>JAJHSJ010000003.1:54791760-54877305 GCA_021015155.1 Magnolia officinalis
TTTCCTATTCACCCCCCCCCCTCTATAGGCATATAGCTTGGCCTTTTAAGTGGTATCAGAGCCTAATAGCTCATTTTTGTGCTTTTTATTTGGATTTATTTCCTGAGCTAACGATCTAAGCTATATAAAAAGATGTCAAATTTGATAGCCTTCAGTTACTAGGCCTCCCTCCATTTGATGGCTCAACTATGCCTATTGGAAAGCCAGAATGAGGATCTTCCTCAAATCAATGGATGAAAGTGTGGCAAGCCACAGTGACTGAATGGAAACCTCCTATCATGGAAGTAACTGGTGTTGATGGTTCAAAATCTATGAAAATTACACCGTATTACCAATGGACCACACTTCAGAAAAATGAGAGTAGTGCTAATGCTAAAGCACTAAATGCAATCACTGCGCACTATCACCGGATGAGTTCAAAAGAATCATATCCTGTGATACTGCAAAGCAAGCAAGCCTGGGATATTTTAGAAATGACACACGAAGGTACATCAATTGTCAAGAAATCTAAAGTCCAACTCCTCACAACTAAATTTGAAGAAATTCATATGGAGGAAAATGAAATGTTTATGGACTTTTACACTAGATTGAATGACATTGTAAACTCAATGTGGGTCTTGGCGATAAGATCCCAGAAAGTAAAGTGTGTGCAAAAATACTACGCTCTCTTCCTGAACGGTTCAATTCAAAGGTAACCGCAATCCAGGAACTTCGTGATACGGATAATATGAAGGTAGAAGAATTAGTTGGTTCTTTACAAACCTATGAATTAAGTTTTAAAGCTCCTAAAGGTAAATCTATTGCTTTGAAGTCATCTAAAAGTATTACTCAAGAAAATTCAGATTCAGAAAAGTCTGAAGATGATATGGCCCTTTTGGCGAAAAGTTTTATAAGATTTTCAAAAGTAAGAAAAGAGTCGATTTTCAAAAGGGAAATGAAAAGAAACGTTCCAAACCTAAGTCTAAAACTTGGAATCATTGAAAGATAGTCAATGCTACAACTGTCAAGAATATGGGCATTTAGCAAACAAATGTCCTAAAAAGGACAGATCCAAAAGGAAGGGTATGTTGGCTACTGGGATGATGAATCGTCTGATTCTGAAGCCTCTTCTGAATCAGAAAATTCAGAAACCGAGTCGGGCAGTGAACTTAAGGCCCTTATGACTCTAGCCAAGTTTACTTTTTCAGATCACGATGATTCAACAAGTGAAGAAAATTTGGATAGTGATCATGAATATGATGAAGATCTTCAAGATGCTTACAATGCCTTATATAAGGAAAGTTGTAAAATTGCTGTCAAACTTAAACTTCAAAAAGAAAAGTTTTTTAAACTTAAAGAATGTTTTGAAACTCTTGTTTTAGAAAAATCCCAAATTTCAGATTGTTTTGAAAAATCAAAGTGTGATCTAGAATTCAAAACCTCCCTAATTGAAAATTTGAAATCTGAAAATGAGAAACTTAAAAATGAAGTATCTTCTCTTCTGAGTTTGAAGGACACATGGAGATATGCCCAAGGTGATCCAAAATTAGAAAAATTATTATCCGGATCAAGAAAATGTGGCGATCGATCCGGGTTGGGCTATGATAAAAACACATCTCCTAAACAGAAGAATACTCCTTCCAATTTTGTGAAAGGAGAGACTTCTAACTCAAAAGGAAAAGGTACTAGTCAAGTTTTTTCTAAAAATACAAAAACTTTTCAAAAACCCAAAAGCAGCTATATAAATTTCAAAAATCAGATTCGAAACCCACTAGCTGAAAAAATTGTTGATTTACTTAAGGAGCTATTAAAATCTAACTCAGTAGGTCACTCTTACAACTATAAACAAAAGAAGACCAATTATTCTCCTAAACCCAAACAGTACTGAAATGGGTTCCTAAGGTTGCCTGTTTGGTTGCTCACACTGCTTTCAAAGCTACAAGCCATTCGAAATGGTACCTAGACAGTGGATGCTCCAGACATATGACAGGCGACAAAGCACTATTCACCGATCTTAAAGATATGACTGATGGGTCAGTCACATTTGGTGATGGTAGCAACTGCAAGATAATTGGCAAAGGTACGGTCCAACTCTATAACCTTCCCTTATTTAAAAATGTTTTATATGTTGAGGGTTTAAAACACAACCTGTTGAGCATATCTCAAATATGCGATAACAACCATAATGTTAAATTTTCTAATCAAGGTTGTGAAATTATAAATGAAAAGGGTTCTGTAATATTAACTGGTCGCAGAACTTCTGAAAACTGCTATATAGTAAGCGATAGTAGCTCATCTAAACAAACGTGTTACATGGTCCATACCGATGAGACAGAATTATGGCATAAACGCCTCGGACATGTACACTATCGAAATTTATACAGATTGAGCAAAGGAGAACTAATTAGAGGTCTACCTAAGATACAAAAAGTAGACAAGATTTGTGGTGAATGCCAGTATGGTAAACAAACTAGGAGCTCTCACAAAAAGGTGAACTCCAATACCACCACAAGACCACTCGAGCTTCTCCACATGGATCTTATAGGACCAACAAGAACGGAAAGTCGAGGTGGCAAAAAATACATCTTAGTTATTGTAGATGATTATACAAGATCACTTGGGTTTCATTCTTGAGAGACAAATCAGAAACCCTTGATGAAGTGAAAAAGATTATAAAACGGATTCAAACTGAAAAAAGTTCTCAAGTCAACAAGATCCGTAGTGATCATGGATCCGAATTCGAAAATAGCGGTTTTGAGAAATTCTGTAGCGATCAGGGAATATCGCATGAATTCTCTGCACCTAAAACTCCTCAACAAAATGGAATTGTCGAGAGGAAGAATAGAGTGCTTCAAGAAATGGGAAATGTTATGTTAAATAGCATGAAGCTCCCTAGGAATCTCTGGGCTGAAGCAGTGAATACAGCCTGCTACATTATTAACCGTGTTTATATTGTAAACTAATAATAAAACGGCTTATGAAATGTGGTTTGAGAAAAAGCCTTCTGTCAAATACTTTCGAGTTTTTGGCAGCAAGTGCTATATTTTGCGTGACCGTGAAAATTTGGAAAATTCGACACTAAAAGTGATGAAGGGATCTTTTTAGGATATTCTTTAAACAGTCGTGCATATCGTGTTCTGAACAACAGGACCGGTGTGATTCAAGAGTCAATAAATGTTGTGATTGACGATCTTTTGAATACACCTGTCCCTAGTTCAGATAATGATGAAGTGCTTATACTTGAAAAACAAGAAACTTCATCAAGTGAACCTAATTCTGAATTAAGGACTGTTAAAGATCATCCAACTTCTCAAATACTTGGAAACCCTCTCACTGGTGTGCGCACTCGTAGACAATTAGAGGACATATGTAACTACGTATGCTTTACATCCCAGATTGAACCGGTTAACGTAAAAGAAGCACTTTCGGATGAAAACTGGATTCTTGCGATGCAAGAAGAACTTAATCAGTTTGTCAGAAATGATGTTTGGTACCTTGTTCCTAGACCTAAAGATAAACATATTATTGGAACAAAATGATTTTCAAAAACAAAATCTGATGAACTTGGAAATATTATTCGAAATAAAGCAAGACTAGTTGTACAGGGGTATACACAAATTGAAGGTATTGACTATAATGAGACATTTGCCCCTGTAGCTCGTCTTGAATCAATCAGACTTTTATCTCCATTGCATGTTTTAGAAAGATTAAAATTTATCAAATGGATGTAAAGAGTGCCTTTCTGAATGGTGATTTACATGAAGAGGTATATGTTGAACAACCTACAGGGTTTGAAGATCCTAAATTTACTGATCATGTGTATCGTCTTAAGAAGGCTCTCTATGGTCTGAAACAAGCTCCCAGAGCATGGTACGAAAAACTGACTAAGTTTTTACTGAGTCATAATTTTCAGATGGGATGTGTTGATAAGACGCTCTTTGTTAAGAAACATAACGATGATATTCTAATGGTTCAAATATATGTTGACGATATTATTTATGGATCAACCTGTACTAACATGACTGTTGAGTTTGCAGATTTGATGAAGTCTAAATTCGAAATGAGCATGGTTGGAGAATTAAACTATTTCCTAGGGTTGCAAAGTTAAACAACAACCTGATGGAATTTTTATCTCTCAAACCAAATATGCTCTGAATTTAATCAAGAAATTTGGATTTGAGAAAGGTAAAAATTTTGATACTCCTATGAGTACAACTTTGAGACTCTCAAAAGACTCTACAGGTAATGATGTGGATCCTAAATTGTATCGTAGTTTGATTGGTAGTTTACTTTATCTGACTGCTAGTAGACCAGATATCGCTTTGAGTGTTGGTATTTGTGCTCGTTATCAATCAAATCCTAAAGAATCTCACTTAACTGCTGTTAAGCGGATTATGCGATATGTCGCAAGTTCTACTAAACTGGGTCTCTGGTATCCACATGAGACTAATGTTCAATTAGCCGGGTACGCAGATGCTGACTGGGCTGGAAACATTGATGATAGGAAATCAACCAGTGGTGGTTGTTTCTACATTGGAAATTGTCTTGTTTCTTGGTTTAGTAAGAAGCAAAGTTCTATATCGCTATCAACAGCTGAGGCTGAATACATTGCTGCTGGAAATGCATGTACTCAACTTGTTTGGATGAAACGAATGTTAAGCGATTATGGAATTACTCAGGATTCTATGATTTTATTTTGCGATAATTCCAGTGCAATAAATATCTCTAAAAATCCAGTTCAGCATTCACGTACTAAGCATATTGACATTAGATTTCATTACATTCGTGAATTAGTGGAAGAAAAGGTAATATATTTGGATTACATTCCAACCGAGACTCAACTTGCGGACATTTTCACTAAACCGCTCGACAAAAGCAGGTTTAATAAATTAAAGTTTGATCTCGGTATGTGCAATTTAAATTGAATTTGCATGATTTGGTGTATCATAATGTACATAAGTTTGATGATTTATTTGCTTAAATTTGAAAATATTTTAAAAAAAAAATTGCAAATTTTGAGTCGTACTCGACCAGTCGTGAGTGTACACGACCGGTCGTGCTACGACCGGTCGAACACTTACACGACCGGTCGTGAAACTCGGGATTTCACTTTATTTTGGGGATTTTGACTCTTCTTCTTCATTTCTTTTTACCCTCCAACGGCTCTAGCTACGACCGGTCGAACCCACCTTCTTAGTACTTCAAGGTTAGTGGTTCTTTGCATTTTTATGTAGATTCTTGATATTAGTGTTTCAAATCACATTCTTGTAGAATCTATTTGGTCGTTCATTGCAAGATTGGGTTTTATCTTGAAAAATCTGTTCTATCAAAACCCCATTTCTTCTATCTTGCATTTTGTTGTTTCCTTGAAATCCTCCTTTGAAAATGGATGCTAGAGGTAAAAAGAAAACTACTCGAGGTCCCTCTTCATCTAGATCAACTTCTATTGCACAACGTCATCTTCGGTCTCCCGAAAATGATCCTTCTAATGTTCGGGATTTGCGTATGCGCAATGTATTGTTGAGCGTCCTGTGAATGTTAATCACATTGCTTCATTTGGTATCCTCCTCTGTTGGAATCTGTGGGATGGGATAACATCTTGCATTGGGGTGGAGCTGCATACCAGTCCATTGCCCAATCCATGTTTGCATGTATCTGTGATTTTTCTCTTGAGAATTTAACTTTTAAAGTTGATACTCAAGAAGGATTGTTTTTAGTGGATCGACATTTGATTGCTGACATTATGGAAATACCTGTCAATGATGAGAGCATTCCAATTAATATTTTACATGACAGTCTCTCAGAATCTGAACGAAGAATGCTTACTAGAGATTTATGTAATTTGGATGTTCACTGGACTCATAAAGCTCATGCACTTCCCTCAAGGTTTTTGTTACCCAGACACAGGGTACTTCATAGGATTTTCATCTCAAATATTTATCCACGTGTTGGTAATAAAACCGAACTCACTGCTTTTATGGTTCGTGTTTTGTATTCTGTCATCTCTGGTGTAAAAATATGTTTACCTTCTTTAATTTGTCATTCCATTATTCTGTCTTGTCAACATCCTGGACATAGTGATATACCCTTTGGTTATTTATTGACTATGCTGGCAAATCATATGCTCGTGGCTATGCCTACTAGAGAAAAACCCATCCATCATCTCCCTTTTAATAATTCCAATATTAACAAGATGACTTTAGAATTGGCTGATGGCCAAGTGGATGCTGGTAGCGGTGGTGCTGAAGCAGGAGATGCAGGTCAAGCTGGTGATCCTACTGAAGACGTGAATATGGATGATTTATTTGAAGAACTTGAGTCAGACTCGGCTGATGATCCTGATTTTCAGCCCTCTGATTTTGATGAGAGATTGAATTCCCTTCAAGAGCAGGTGGCTCAAATTCGTGTTACCCAAGACACGCAATTTTCTTATCTACGCAAATATATGAGGCGGATTGCTAAGGGTTTACACAAAATTGATCCTTCTAATCCTGCTCCCTCTTCTGGTTCTGACTGAATTTTTGATGGGTCTGTAATATTTTTTTTTCTGAACTTTACATGCTCACTGACTTTTTGAATTATGCACTAAGCTCTCTGAATCTATATCTAACTGCTATATTCATTATCATTGTTGCCTTCTTCCTTTGTCATTTTGTGACAAAAAGGGGGAGAAGTTTTGGGAGTGGCTTTATTTGGCTTTAATTGATTTTAATGATTATGCTCCTATTACTCAGGGGGAGTTAAGCTTCTCAGGGGTAGTTATGGGAGTGATGCTAGTTATTACTTATCATATATATCTGTGCATGCTTCTCTATGATGAACTTGTGGTGTGTATGCTTCTCTATGTTGAACTGTTGTGAGTACTTCGTTTCAATTTGAAGTATTATAATTTGGGTGTTTTGTCACAAATTTGACAAAGGGGGAGATTGTAAGTGTTATGGTCTCATGCTCCTTTGGTTGTCAAATTTTGATGTGTCAAAACATCTATCTGTGTCCTGTACTTGTATGATGATTTATTTGAATTCAAGACACTGCATAAACTCTTCAAGAAGCTACATGTTGAAGTCTCAAGAAGCTACATGTTGAAGCCTCAAGAAGCTACAATGTTGAAGTTAGTTCAGTCTGAAGAAACAACGCATGAAGAGTTTTATGTTGATGAAGATCTCAAGTTTAAAGCTACAACAAGTTCAAGATCTCAAGCATGATATGGTTCAAGATCTCAAGCCTGATATGGTTCAAATATCTACATTCGTTGAATGGTTGAAGTTCAATGTCCATACGACATGGTTCAGGTTTGAATGACCTTAGGTTGACCCTTTAAGTAGGTCACTTTGGATACATAAATCAAATATTATTTTACATAAGTTTGGTCTATTCTACGACCAGTCCTAGCTCTTGTTCGACCAGTCCTAGCATTGGTTCGACTAGTCCAAGAAATTCCACGACCAGTCCTAAGTAGTTGAAGATTTTTCAGAATTTTTGGTACGCCCACGACCAGTCCTGGAGGTCCTTCGACCGGTCGTAGGTGTGGCTTCGACTCGTCCACGACCAGTCGTGGAGCTACGACTCAAAGTCCAGCAACGTAATCCTGGTCTTACGACCAGTCGTAGAGATCTACGACCAGTCGTAGGTGACCCACGACCAGTCGTAGGCTACTCACGACCAGTCGTGGAACGACTTTCAAAGATCGCGCTTAATTTTTCAAAATCTGTTAGAGCTACGACCAGTCGTAGGTTTCTAAGACCAGTCGTAGGAGCGATTTCTGCTTCTATAAATTGAACACGAAATTCAGAGTTTTCACACTTCAACTCGATTCAATTCAAGAATTTTCAAGTGATCACTCTGAGATAAGTCTGTGTTTATTTTAAGCTACATTGTGCTTATTTAATATTCCTTTTTGCTAGCTTATTTAATTTGATTTTGTTTCTATATTCCAATCTTATTTGAAAAGAGGAATTATCTTATTCCTTCTTCTTGGAATCAAAATCAAATATAGCTACGCCCAACTAGTTAAAATCTAAAATCAATTAGAATTTAGAACCTTATGAATGTGAGTATTGGAAATTGAACTTTGACATTCAATCATCTACTCCGATTGGTTCTACCGGGCTGCTACGAAAAGGAGAAATCCAGGTATTTTACAATTCTGTAAAATTTCATTTCTTTTGGTTTTGTTTGAGGTTAAGCCAGAAAAATCTCATTGTACTGGTTTTGTTTGAGGTTGAACCAGAAAAATCTCATTGTATTGGTTATCTGAGGAAAACCAGAAAACTCAGAAAAGAGGGGTTTTTGAATTGTGTAAGCCCAAGTGAAAAAGACACAATTGTAAAGGTTTTTGGTGAACCTGTGAAAACCTATTTGATAGTGAACGCTAATATCCCCTGTGTGAGGATATTAGGAGTGGAGTAGCTTTTTGTGTGGCTGTTGGAAAACAGTTGGTGTACACACAGGCGAACCACTATAACTCTTTGTCTTGTGGATTGAATGCTTGCTTAATTTTCATATCTTTTATCATTTGATTGTGTGAATGTACAAGTGGATGTGAATGTTGTAACTATTTACATTTCAAGCAAGTGTGGGGATTGTTGTAATAATTTAGATCTTACTTCTGCATTTAATTTCAATTCCTTGCTATTTCATTTACTTATATTAAAATTGAGTCCTTGATCCAAAAGAGGTTCTAGAAATAAGGTTGTCCTACCATAAGCCCTTGTTTATTATGGTGTAAGGTTGTCCTTAGAACTGAATTTGTATCAATCTCTCAATACCTATTTATCAAGGTGATTTAAATTTAGCATTGTGAATTGATTCAGATTGTAAGGCTATTGGTTTTATTTATTTTCGCTAATTTTATTTTAAATTTGGCATAGTCCTATTCACCCCCCTCTAGGACTTATAGCTTGGCCTTTTCACTTCTTCTTCTTCTTCTTCTTCTTCTTCTTCTTCTACTTTTCCTCCCTTCTTTCTTTCTCTCACCCTCCTACTGGACTAGATGGGGCCAGGGCTCGACTAACAACTTGATCAGTTGCACCAATGAATCGCAACGACGACTCGATTTTGGGCTGAGTCAAGGTCTCACACTTGCACACTCTTTCCGTTTCTTTTTTTGTTTCTTCTTCCTCTCTCACTTCTCCTCTCTCTCTCTAGACTTTTGCAAAGCTTGGTCTCGATCAGAACCATCTGACTCAAATTGGACCTGGTGCGGTTTAAGCGAGGAAGAATGAGACAGCCATTAATGGCATTTCCTCCCCGAGTACCTCTTCTCTTATTTTCTTTCTTCCAAACTCTTCGTATGGACTATAGGGAGTTCCTAGACAAGCTTTTCCGAAGCTTGAGGGAGTTTTAACTGGTGGGTTCGAAGATGGTAAACGACGCCTTGGTTTTTTGTTTTTTTTATTTTTTTAATTAGGGTTGTCGCAAGGAGAGGAGAAGAACTCCTTACTTTTGTTTCCTTATTGTCTTTATATGCAACCCTAACTTGCCCTGCTCCGTTGGATGACATTAAACGGTCAAGATTCGATATGTTCCAAGTGTCTCCGAATACGGCCGGTATTACAAAACCGGCCGTGGTTTCCTGTGTGCTAAGGAAAGCCCTAAGCCACGAAGTTTGGTTGAAGGGTTGGGATTATCCCAGACCTACGGTCGAGATGAAAGAGTAGGGACACATGCGGACTGCTAGCGTGTTGGTAAAACAATTTCCATTTTAGGAAACTTCCATCCGCTAGCCTATCTTGCACTAGGCACGGTGCTCACGTGCGCGAGCATGCCCGTGCGAGGTTAACATCGTTTTAGTTAGATGTGGACCCTTTATCAGATGGACAGTTCGGATCCGTGATCTGATTCTCAGTTAGTGGGCCACTTGATGTCGAATGGACGAACGTACGTTCACTGGCAAGAAAACGAAAAGGAGAGGAGGCTTCCTTCTTTGGCTATCAGGTCAAACCCGATTTGACCAAACTTCTGGTCCAGTGCACAGCGTGTGCACGTGCACTTTATGCACATTCAATTGGGGTGGGATCCACGGTGGTGTTCAGGTGAAATCCACTCCATCCATTCTCCTTGGAGGCCCTAATCAGGTCCTCTGACCAAAAACCTGGCAGATCCAATGCTCAAGTGGGCCCCATGACTTGATTCAGATCTTATTTATGGATTTTCCTTGATCCGATGGTCAGATTGCATCCAAACTTATCATCAACGGTTAAAAAGGTCTACGGGACTACTTAACTAGAATTTAGTGGTTGGAGCATGGATCAGATGGCCTAATATACACACAATATTAAATACCCTCTTCACAATGTTTTTATTATTATTATTATTATTATTATTATTATATTATTATTATTATTATTATTTTTCTCTAAGTTGTTTACGTGGGTCTCATCTCGATCAACACCATTTATTTGCTCACTCACCCCTTATAGGGCTTTGATCAGAAAGATTAAATCATTTCAATATGTAAGTGGGCCATACTTAGTAATCTCACGGCCAACTAATGATTCCCACTAATCCGATGGTCGGATTTCTTTTAGATTTGATCATCACCAATCAAAAGGGTTTTAAAGGCCCAAGGGCTATCCACATGCTGGTGAACAATGGACTTGGCAATTTGAGTCACACAGATGGAATTTTCTAAGATCCACATTGTTTAGGAGGCTCCATGGGTTTAAATAGTAGGCCTGGCCCGAGAGATCATAGATTATTGGATGGTTTGGTTTGTCTATCGAGGTGATTGAAACCCTAAAGGTAGATCTCTCTGGTGGTATGATGATCCATCTTGGAAATCGATGGATGTACAGGTTGATATATGGATTGGGATTACTTTCAATAGTCAAATTTAAACTAGGATGTACGTGAATGTTTGCTTAAACTAGGTTTGTATTTATACCCAATTAGGTTACACGGTAACACCCAAGTATTGAAAAGTACGGGGTGTTACAAATGATCACTACGTATGATGAGCCACACACACTTTGCTAGGCATGCATTTATATTTATATATATATATATATATACACACACACATACAAACACACATATATAACATATATATATATTAGTTGCGCATATTGATACCACTCGTAGTGGTGGAGTACGAGACATATCAGAACCCTCACATTATTCTTATAAATCTCTTAAATTATTGTTAATCTTAAAGGATAACCATCACTATGAGTTGGGCATTGACCCTCCCCAACCATACAGATGATGCAGGCGATGTACAAATGAAGATATGGATAATGATCTCCCTAAGGAAGATTATTTTGAATAAAGGAGGATATAACTTTATGTTTAGTTTAATTTATTTTTTGCTGCACAATTTGAATAATGCAATAAGCTCCTATTTGAGTGGGCATTAGAAAGTTCTACTCTTTTCGGTCTAATGAAAAAATAAATACAATCAATTTTATTCTCGTTAATGGTTACCTTCATGAATGTAACTGGATGTGATCTAAATGAAAAATAATAATAAGTTGCGATTTTAAAGCATTCAATTTTTACATTATTAACACTCGGATTTCTCGGGCACAAGTATGTACTCGGGCCATGAAAATTTGGGTTGTTACAGTTGGTATCAGAGAATGAGAATGAGATTAACTAAGCCTGAGGGAATGGACCATCATAAACTTTACGCGTGTACCAACAGAGTTAGCCTCCTCCCATTAGTTGTATCGTGACTCAGTAAACTCATATGTCTGACCTCGTATATTGATGAGACTTAAATACTACATATGTATCCCCCATATTGCATCCTTTCCCCATGTATTTAAACATTAAAAAGGTTTGATTATATTGATTTTTGTGTACAAGAAAATTTCAGAGTTTGTGACAAATCTGAGCTCAAAATGATGAATTAAAGCCCAATAAAAGTGAAGATTTCAAGAGTTAAGGAACCAATGAAATAAGTACTGAGGAAAGAAATTGAAGACCGAAGTGTACTAAGAAGAATTAAAGAGTTTCAATAATTTTTGATTGATCGAGTAAAGGATTCGATTGATCGACCAACCTTCAATCAGTGTCAATCGGTTGGTAAAAAAATAAAATATATCAAGATTTCAGAAGAATTGTCACGCCCCAGACTCGGTGACCAGACTCACGAGGAACCCGATAGCCGGTTTCGGCCGTAACAGCCTCCGTAGTACCCCATTCTTGACTCTTGATACAGGTTCCGATCCTGGGATCCTACAAGGAGGATTTCCATAACATAAATCTAATCCAATAAGAGCATACCCAAGATCATAACACAGTAATCTCAGAAAGTAACCATAGGAATGCATTGCAAAATCCACTAGAAATTTAAACTTCTACAGGTACATAAGGCTCAAAGGGAAATGCATAAGATAAGAAAGGAAGAGAGAGGTCAGCAACGGGTCCTCAGCACGCACCAATCCAATGCTCCACTACTACTGCGACGACCTAGGATCTCCTGCACACATCAATCGTGCATAAGCTTATAGAAAGCTTAGAGGGTTGTGTAAGTGTGTTATAACGGTGCTGAGAAGAATATAGATAATGCAGTAGGAACCACGAACAATACCAATGCTGTTAGCCATACCGAGGCTAAGCTATGAATGCAGTAAGTCATAACAAGGCTATGTAATGCAATACATGAGTACTAGGCGCCATACCAAGGTGGTGCAACATAAGGCTCATATAGCTGATGCAAATGCAATGCGAAATATGCCAGTCCTCATCCACATATCAAGTACAGTTCCACCATAGGGAAACCACCGGGGTCAAGTACACTACTAGCTGACTGCCGATCTCCAAGACCCTCATAGTCAAGCTAGCGTAAGAGACCTGTGGACAACCAATCACCAGTAAGGCTCGATGGTAGTGGACCCATTTCACGAGCTGGTCAAACTCAGTCTAACTATGCCCCCTCACTCAGGCGGGTAAGGCCAAACCCCATCTAAACCAACCTCGTGACAGTGGGAGACACGGCCTAACGGTATAAGGCACTCGGGTGCTCATGATTTCCACTCAGTCTCGGCGTTGAGGCGTTTCCTGGTACCATGAAGGTTTAGGAGCTTTCACCCAAGGACATCCTACGTGCCCTAAATGCTCAAGAAATATTCTGGTGTCCAATAACGGCCATCCACGACGTACTAGTGGAGGCATCGACTCTGATGAAGCAAGGGCGGATAATATCATGCAATGCAATGCCAGATGCATGAATCACGTATACCAATCATGCATCATCCCCAAGCGTCCAACGTACTCAAGAGGAGAACTTCGTCCCTCTGCGAAGCTATCATATAATGCCCAATGACACAACCATGACCACACACACAGTGTCACCAAGCATACAATGATGTACATGGGTCATGAAGATGAATCTAGACGCACCATGTGACGATGTACAATGTAGTACACTCCTCATATCTAAGAAGGGACCAAGCATTACTAGAAAAGGGGGCAAAGGCTACGGATAAAAATCGTAGCTAAAGGTCTTTTACTACAGATCTGGTCCATAGCACGTCCGTAGCTATTGGGGGTGTAGCTAAAGGTCAAAAAACCGATGGCTACGGATAACATCCGTAGCGATAGAGATCAGTAGCTACGAATAAAAGCCGTAGCTAAAATTTCTGTAGTGAAATGTACCTACACCTACAGATTAAATCCGTAGCAATACATATCAGTAGCTACGAATAAAGGCCGTAGTTATAATTTTTGTAGTGAAATATACCTATGACTACAGATTACATCCGTAGCAATAGATATCACTAGCTACGGAAAAAAGCAGTAGCTATAATTTCTGTAGCGAAATGTACCTACGGCTACAGATAATATCAGTAGCTAAAAGTGGAATGAAATCCGTAGCAATATGCTGAAGTTAGCCATAACTACGGATTTCGGAACAATAACTACGGCTAAAATCCGTAGCTATTTTTTTAAAAATTAAAAATATATATATAATAATGGTGCCTGTTTCCATTGCAAGAACCTGCTGTGATTGATAACTCATCTAAGCTTAATGCTGATAGGAATAGTATATAAAATGCAATCAGGAAAAAAACCCGATGCATTTATTACAAATAGTAATCAAATCATACAATGCATCCCACATTCACATTTCTAAATAAGCAATACTTCACTTTGCTCAACCTATCATAAGAATTACAAAAAAGGAAGTGCATATTCGAACTTTAGCTTCGACTCCATCTCTAAATACTTCCTACGAAGTTCTTCCATATCCCACTGCACATGAATGAGATGGGAAATAAGAATTATGACAAGAAATTAAGAGTAAACTTGTCTTTCATAATTGATCTGGCTAGTACGCCAGTGTAGATGCTCCTTTTCAAGATCTTCCTTCAAAGAAGAGATCTGAATTTCCAATTCCACTATCTGAGGCCTACAACAAGAAGAGTGGTTGCATACAACTAAGGCATGCCCTCATGTGCAAGAAACAAATACACTCCAACACAGTAAACACCCTCCATATAATGCAATAATGCTCACGTTTTTACAATTTTTTTTTCCTTCAGATGGTCAATTTCAGCAAATTCAGAAGATAGAGCTTCTTCTTTCCCCGAAACTGCAGATGTAACTTCTATGGACTTTGACGCAAGATCACTTTCAAGTTCTGAAACCTTTCCCTTGAGAAAATGAATTTCATCCTCAAGTGACTTCTTTAGCTTGTCAACCTATATAAAACAGCATTTGTAGACACAATCAAACAAGCATGCCTTTGTACACATCTCAAAAGAAAGAAACCCAAAAGAAACACTAAAAACAGGGATTGAAACTTTCAAACAAATGAGGTTCAGGATACAGGGTTGTACCTCAGCCTTGAATTTTTCATGAGCAGATTCAATTTGCTTCAATGCAACTTCATTCACTTGTTTTATTTCTTTATACTGTTAAAAAAATATCACAAAATATTTAAATCCTTAAGAGTATCAGATAATAAATCCAAGTAAAAAATCTAAACCACCTGTAACATGTGATCCTTGTTGGCTTGTGCCTCCCCTTTCAGTTTTCCCATCTCTTTCTTTGCTTTCTGCATGTCCTCATTAAGCTATTACATATATAACTAACAAAATTGGAACATACTTGTAGAAACATTACATAGTAAGAGAGAAACACATGAGTAAGAAAAAGAGGAGAGAAAAATCAGGCCAAAATGTTTCTCATATATATATATATATATATATATATATATATATATATATATATATATATATATATATATATATATATATATATATATATATATAGGTTATGGCCAACGGAGTTTAGACATTATCTTTTTTTTGGGGCTTGTATTCTCCCTTATGACTGCCTTTTTTCTTTCTTTCTTTTTTTCTTTTTTCCTACTATGAAAGTTTCTGTTACCTTAAAATAAAAGATAAATGAAAGTTTCTATTGCCTTTCGAAAAAAGAAATACTATGATTTTGTTCACATGAGATTATGAGATGAATGGATTGGATGACAGATAACATAGTAGGCACTTGACACAACAAATTCCAACTGTTTCCTAGCATGATCATTTCAATCTTTTGGAGACATGATGAATACAAAGTGGATTGCCAAATGGACGAACCAGATCATGATATGAATGAATGCATCATGTCATTTCCCTATTGCTTTATTTTCTCCTTATAGATGAAAAGCATCTGGGATGTCTGGCCGATGGTTCACATTCAACATGAAAAGTTAGCCACTGTTTATCAGCTGCTTAAAATTAGTTCATCTTAAATTTGAAATGGCGGTAAAGACCGCACTAGTTGAAGAAGGAATATACCAATATGTCCTAGAGGGGGGTGAATAGGACTTTTTAAAGTTTTTATGATTTATTTAACAATCCTACTTCACTAATCCTATGATCATGCAATTCTCAGGATTACTCAAATGTAACTCTACTAGCTTCCAAGCCTGGTAGAAGATCCAATCACAAACTGCTTAAAGAGTAAACAATATGCAATCTAGTTCATGATGGATATGACTGTGTAGGTGTGTGTGAGGAGTGATTAGATATTTTGATATGAAAGTATTAAAGCAAATCACTCAATCAAAATAATAATCTCAAACACAGTCATTTTATAGTGGCTCGACGATAAGTCTACTCCACTCCCGGTAACCGCACTCAACCCTTGAGTGTACCGGATTTCACTAAGGATGTTTCACATGGTTCACCTCTAACCTAAGGTTTTAAATCAGGTTCACCTTCAACCTTTACAACCTACACTGAGGGTGACTGTTTATGCTCTCACGAGCAAGGGTGAACACAACGCACCCACTTTTAGGCACACTGGTCAAGGATCTTCCATAAGACCCTACTGGAGGTTTCTACACGGTTGACCACAAACCCTAAGGTTTTACCCGGTTCACCTAAAACCCAGAGTTTTATTGGTTCACTCCAAACCAGATGTTTATGCTCTCCACAGAGCAAGGGTCCACACAATGCACCCACCACGTACACTCCCGCCGAAGGCCTCCTTAAGGACTTCAAAGGGTGAGAACCACTTAGGACCCAATCCTAGAAAGGAATGATCACAAGTGTCCTCTTGGACTCTGGATACTTACAAATAAGCTGATGAGTCCCGTTTAGCACAGTTCTGAAGATATCCTCCTCCTTGTTGACGAAGAGTCTTCTGCTCCCTTAATCCGTAACACAGAGTGATGTAACAATACTCAGCTTTGGGTTGGGTCAAGGTTATGATGGAATCCTACTCTCTAAAGATTTTCCTATAGGGAAGATAAAGTAGTTCCAATCATCTAAGCATTCAAGGCATCCCAGCTTAATGATTTGCTAATAAGGTAGTAGCTGGAGGATCCTTGAATGTGAAAGTTCATTCCCCAGTCCACTTTATTGAATGTCAATGGTGAGGGTGGATTGGAGGATGAACTCCCTTGAGAGAAAGGGCTTTGGATATAAGATGTAAGTTGAAACACACAAAAGCTCTCTACTTTCTCTTACAACAACAAAAGACAAGTCCTCTATATATAGGCAAAAAGTTTCAACGGATATAAAACGGTCACATTTATGACAGAGTTCAATATCATCGAGCAGGTTCGATATCATCTAGCGTATACTCTCGATAGCATCGATGGTCTGCTCGATGACTCGGACTCAATGTCATACGCTTTTGAAAATCTTTGCCAATTGGTCGATGAATAGAAACTATTGTCGATGTCATCGGATTTGAACTCCGATTCCATCGATGACAGGTTCGATCCATCGATACTTGAAAAATGAGAGAGACTTGACTTTGAAATATTTCAGGTTTTCATGAATGATCGGGGATCCATGGAGATCATCGGAATTTGAATGTCCATGATATCGAGATCAGAGTCGAGGCATCGATAAATCTAGCTGATTTATCTTTGAGCTTGCTGGACAGTTTATTACCTTGTTCGATGCAATCGATCTGGTGTCGATATCATCAATATTTGAATATCAATTCTATCGAAGTGCCCCCGATCATAGTTAAAAATGACCTGAAATATCTGCTGTGAGAAATGCATGCCCTCGATCGATATCATTGATCGACTTCCAATGTTATCGATATTTGATTTCAGATCATATTGGAAGAGCATCGATATATCGAAGGAATTTGAGATTTTCATTAAAAAATAGGGGCGCCGAAAATCTGATTGTCGATCTTATTGAGCCACTTTCGATGGACTCGAGATTTGAATATCGATGATATCGATAGGTGTATCGATACATCGATAATTCGTCCAGATATGTTGTGAAGTTGCTGGACATATTTAGTGCTTATATTGATGATATCGATAGGTGTATCGATACATCGATAAATCCGTCCAGATGAATATTTAGTTGTTGGACACTTTTGATCCTCACATCGATAATATCGTTTAAGGTATCGAGGACATCGATAGAGCAGGTTGATCATATCGAGGGTGTTTCGATAAAATTGACAAGGCAAGAAAAACTTAGAGATTTTCTTATTTTGAAAAAAGTTTTCTCACCCTAAAACCCTATGATTTCTAACTCGTTTTTAAGGGTTTTCTTTGCCTGGTGTTTTGGGTCATGGGATGTGAGACTTTAAATTTACTTGTGACGAGCTTGCACACATCTGGTTGAGGTAGACGCTTGAATCGATTTTCCTATCAGGCTCTATAGACACTCTGACTCAACATACACGTAACTTAACAAACTAAGGCACTTTCAAAATTAAGGTATTTGTTTTTTTAATTACATATGTAATTTGAAAGGTGTATGTTTAAGAGGGAAATATACATGTAATTAGACCTCCAAAAGACTATCCAGGTGCATGAAATCCAACACGGATGGGGCACCATTAAAATCTGTGGGTCTCAAAGTGATGTATGTGTGTGATCCACACTATCTATCCATTTTACCATCTAATTTCCGCAGGAAACAAGGTGGTTAATGATGTTGATGGTTGAAAATTTAAACCTTTTTAAGGCGCACATGTTGTGTATCTATCATTCAACCAGTTCGTAAGATCACACTAACATGTATCTATTCTCCAAAATGCCTCCTCACCAACATTAACATTGTTTGTACTTTGTATTGTTTTCTATTGCTAGTAGAAAATACCCAATTAGTTAGCCTCTTACTACTTAGGCTAAACACATGAATTATCTTCCCTGCAATGAATGAACCTGAATGCATCACCTTGCTGCATGATTACATGCATTTGGATTATATCATTGTTTAGCCAATCTAGGAATATGAACTGACTCGGGCTCTTCAAAGATTGGTGAAATTCCAAGATTGAGGGCAACTTTGGAGCTTCAAGTAGTGACCAATTCCAACATTGATGGCCCACCTTCTGCCCCCTATTCCCAAAAGCTGAGATTAACAGATTTGGGTCTTGGAATTAAGCTATTTTAAGATTGATGAGCCCACCTACTGCTCAATTCCCAAGAGTATAGATTGACAACTTTGAGATCTTCACTAATTTTAAGATTAATGGGACCCACTTGCTGCACCCAATTCTCAAAAACTGACATGGACAGCTATTATAAAAAAAGGTCATATGCCACCCGAACAGATGTGAAAGAATCCATGAAATGTTGGTATTGCAGTGTAAAAGCTAAAGATAGCTTAAAACTAGTGAATAAGAAAAAATTACCTTAGCAGTGGCGGTCATGTACTTGTTTGTTTCCCAAAATCAATCTACATAGATATACTGGCTTATGACAGATCTATACTTGAGCCCTCCAATGCCTTGTTGAAATAGTCAATAACCTGCTCCAAATCATGTAATTGGACTGCAAGTTTGAAGTTCAAATAAGATATCAAAGAAAGGCTCAAAAAGTGCCACTGATAAAAGAAAATTCAGAAACCAAATCATCCAAATGGTCACATTCTGACATAGAGCAGGATGATCAGATGGCAACATTCGTCAATAAACCTAGGACAACTTGAAACAAATGCAGACATACATAAAGGCCATGAAATAGGCAGTAAATCCTGATAAAACAATCCTAGCTTCTAATCCATGGACACTTGTTTATGGCAATAGGATTGTTGGGCATGAAAACATTTTTAATCATCCAATAAATGTTTACTATTTTGATAGTCAGACAATCAGATAGTGTAATTTTTGGTTCATGATATATCTAAACCGAGAACCATTATCTGAACAGTTTAATTTGACTTGTATGGCTTGCATGCAATTTATGTAATTTGTAAGTGCCTGCATATCATCTATTACACTCTGTTACACCATAAAAAATGGGGTGCCCACAAGCAAATCTAAAGAGATGCAGTTCAGGAACAACCAAACAAACAACTCATCATGCTCAATGGTTGTAGAACACACACAATGTCAGGAGAGAAAAAAATAAATAAATTTCTGTCCACTGTGAATTCATACATGCATATACATGTATGAAATTATGAAGTACAAAATATTAGTGTTCTTTTTTCCCTAACGAAATCTCCTTTTTTCAATAAAAAATTAATAGAATTTTCTGTCCATTTTGGTGTGTCACTATAGTGGATTTCCTAATCCTAAGTTTTTTTTTTTTGAAGAGGAATTTTATTTATAATCAGCCAAAGATGTACAATCTTTCAGGTGGGAACCAATAAAAAGGATCGAGCCTCGCCTATCGTATACCAGAAACAACTGAGGCTATGGACAAAAAGACAATCGAACTATCCACAAGGAAAACTGCCCAAACAAGGGCCAGCGGGAGACCGATTAAGAAAACTTAAGAATACCAATCCCTGCATTATCAAGGACCAGAGAACCCTTGATGGTTCTCGGAAGGTCAGCCGGGGAGGTGTAGAGGCGGTTGGCTCGCCCCTCACTAGCCAATCTAGCCAAAGCGTCGGCCACCGAGTTTCCTTCACGGAAGATGTGACAAAAGGAGAGGTTGAGAGGATGAGTCAAGTGATGAATGATTCCCATCGAGTACCAGATATTCCATGGGCAAGGGGCCGAGAGGTCGCATGCTGCATCCATAATGATCTTCGAATCTGATTCAACAATAATGTTTGACAGGCCCAATTTGGAGCAAATGACGATGCCGTCAAGCATTGCCTGAGCTTCAGCGATTGTATTGATGGCTCTGACGTAGCCTCTATGGAAAGAAAAAATCAACCTCCTTGATGGTCCCTGTAAACACCCCCCCCCCCCCCCCCCCCCCCACACACACACACACACACCACTCTCCCCTGGATTTCCACGAGAAGAGCCATCTATATTCAGCTTAATCCACCTGCTTCTTGGCTTGGCCAATCCAAATGAATTGCAATTCATTGAATGTGAACTAATCCAAGTTTCATGAAATATTATGATCAAACATTACAGAAGTCATATTGAAGTATAGAAGATTAGTAGGAAAAGATGGAGACATCGTCATGCTATAATTTGAAAATATCATCCAAACATCTCATACCATTCATAAATGAACTTCCATTAGTGACCATTCACTATGTCACATCCATTTGCCTCACATGCCAAGTAACTTCTACTACAAAAGAAAGACCGCAAATCAGATCTCTAGTTAAAACTTAAAAAATAATGTTCTACTATTTATACTAAAACAAGTCATGAGCCTATTACAATCCGGCCCGACTGGTGATATTCTAGACTATAGCCCTGATGGGTCTCAATTTGGACAGAGAATGTCCCCAGATTGGAAGTTCCTAATCCTTCGATCAATGGCCTACAAGTAAACAGTTAAGGAAAAAATACAGTAACAAGCCTACGAAAAAGGACAAAGATTGTATGGTTAGGAACTTTTTCTTGGATCTAATTGGGTCTTGATAGAACGAGAACTTGTAACAATTAAGAACAATCACTAACGGAAAATTAATTTTCAGTGTAGATAGGTAATTACCATTCTCATTCAATATGGTTTGAAAGTATAAATCCACAAAGTTCAAACATCTTGGCCCTTCTATGAGTTCTTTGGGAATGAGGAAAATTACAATACCACCACCAAAAGGAACATTACAATACGGACCCTGTCTTGAAGATGAGCATATGCAAAATTTAGGCTAATCCACCCATATGGTGGCATCTTATGGGAAGTATTGTCATTTAAAATAAATTTTCAAGTTGTGCTACCTGACATATTAGTATGCTGATCTGAGAAATGTAGGTCCTTTACCATCATGGGTCTGCATTAGCCAATCATGGAATGTGCATCAACAACTAAAGGAACTCGAAACATTTTACATAAAAAATAATAATCAGTAATGGTAAACCAATGATTGCTTTGCATTCAAACTCAAGAACCTATGACATTGATAAGATTGAAGTTTAACATAGAACAGAGTCAATAGGATGATGAAACAACCAGATATTTCATAAATAAGAACATGTTCTGAATGGGGAAGCTAAAAAACTTTACACAACAAACAATGCTTGAGATCCATAAATTGAGTTTGCATTGAATAATCCTTTTTTTTTTTTGGACCCTCCTGAAAGGCTGTAATTTTTCAAGAGTAATGAAATCTTCGTGGCTTTTGTTTTTTTTTTTTTTTTTAAAAAAAATTTTAAGAATGAAAATCTCAAACAAAGAAGAATTGTTTTGCATGTATGACAACAACAGATGCTTGAATCTGAAAAATGCAGTTAAAGAAAAATGTGCTCGTTGCAAAGTTTCAAAACTACATGTTTGAAACCAAAACTATGGAAATGAAGAAGAATATAACAGAAATGATAGTAGTCTTTGAAAAAAAAAAAAGAAAAGACAGTAGCAAAAGGAAATGAAGAAGAAGAAAGGAAAAAGACCTTTTTACCCATGATTTATGCATCTTCTTTTACAGCCTTTGAAGTCACTCTCTCTGCAAGCAATCTTCCCCTTAAACAATCAACAGTTCTTACTTCTCCTTCCATCATCTTCTCTCTGAAAGAAAAAATAGCCTAATTTATCATATTAATCCCACACATCTAAGTTTGCTCTGATTGATAATTGAATTTGAATTTGAATAGTATGTAGAATGATAATTGAATTGAATCACAGGAATTAAAGCTTAACAGAGAGGAATTGAAAAAAAAAAAAAAAGAAAGACCGAAACTGTAAATTCAGATGATTTTGAGTCTGAATTAAAATACATGATATGTAATGCCAACCTCATTCAAATTAGAATAATGATACCTGATTCGAGATCATTTTTCCCCAATTTTCTTGGTTTCCTTTAGTTCAATTCAACTGAGCATGCCTTGCATCCAAACACGCCTTACATTTAATATAACAATGTCGCTAAAATCTGTGGCCTATAAGACATCTGCATTGACATGTGGGTCCACTTTACATTTCTTTTTGTCAATGAAAAAACATAGCTTAACCATTCGGTTTGTGCTTTGGGTGTATTTAGCAGTGGACTGTCTTTTATTTATAAATTCAGATAAGAGAAAAAAAGTTAGTAATCCAGCAGAGTTGATGGATGAAAGGAAGGCATTAAAAATTGCTAAAAAAATTACATACCTGGAATGCAAGTAATTAAGTTAAATTGTCCAAACCTGGAATGCACGTGGATGGCAGGGCTCACACGCGTTAGCAAATCTCTTTCCAATTTTGGCAAACTTGGTTTCAAAGACCTGTTTTTCCATAGCATCAGGGTTGTCCATTAGTTTCAACTAAAAAGGAATGGTAAATCAAACTTGCATAGAAGTATGAACTCAGAATGACATTCGTAGAGATTCTAAAAGAAAAAGAAAAGTGCAGATGAAACAACATTTTTTTCATCTGGCTGAAATAAAAGAATTAGTTCTTATTGAAATTTCGCTGAAGACCGCTTTAGTTCAAGTCGGGATATGCCAATATGTCCTAGAGGGGGGTGAATAGGACTTTTAAAAGTTTTTATGATTTATTTAAAATCCTATAACACTAATCCTAATAATAGGCACATATTAGGATTACTCAAAAATAACTCTACTGACTTCCAAACCTGGTAGAGGATCCAATCACAAACTGTTTAAGAAGTAAACAATATGAAACTAGTTTATAATGGATATGATTGTGTAAGTGTGTGAGGTGTGATCTCAGATATCCAGATATGCAAATATTAAAGTAAATCACACAATCAGAAGAATAACAATGTCAAATACAACCATTTTTATAGTGGTTCGATGACTTGTCTACTCCACTCCCGATCGATTGATATCATCGATGGACTCCCAATCTTATCGATATTTGATTTAAGATCATATCGAGAAGAGCATCGATATATCGAAGAAATTTGAGATTTTCTTTAAAAAATAGGGGCACTGGAAAACTGCCTGTCGATAAGATCGAGTGGCTCCGATAGACTCTATATTTGAATATCGATGGTCGATACATCGATAATTCGTCCAGATATGTTATGAGGTTGCTGGGCATATTTGGTCCTCTTTTCAATGGTATCAATGAAGCATCGAGGACACGACAGCACAGGTCGATCATATCGAGATGTGTATCGATACAATCGACAAGGCAAGAAAAATTTAGAGATTTTTCTATTTTAATTTTTTTTCTCACCTTAAAATCCTATGATTTTCTAACTTGTTTTTAAGGGTTTTATTCACTTGGTGTTTTGGGACATGGGATGTTAGGCTTTAGATTTACCTGTGGCGAGCTTGCACACATCCGGTTGACGCAGACGCTTGAATTGATCTTCCTATCAGGCTCTGTAAACAATTTGACTCAACACTCACGTAACTTGACAAACCAGGGCACTTTCAATCTCCCCCTTTGTCAATTACATGACAAAAACCCAAACACCCTAGAACACTCTAGACAACCACATCCTAAATTGTGTGTACATGCTTTTACACAATTTTACAATTTCTAGCCCATGTACAAAACCAGTAGCTGCTCCCCTGACTGTAAACTCCTCCTTGCTTGATGAAGCTGCTCCCCCTAACACCTGCAACAATATCCAAGCAGATATACAATTTCCCATTCGGGGTGTTTGGAGTGTTCTCCCCCTTTTTGTCAGTCATTGACAAAGATATAGCAGTTGATATTGACTGAAGCTTGAAGTATTTGGGAGAACTGGACAGATATTGATGTATAAAGATTAAACCATTTTTAAGCAGACATCATTTTCAGACAGTATGGAAGCATATCAGATAAGGTAGTGATAAAAGTAGATAATCAGAAAAAAATATCACATGCATTCCATATCAGGTACTTGATAAACCAGGGGATCTTAAAACATAATCATGGCAGTAACAATATGAATTAGACTCAGCCATAACCAAAATTATCCAAAAACATATCTATACTGCCCAAGATTGGCAGTAACTTAACGGTTATCCTAACAAAAATCACCAAGCCCATGCATGGATACCAAAAAAAAAAAAACATAGTGATAGAATTTGCACAGTCAGCTCCTACTAACTCCGAGAATCACCATGTGTGAGCAAGTCTACCACTTGCTGATTTGTTTACTGGAGAGCATCGACTTTTTCTTCAATTACGGTAAGACGTCTTTCACAGTTGTAAAGTCACTCCTCCATACTCGCCATACCATTCAGTAGGTGATGTTCGAGGTGACGAGTTTGGTGGTTTGTGATAGACTCTGAACTTAGCAATGATGTTCGATTGGATCCCCATGGACATGATGGATGAGCATATGGAGCAGCCGACTGCAGAGGAGCACTGTTCTCGGGAAGAGCTGAAGGAAGACACAACTGTTGAGCCACTTGAGCCGAATCACTATCAAACCATGTCTCTAGATAGACTGTATCAGATGTGGCAAGGATACCAACATCATGAGCTAATTTATAGATGAGTACAGGAAAAGGTAATGTATCCTGATGATTTCCTTGAATGACACGAATTAGCTGCTTAAGAAGAAGCGTTGGGAGGCACACCTGAACTTCTTGATACACATCATACAACACATTTAACACAAAGGGAGACAGATGATTACCATTCACATTACATGGATAGACATTGGACCCAAAAATGTCATGAAGGATTTTAAACGTAGGTCCAAGATGATTAATATGAAGGGAATTCTCATCGTTCCGAGGAATAGTGGTTCCCTGACACAGTGCATGAGTTATCTCTCCCCAGACCCCCAGACCATTTAGATTCCGGCTGGTGACAGGAATGCGAGTGACCTCGAGATCTAGAAGATTACTCAAGGTGATGGGAGTGATGTGCTTCGAGTAATGCAGGAATTCAATTTGAATGCATGGTGGGTCATCACGAATAACATGACATTTATTGAGAAATTCATGGATCACCCCTATTTGATAAGTACCACCAAGATTTAGAATGTTCTGCCATCTAATCACTTCTAGAAGGAGGTTCACTCCAAAAGACTCAATGGCGCTGTTAAGAACTAGACATTCAACAACAGTGGCAGGATGTCTTACTGTTGGTATGAGTTGATGCATACTGGGTTGCTTGGCTTTTCCTTTTGAAGATTGTGAAGGAGACTTACCTTTCCCTTTGTTCATGATTTTTCAATGTAAGAGACAGGTAAAGATAAGGATGGGCAACAAGGGAATTCCAAAAACTTTGGAAAGGAGGACAAAATTCTTCTTTTAAAGAACTTGAAAATACCCGATCAAGCGTGAGATAGACTTAGGAGTGGAAGGATAATACCAGTTTACAAGGAGCTTCCGGGACCACTGATGGACTTCCGGCCGGGGATTCGAGTAGAAAAAAAATATAAAGCTTTTTCTAGAAAAATAGAAAATTTCTTGCTCGACCGCCTTTTATCAACCGACAATCTTCGATTCTATCCAACTTTCTTTCGATTGTATCGATGATCCTCATTGGATGTTATCGATAATAGCTTCGATGATAGTCTCGATCATGTGACTTTCCACATTCTGAAGAGATGTCTATCATATTGACAATTGATCAATTTGATCGAAAATGCTCATGACTTATCGATAGTCATATCGAAGATGAATATTTTTCGTTAGCCCAAATAGCACCAAACATATATGTATAGATCATCTTTGAATCCGACATATGCACAAAAAATGTTTGTACAAGATTTGTACAGATCAAAATTATAAACATTAAGATGTTTATGTATAAAAAAAATGAGGTGAGGAACCTCAGATATATCATTTAGAGCTCAGCCAAAAATTGCATCATTTCACCAAACATCCAGATCTAGATGCATGATTTGAACTTGTTTTTCTCCGCTCAGTACTTCTAGGCATCAGTCCTTTCTATGCCTCTGATAATGTATCAGTGGTTGCTTGTGCGATGACCCTTCATTACTGATTTTCCTGATTGGTTTAGAATTTCGCACTCTTGTCTGTTGAATTTGACCACATGCCCGTTATCACAGATTTGAGATATGCTTAGGAGATTATGTGTCAGACCTTTTATGCAGAAAGCATTCTCATTTTTAAGCGACTGAATCCCTTTTATGATTCCCTGTCCAATTACCTTAGCAGTGGTTCCATCTCCGTAGGTGACTATCCCATTATAAAGATTCTTATAGTCTAAAAGAAGGGACATGTCTCCGGTAACATGTCTCGAGCAACCACTGTCAATGTACCACTTAGTGTCATTACCTGTTAAGTGATTTGAGTGAGTAGCCAAACAATTTTTCTTTTCTTTAATTATCTACTTTGTGACAGGGTTCTTATTTGTAGTAGATTTAATTTTCTTATTTAATTCAACTACTTGATTAGTTTCTGTGTTGCTACTGAAGGTATCAGATTTTTCATGTATTTGTGTTTCATACCTTGTTTTAGCTCTAACTCTCTCATATCCTAAGCCATTTTTGTTATTTCTAGATTTTCCCATACCTAAAAATTTTTCTAGCTTCTCACCACTCTGGGAAAACTTACAGTTTAGCTTACCAATTTTTCTGGACTCTTCTAGATCAAACAGAAGTGTATGATTTTCATTTTGAAGGAGCATAATTTTGCCTTTTAATTGCTCCACCTATTTGTTTAGTTTTTCGGACTCGGAGTCAAGAAAGGAGTTAATTCTCTCAAGTCTATCATTGTCAGAGTGATATTGCTGTAAATCATTGATTAAATGTGTATTAATTTCTAGAGTTTTATACAAATCTTTTTGCAGTAATTCCATTTTGTTCTCAGATACTCCAAGTCTTTTAACCACTTTGATGCTATGGATATACAGTTGATTATAAACATCTTGTAGTTTATCCTTTTCTTCTTCTTCTTCTTCTTCTTCTTCTTCTCCAGTTTCCTCATTAACAGAAGGAAACGATTTAGTGGCTAGCTATTCTTTCTCGTTCTCAGATTCAGTGGGAATGATTGAAGTAGTGGAGACCATGAGTATTTTCAATAATTTCTGATCTCCATCGCTTTCTGAGTCACTAGATTCTGAGTTTAACTCTTCTATATCATCCCATGTGGCAGCCATTGCCTTGCCCTTAGTTTTTTTGTTTGGGCATTCGGTTGATAGGTGTCCATACTCCTGATAGGCATAACATTGTGGTTCTTTGGTTCTTCTACCAAATTTGCCTGCATAAGGTTTGTTGTTCACTTTTCTTCCTCTGGAAGGCTGGCCACGATTTTTCTGAAAGAACTTCTTGAATCGTTATGCCAGCAAACTCACTTCCTCATCTTCATCTTCCATTTCGCTTTCACTGTTCTCATGTAATGTTTTCTTAGAAGTTTTTAGGACAATTGTTTTGGATTTTTAGGTTTGTTTGAAGTGTAGTTCAAAAGTTTGTAGGAAACCTACCAGTTCTTCTGCTTTCATTTCGTCTATGTTCCTACACTCTTCAATTGTTGTTACCTTGGGATTAAATCGTTCCGGTAGGGATCTTAAGATTTTCGTACATATTTTAGGTACCGAAACTTTTTCTCCCAATCCACCCATGGAGTTACAGATGATATTCAATTTTGTGAAAAACTCCATAAATGTCTCATGCTCTTCCATCCTGAGACTTTCGAACTGTGAAGTCAATAGTTGCAGTTTGGACCTCTTCACAGTACTAGTGCCTTCATGGGTTGTTTCCAGTAAATCTCATGCTTCTTTAGATGTCCCACACATGCTTATTTGATTAAAAATATATTAGGACACGACACAGTTGATGACGTTCATAGCTTTTGCTTTAGCAATCTGTTTTACTTTGTCAAATGCCGTCCACTTTTTTTTTGGATTTGGGTTTTGTGATGGTTGTGCCAATGTCAAGTACGATTTGTTCAGTTGGTGGCACATATCCACTTTCAACCATATCCCAGACATCATGATCCAAAGATCTCAGAAAGTAATGCAATCTAGCCTTCCAGTATGCATAATTTGAGCCATAAAATACTGGAGGTCTAGCGACCGATGAGCCCTCTCCTTTGACTATATTCCCAACTTTAGTCAAGATCACTCTTTAGGCGGTGAAGCCCTTAAAGAGAGACTCGCTTTAATACCAATTGAAATTGCGGTGAAGACTGCTTTAGTTGAAGTCGGGACATGCCAATATGTTCTAGAGGGGGGTGAATAGGACTTCTAAAAGTTTTTATGATTTATTTAAAATCCTATAACACTAATCCTAACAATAGGCACATATTAGGATTACTTAAAAATAACTCTACTGGCTTCCAAGCCCGGTAAAGGATCCAATCACAAACTGTTTAAGAAGTAAACAATATGCAAACTAGTTTATGATGGATATGATTGTGTAAGTGTGTGAGGTGTGATCTCAGATATCCGGATATGCAAATATTAAAGTAAATCACACAATCAGAAGAATAGCAATCTCAAACACAGCCATTTTTATAGTGGTTCGACGACTTGTCTACTTCACTCCCGGTAACTGCACTCAACCCTTGAGTGTACCGGATCTCACAGCGGTTCACCTCTAACCTAAGGTTTTAAATCAGATTCACCTTCAACCTTTACAACCTACACTGAGGCTGACTGTTTATGCTCTCACGAGTAAGGGTCAACACAACGCACCCACTTTTAGGCACACTGGCCAAGGATCTTCCATAAGACCCTACTGGAGGTTTCTACACGGTTCACCTCAAACCTGAGGTTTCATAGCGGTTGACCTCAAACCTAAGGTTTTGCTGGTTTGCCTTCAACCAATGTTTAAGCTCTCCACAGAGCAAAGGTCAACACAACGCACCCACCACGTACACTCCTGCCAGAGGCCTCCTTGAGGACTTCAAAGGGTGAGAACCACTTAAGACCCAATCCTACAAAGGACTGATCACAAGTGTCCTCTTGGACTCTAGATACTTACAAATAAGTTGATGAGTCCCATTTAACACAATGTCGAAGATCTCATCCTCCTTGTTGACGAAGAGTCTTCTGCTCCCTTGATTCGCAACACAAACTGATATACAAATACTCGACTTCGGGTTGGGTCAAGGTCAAGATGGAATCCTACTTTCAAAATATTTTCCTATCAGGAAAATAAAGCGATTCCAATCTTATGCATTCAAGGCATCCCAGCTTAATGATTCGCCATTATGGTAGTAGTGTAAGGATCCTTGAATGCGGAAGTTCATTCCCCAATCCACTCTATTGAATATAATGGTAAGGGTGGATTGGAGGATGAACTCCCCTGAGAGAAAGGGCTTTGGGTATATGATCTAAGGTTAAACACTCAAAAGCTCTCTCTTACTTTCTCTCACAGCAACAATAGACAAGTCCTCTATATATAGGCAAAAGCTTCTAACGGATATAAAATGATCATATTTATGACTGAGTTCAATATCATCGAGCAGGTTCGATATCATCGAGTGTATACTCTCGATAGCATCGATGGTCTGCTCGATGACTCAAACTCAAAGTCATACGCTTTTGAAACCTTTAGCCAGCTGGTCGATGAATCGAAACAATTGTCGATGTCATCGAATTTCAAACTCTGATTCCATCGATGATAGGTTCGATCCATCGACACTTGAAAAATGAGAGAGACTTGACTAGAAATATTTCAGGTTTTTAGGATATGATCGAGGGTCAACTAATGTCATCGAAATTTGCATATCGATGATATCAAAGTCAGTGTCATGCATCGATAAATCCTATAGATTTACCAGTAAGCTCGCTGGACAGTTTGTGTCCAGCCTCAATGCAATCGACTCGGCCTCGATATCATCGAGATATGAATATCGATTTCCTCGAATGGCCTCTGATCAAAGTAAAAAACCAACCTGAAATATTTACTGGAAGAAATGCGCGCCCTCGATCGATATCATCGATGGACTCCCGATCTTATCGATATTTGATTTAAGATCATATTGGGAAGAGCATAGATATATCGAAGGAATTTGAGATTTTCTTTAAAAAATAGGGGCACTGGAAAACTTCCTGTCAATAAGATCGAGTGGCTCCGATAGACTCGAGATTTGAATATCGATGATATCAATAGGTGTATCGATACATCGATAATTCGTCCAGATATGTTATGAGGTTGCTGGACATATTTGGTCCTCTTTTCGATGGTATCGATGAAGCATCGAGGACACGATAGCGCAGGTCGATCATATCGAGATGTGTATCGATATAATCGACAAGGCAAGAAAAACTTAGAGATTTTTCTGTTTAAAATTTTTTTTTTCTCACCTTAAAAACCCTATGATTTTTTAACTTGTTTTTAAGGGTTTTATTCACTTGGTGTTTTGGGACATGGGCTGTGAGGCTTTAGATTTACCTGTGGCGAGCTTGCTCACATCCGGTTGAGGCAGAGGCTTGAATTGATCTTCCTATCATGCTCTGTAGATAATCTGACTCAACACTCACGTAACTTGACAAACCAAGGCACTTTCAATCTCCCCCTTTGTCAATTACGTGACAAAAATCCAAAACACCCTAGAACACTCTTGACAACCACATCCTAAATTGTGTGTACATGCTTTTACACAATTTTACAATTTCTAGCCCATGTACACAACCTGTAATTGCTCCTCCTGAATGTAAACTCCCCCTTGCTTGATGCAGTTGCTCCTCCTAACACCTGCAACATTATCCAAGCAGATATACAATTTTCCATTCGGGGTGTTTGGACTGTTTGCCCCCTTTTTGTCAGTCATTGATAAAGATATAGCAGTTGATATTGACTGAAGCTTGAAGTATTTGGGAGAACTGGACAGATATTGATGTATAAAGATTAAACCATTTTTAAGCAGGCATCATTTTCAGACAGTATGGAAGCATATCAGATAAGGCAGTGATAAAAGCAGATAATCAGTAAAAAATATCACATGCATTCCATATCAGATACTTGATAAACGAGGGGATCTTAAAACATAATCATGGCAGTAACAATATGAATTAGACTCAGCCATAACCAAAATTATCCAAAAACATATCTATACTACCCAAGATTGGCAGTAACTTAACAGTTATCCCAACAAAAATCACCAAGCCCATGCATGGATACCCAAAAAAAATGTAGTGATAGAATTTGCACAGTCAGCTCCTATCAACTCCGAGAATCACCATGTGTGAGCAAGTCTACCACTTGTTGGTTTGTTTGTTGGAGAGCATCGACTTTTTCTTCAATTACGGTAAGACGTCTTTCATAGTTGTAAAGTCGCTCCTCCATACTTGCCATACCATTCAGTAGGTGACGTTCGAGGTAATGAGTTTGACAGTTTGTGATAGACTCCGGACTTAGCAGTGGTGTTCGATTGGATCCCCGTGGACATGATGGATGAGCATATGGAGCAGCCGACTGCAGAGGAGCACTGTTCTCAGGAAGAGCTGAAGGAAGACATAGTTGTTGAGCCACTTGAGCCGAATCACTATCAAACCATGTCTCTGGATAGGCTGTATCAGATGTGGCAGGGATACCAACATGATGAGCTAATTTACAGATGAGTACAGGAAAAGCTAGTGTATCATGATGATTTCCTTGAATGACATGAATTAGCTGCTTAAGAAGAAGCGTTGGGAGGCACACCTGAACTTCTTGATACACATCATATAGCACGTTTAACACAAAGGGAGACAGATGATTACCATTCACATCACACGGATAGACATTGGACCTAAAAATGTCATGAAGGATTTTAAACGTGGGTCCAAGATGATTCATATGATGGGAATTCTCATCATTCTGAGGAATAGTAGTTCCTGACACAGTGCATTAGTTATCTCTCCTAGACCCCCAGACCATTTAGATTACGGTTGGTGATAGGAATGTGAGTGACCTCAAGATCTAGAAGATTACTCAAGGTGATAGGAGTGATGTGCTTCGACTAATGCAGGAATTCAATTTGAATGCATGGTGGGTCATCACGAATAACATGCCATTTACTAAGAGATTCATGGATCACCCCTATTTGATAAGGACCACCAAGATTTAGAATGTTCTGCCATCTAATCACTTCTAGAAGGAGGTCCACTCCAAAAGACTCAATGGCGCTGTTAAGAACCAGACGTTCAACAACAGTGGCAGGATGTCTTACCGTTGGTATGAGTTGATGCATACTGTGTTGCTTGGCTTTTCTTTTTGAAGATTGTGAAGGAGACTTACCTTTCCCTTTGTTCATGATTTTTCAGAGTAAGAGACAGGTAAAGATAAGGATGGGCAACAAGGGAATTCCAAAAACTTTGGAAAGGAGGACAAAATTTTTCTTTTAAAGAACCTAAAAATACCCGACCAAACGCGAGATAGACTCAGGAGTGGAAGGATAATACCAGTTTGCATGGAGCTTCCGGGACCACCCATGGACTTCCGGCCGAGGATTCGAGCAGAAAAAAATATAAAGCTTTTTCTAAAAAAATAGAAAATTTCCCGCTTGACCACCTTTTATCAGCCGGCAGTCTTCGATTCTATCGAACTTTCTTTCGATTGTATCGATGATCCTCATTGGATGTTATCGATAATAGCTTCGATGATAGTCTCGATCATGTGACTTTCCACATTCTGAAGAGATGTCTATGATATCGACAGTTGATCAATTTGATCGAAAATGCTCATGAATTATCGATAGTCATATCGAAGATGAATATTTTTCATTAGCCCAAATAACACCAGACATATGTATAGATCATCTTTGAATCCGACATATGCACAACAAAATTTTGTACAACATTTATACAGATCAAAATTATAAACATCAAGATGTTTATGTACAAAAAAAAAATGAGGTGAGGAACCTTAGATATATCATTTAGAGCTCAGCCAAACATCCAGATCTAGATGCATGATCTGAACTTATTTTTCTCTGCTCAGTACTTCTAGGCATCAGTCCTTTCTATGCCTCTGATAATGTAGTAGTGGTTGCTTATGCGATGACCCTTCATTACTAATTTTCCTGATTGGTTTAGAATTTCACACTCTTGTCTGTTGAATTTGACCACATGCCCGTTATCACAGATTTGAGATATGCTTAGGAGATTATGTGTCAGACCTTTTATACAGAAAGCATTCTCATTTTTAAGTGACTGAATCCCTTTTATGATTCCCTGTCCAATTACCTTAGCAGTGGTTCCATCTCCGTAGGTGACTATCCCATTATAAAGATTCTTATAGTCTGAAAGAAGGGACATGTCTCCTGTAACATGTCTCGAGCAACTACTATCAAGGTACCACTTAGTGTCATTACCTGTTAAGTGATTTGGGTGAGTAGCCAGACAATTTTTCTTTTCTTTAATTATCCACTTTGTGACAGGGTTCTTATTTATAGTAGATTTAATTTTCTTATTTAATTCAACTACTTGATTAGTTTCTGTGTTGCTACTGGAGGTATCAGATTTTTCATGTATCTGTGTTTCATACCTAGTTTTAGCTCTAACTCTCTCATATCCTAAGCCATTTTTGTTATTTCCAGATTTTCCCATACCTAAAAGTTTTTCTAGCTTCTCACCACTCTGGGAAAACTTACAGTTTAGCTTAGCAATTTTTCTAGACTCTTCTAGATCAAACAAAAGTGTATGATTTTCATTTTGAAGGAGCATATTTTTGCCTTTTAATTGCTCCACCAGTTTGTTTAGTTTTTCGGACTCGGATTTAAGAAAGGAGTTAATTCTCTCAAGTCTATCATTGTCAAAGTGATATTGCTGTAAATCATTGATTAAATGTGTATTAATTTCTAGAGTTTTATACAAATCTTTTTACAGCAATTCCATTTTGTTCTCAGATACTCCAATTCTTTTAACCACTTTGATGCTATGGATATACAGTTGATTATAAACATCTTGTAGTTTATCCTTTTCTTCTTCTTCTTCTTCTTCTTCTTTTTCTTCTCCTGTTTCCTCATTATCAGAAGGAAATGATTCTGTGGCTTGCTATTCTTTCTCGTTCTCAGATTCAGTGGGAATGATTGAAGTAGTGGAGACCATGAGTATTTTCGATGATTTCTGATCTCCATCGCTTTCTGAGTCACTAGATTCTGAGTTTGACTCTTCTGTATCATCCCATGTGGCAGCCATTGCCTTGCCCTTAGTTTTTCTGTTTGGGCATTCGGTTGATAGGTGTCCATACTCCTGACAGGCATAGCATTGTAGTTCTTTGGTTCTTTTACCAAATTTACCTGCATAAGGTTTGTTGTTCTCTTTTCTTCCTCTAGAAGGCTGGCCATGATTTTTCTGAAAGAACTTCCTGAATCGTTATGCTAGCAAAGTCACTTCCTCATCTTCATCTTCCATTTCGCTTTCACTGTCCTCATGTAATGTTTTCTTAGAAGTTTTTAGGACAGTTATTTTGGATTTTTGAGTTTGTTTGAAGTGTAGTTCAAAAGTTTGTGGGGAACCTACCAGTTCTTCTACTTTCATTTCGTATATGTTCCTACACTCTTCAATTGTTGTTACCTTGGGATTAAATCTTCCAGTAGGGATCTTAAGATTTTCCTACATATTTTAGGTACCGGAACTTTTTCTCCCAATCCACCCATGGAGTTATAGATGATATTTAATTTTGTAAAAAAACTCCATAAATGTCTTATGCTCTTCCATTCTGAGACTTTCGAACTGTGAAGTCAATAGTTGCAGTTTGGACCTCTTCATAGTACTAATGCCATCATGGGTTGTTTCCAGTAAATCGCATGCTTCTTTATATGTCCCACACATGCTTATTTGATTAAAAATATCTTGGGACATGGCACAGTAGATAGCGTTCATAGCTTTTACTTTAGCAGTCTGTTTTTCTTTGTCGTACGCCGTCCACTTTTCTTTTCTTTTTTTTTATTTGGGTTTTGTGATGGTTGTGCCACTATCAAGTATGATTTCTTCAGTTGGTGGCACGTATCCGCTTTCAACTATATCCCAGATATCATGATCCAAAGATCTCAGAAAGTAATGCATTCTAGCCTTTCCTGTATACATAATTTGAGCCATCAAATACTGGAGGTCTAGTGACCGATGAGCCCTCTCCTTTGACCATATTCCCAACTTTAGTCAAGATCACTCTCTAGGCGGTGAAGCCCTTAAAGAGAGACCCCTTTGATACCAATTGAAATTGCGGTGAAGACCGCTTTAGTTGAAGTCGGGATATGCCAATATGTCCTAGAGGGGGGTGAATAAGACTTTTAAAAGTTTTTATGATTTATTTAAAATCCTATAACACTAATCCTAACAATAGGCACATATTAGGATTACTTAAAAATAACTCTACTGGCTTCCAAGCCCGGTAGAGGATCCAATCACAAACTGTTTAAGAAGTAAACAATATGCAAACTAGTTTATGATGGATATGACTGTGTACTGTGTGAGGTGTGATCTCAAATATCCAGATATACAAATATTAAAGTAAATCACACAATCAAAAGAATAACAATCTCAAACACAACCATTTTTATAGTGGTTCGATGACTTGTCTACTCCACTCCCGGTATCTGCACTCAACCCTTGAGTGTACCGGATTTCACTAAGGAGGTTTCACAGCGGTTCACCTCTAACCTAAGGTTTTAAATCAGGTTCACCTTCAACCTTTACAACCTACACTGAGGCTGACTGTTTATGCTCTCACGAGTAAGGGTCAACATAACGCACTGACTTTTAGGCACACTGGCCAAGGATCTTCCATAAGACCTTACTGGAGGTTTCTACACAGTTCACCTCAAACCCGAGGTTTCACAGCGGTTGACCTCAAACCTAAGGTTTTGCTAGTTCACCTTCAACTAGATGTTTATGCTCTCCACAGAGCAAGGCTCCACACAACGCACCACCACGTACACTCCCGCCGGAGTCCTCCTTGAGGACTTCAAAGGGTGAGAACCACTTAAGACCCAATCCTGCAAAGGAATGATCACAAGTGTTCTCTTGGACTCTAGATACTTACAAATAAGTTGATGAGTCCCGTTTAGCACAATGTCGAAGATCTCCTCCTCGTTGACAAAGAGTCTTCTGCTCCCTTGATCCGCAACACAAACTGATATACCAATACTCGGCTTTGGGTTGGGTCAAGGTCAAGATGGAATCCTACTCTCAAAATGTTTTCCTATCAAGAAGATAGAGCGATTCCAATCTTATGCATTCAAGGCATCCCAGCTTAATGATTTGCCATTAAGGTAGTAGTTAGAGGATCCTTGAATGCGGAAGTTCATTCCCCAATCCACTCTATTGAATATCAATGGTAAGGGTGGATTGGAGGATGAACTCCCCTGAGAGAAAGGGCTTTGAGTATATGATCTAAGGTTAAATACTCAAAAGCTCTCTCTACTTTTTCTCACAGCAACAATAGACAAGTCCTCTATATATAGGCAAAAGGTTCCAACGGATATAAAACGGTCACATCTATGACTGAGTTCGATATCATCGAGCAGGTTCGATATCATCGAGAGTATACTCTCGATAGCATCGATGGTCTGCTCGATGACTCAAACTCAAAGTCATACGCTTTTGAAACCTTTAGCCAGCTGGTCAATGAATCGAAACAATTGTCGATGTCATCAGATTTCGAACTCCGATTCCATCGATGATAGGTTCGATCCATCGACACTTGAAAAATGAGAGAGACTTGACTAGAAATATTTCAAGTTTTTAGGATATGATTGAGGGTCAATCGATGTCATCGGAATTTGCATATCGATGATATCGAAGGCAGTGTCAATGCATCGATAAATCCTATAGATTTACCAGTAAGCTCGCTGGACAGTTTGTGTCCAGTCTCGATGCAATCGACTCGGCCTCGATATCATCGACATATGAATATCGATTTTCTCAAATGGCCCCCGATCAAAGTAAAAACCAACCTGAAATATTTGCTGGAAGAAATGCGCGCCCTCGATCGATATCATCGATGGACTCCCGATCTTATCGATATTTGATTTAAGATCATATCGGGAAGAGCATCAATATATCGAAGAAATTTGAGATTTTCTTTAAAAAACATTAGCGCCGAAAAACTACCTATCGATAAGATCGAGTCGGCTCCAATAGACTTGAGATTTGAATATCGATTATATTGATAGGTGTATCGATACATCGATAATTCGTCTAGATATGTTATGAGGTTGCTGGACATATTTGGTCCTCTTTTCGATGGTATCGATGAAGCATCGAGGACACGACAGCGCAGGTCGATCATATCGAGATGTGTATCGATACAATCGACACGGCAAGAAAAACTTAGAGATTTTTCTGTTTTAAAAAAAGTTTTCTCACCTTAAAACCTTATGATTTTCTAACTTGTTTTTAAGGGTTTTATTTACCTGGTGTTTTGGGACATGGGATGTGAGGCTTTAGATTTACCTGTGGCAATCTTGCACACATCCGATTGAGGCAGACACTTGAATTGATCTTCTTATCAGGCTCTGTAGACAATCTGACTTAATGCTCACGTAACTTGACAAGCCAGGGCACTTTCACTTATGCCGTTAGTCGAAGTAACAACATTTTTTTAAAAGAAAAAGATGTAAAAGAAACCTCTTTCAAAGCTACACCTAGAATTACAACAAAATGATACAAAAATAGATGTGTTTTTATGATTTGTTCTGGCTGGAGAAAAAAAGTTCTCATGCCATAAGTCAAAGTAACAACAGTTTTTAAAGAAAAATATTTAAAAGAAACTTCTTTCAAAGCTACACCTGGAATTACAACAAAATGAAACAAAAACACACTGGCCGTCCTATTCATTCAATGAATCTAAACAAACATCACACCATCAATCAGACAGGATTCATCAGTGTAGTCTTTGGCCCGTGGCCCATCCAGTGTGCCAACCCAACTCTTGAAAAGTTCCAATCACCACCACAGGAGAATGGACAGTGGAGATTTCTTCTGAGACCTAAACCAGACCATTTTATAGATATTGGCACTCTCCTTTTTCTACACTTCAATCTACAACACTCCATTATGTCCACAAAGGTCGGCCCGCATCCCAATCTCCTATACCTGCATCACACCTGAATTCGAAACTTTGAGGCGTGTATTGAGGGTATAAAAGAGAATGCGAGCACACTGGAGTCCAAACCTCTCAGATTGCCATGAAGGATGGTTCCTATCACACTGGAGTGTTTTTTCACTTGGCTGCCTGAAACCACTACAAGGAATTGTACTAACACACTGAAGTGTTTATTGCTAGACAACCTCAAACTAACAATACAATGAGAGTGCCAAAATATATTAAACACACAAAACTGTTAGTATAATATTAGAAGAAAATGCAATATGAACATGAATACTTGAGTGCATGGGCATCACTTGATTTCATGAACACAAACAACAAAAGCATTCAAATGCAATATGTAGACCAACCAACCAATCTACTGATTATAAGGCTATTGAATCATATGTAGACCAACCAATCAATCTATTGATTGCAAGGTTATCGAATCCTAGTTTTAAGGCTTACAAATTATGATTCCTGTCAACTTATTTCAAACAAACAATAAATAGATCTATCATCACGCACCTGAGAAAAGAAATTGCAATTGGACGAAGGCTACGGCTGGTGGATGAGCTGAGACGGTGACGAGGGTTGGATGAAAGAAGTTTCAAAAACCCTAACATAGGGTGTGCTCACAGATCAATGGTGGGTTTACGGGGAAAGGGGGTTTTGAAAACCCTAGTGAGAGAGAGAGAGAGGAGAGGTTGGGAAACAAAGACATGGGAATGGGGCCAATAGACAGAGAGAGAGAGAGAGAGAGAGGGTGAGGAAGCCTGGGAGATCAAGAGAGGGCAAGGGAAAGGGAGAGGCTGAGTGTGAGATGGAGAGAGAAGGTTTGGAGAAGAGAGAGAGAGAGAGAGAGAGAGAGAGAGAGAGAGAGAGAGAGAGAGAGAGAGAGAGAGAGAGAGAGATGGATTTCTTTTTCAGAGATGGCGCACACGGGAGATAAGGGTGGACGGGATTTCATTTTGGGGGTGACAGACGACACTTTAAGTGCCTAGTTTTAGCACTCGTGGGGCCCACCGTGATGTATGTTATTTAATTCATTTTAACGGATCATTTAAACATTTGATCCAAAAAAGGAGTCAGATCGAAGCTGTAAGCGGACTACATAACATATTAACGATAGAAATTTATTTTTATTATTTCTTATGGTGTGGTCCACTTAGACCTTTAATCTACATAATTTTTTGGCTCATCCACTGAAATTATATATCAAAATTGATGGGCAGTTTAGATCAAACACATATATTCCAATAGGCCCTATGGATCCCCTTAAGCACCATCAATATCTAATAAGGTTATGGTGAGGAGGTAGGTTTTAGTTATAGATAATTAGGTTTTAGCTATAGATTAAGTCTGTAGCAACTATAACTAAGGTTTATATTCGTAGCAAAAAACTAACGTGGTCTGTATCCTTTGCCCCTTTTTTTGGTAGTGAAGTCTAGATACTTAGACAAATTTTCATAAGGAATCAACCTCTAGTGGGGGCCCAGTAGCTTGGGGTAGCCCACAAGACTAAAGAGAACAATGATATGGGCCTAAATAGATGAAACAGGCCTAGTAAGGGTCTATGGTGGGCCTTTAACCACCCATAGAAGCATATGGGCCTACCTTAGGGCCATGAATGTGGACATCCAACCACTATCGATCCCCATAAGGTAACCCATCCCTAATTGATCACGGATCAAGGCCTAAGGCCCACACAACATTAGAAATAAGAAATGGGCAGTCATAATCATACCACATACACTCATGTTAGGCTTAAAAAAGGTGACCCAAGGCCTATCCAAAACATGGGTCCAAGGGAAACACACATAGCCCAACCCATATATACCACTATGGGCCCATAGGGAAAGGTTAGGGCCCAACATAAAGGACACTAATTCCATATATTGTGATGGGCCTAGTGGGCAACCCATTGCTCAAACCACATGGGCAAATGTCATATTCTTAGTTAAGTAAGTTGGGCCTACAACCCGGCCCAAGTATAAAGTTGATTTGGTGGGCAACCAAGGGCCCAACTACTTGTATAATCCGGCCCATTAACCCAACAAATAGTATGGTAAAAATGGCCTAAGAGTCCAATAGGCCTATCTAGAAAGTTCTAGCCTAATCGAGCCTAAGGAGTCTAATAACTAGCTACATTCATGGACCCAATTAAATCCAACCGTGGTGTGCCTCAAAGGTACATTAATTAACCCCAAAATTAAAGGGACTAAAGGTATAAATTATTCCCTCTAAGGTCCTCACAATGTGGTAGACCCCACTCCTCAAAATTTTAGCCCAAGGGCCAAGCATAATTATAACATATTGCTGGATTTTTTGAACTAATAGGTTTATGGGCCTATTGGAGTCTAGTAATTGGTCCATCTGATTAGGACATCAGTTCAAGTGGTCCAGTTATCAAGTCAAAGGGCCCCACCACATAGGATTTCATCATACAACATAAGGGAGTAGGTGGGCCACACTACTGGACCAAAGTCCAGCAGGTAGCCACATGGGGCATCTCATGGGTTGGGCGGTCCAAGGCATGGACGACCTGGACTAATACATTCATCAAGGTGGGGTAAACATAGACCCAAGTGAGCCCCAAATGGGACGTCCACCAAGGGTGGACCCTCCCACATGGGCCACTCCAAATGGGAGAACGGCATGGATGAAACATACCATCATGGTGGGCCTGCATGCTAGGACGGCCAACACATGCTAGATGTTCCCAATTGGACGTCCAATAGGGCTTGTTGGCCCATCTTGTTGGTCCCACAAATCATGGCCCAATGGGCCCTAAAAACATTAGAGATGGGCCTCAATAATTCATACACAAGTCCAATGGGCTGGGGCCCAAAAACTTTTGCAATAAAAAAGAGGACAGCGAGGTTCTGAAAAATCTACTACTACATGTTGTTGTCCTCAACTTGAGCACTCCATTAGAGTGAGTCCAGGGCCTCTAAAAATTTGGAAAATAGGGGGCTAAGATCCCCTAACATGTATACATCAAGATAGATTCCAGAAAAGTGGCCCACCAATGCTAGAAAAATTTGTGAATTTCAGTTTCCAACAGACTATATTGCTAGACTGTCAGACAAAAATCTGTCTGTCCAACCATCTTGTCCCACTCTTTTGGATGCCCAAATGAGGTCAGATGAAGCTAAAAATTGGCATGCATATAGGTGGGATCCACACCTTCAAGAATAACATATCAAATGGGGCCAAACATCCCACCAAACACCCCAAAATCTAAGCTTAAGTTAGTCCAAAAATCTGTCCAGAAAGTTTCTGGACAACAACATAACACCACTAAAAGGGAAAATCATCCCTTAAAAATTATGGTATGGACCACCTAGTGGGCCCCACAAACATGCAGACCATTTCCACCATCAAAACCCCTTTACATGTGCCCCTTTTTGGTGCATTTGGGGCCACAAAGTCCATGGAGTGGACTGCCAAGGACGTCCACTCCCTTGGGATGGTCTAGATATTTCTGAGCCACAAGGTGGACCACACACACCATGATCAAAGGTATATTCAAGGGAAAAATAAAAGATCCGGCCATAAGGGAAGGGGCTCCTCCACATTGAGGCCCTTCCCCTCATCACACAATCACACACATCCACTCTTACATGATTTACAGGATCTACAAGAGCATAATGCTTCCTAGTCAAGATCTATGGTGGAGATGCCATCTCCACCAAGGATCAAATGTCTAGATGACCCAAGGATCCCTAAACATAAGAAGGAAATACCATGTAGGGGTCCATGGAGGATGACCCCTTGCATGGATCATGCATGCACAAAGGATGGGCTATGAGCCACATCCATAAAGACATGGGGGCCACCACCATCATTTGATGGGCCCCGCAAACTTCATAATGAAAGAAATGGGAAGAACAACTAAGAAATTAAAAAATCTAAAATGTTATCTACATGCACACCCGCTTCAATGATTTATCTTCAAACCTTCGCCACTATGATCCTCTAGCTCCAAGGAAGAGGTTTCTAAGGTGGAGATGGGTTAGAGATGGTTGGATTGGAGGAGATTTGAGAGAGAAGGGGCTGGAGAAATGGAGAGGGTGGGGACATCCTTGGGCTCTCTAGCAAGGGAGAGAAGGAAAAGTGAGAGAGAAATGGGAGGGAAAAGAGGGACTTGGAAGATGTAGCTAGAAGGTAATCATTCTCTTTAAAAGAGGCATCTAGATAAGAGAAATGCAATCATAGTCATGGGAGAAGCAACCCATGCTTCCACAGGGTTTAGGTTTTAGGGTAGGCTTTCTAGAAAGCTATGCCTAGGGTGACATCATCACATGGGAAAACGTGAATGGCTAGGGTGGGTCCCACCAATCACATCAATGGTCCAAAAAAGAGCGCGACCCATAACTTATGATGTACATGTCAGATCCACGCATGAGACGCAGCGTTGGAACCACGACATCGATGTGGTCACAATGGCATAGGTTTCGAGTCGATCCGAGTCAGGTTGACGTGATCGAACTTAGGGATGATTGCAACCACTATCCATAGGTTGCGAGTCACTGGGATTCGACCGGTAGGACCGCAAGACCTAAAGGAACGACATGCACACTCGGGTAGGGTCTTACAAGAATTGTTGCTGAACATATTTTGGCACTTTCGATCGATCGAAAGTGAGGTGTCGATCGATCAAGAATTATCGAAAATTTTAACTTTGATCACTAGACGTTTTTGCTCAAGTTAGATCAATCGACCAAGTAACTTTGATCAAATGAGGGAAGTTTGATCGATGTCGATCAATTGAATCTATTAATCGACGGTACGCGTAAGTACATAAGTTTGTGAATTTTTTAAGTCAGTGTTATTTTTTCTATTCAAGGAGGGATTATATACGTTCCTAAGCATACTTTAGGGTTTGGAGAAAGAGAGAAAGCAAAGGTAGAGCTTCTTCAACGTCGTCTCCCCTCCTCAACCTCTGGTTCTAGTAGTCTTTCTATTTTTCTTTTGTTTTTGAGATAACTATGAGCATCTCATCTCTTAACTAAGGCTAAGGGGTGAAGCTTCTAGATGAATTATAATGTTTTAGTTTATTGGATTCATCCATTAGTTTGAATGTTGATTTTTAATTCATTTGGTTTGAATGAAAGCTTTTTTTATTTAGTTAATCCTTTGATCCATTATTGACTCTAGGCACATTGGAAGCTTTAAATTCTCTAAGATTAATTGGTTTAGTTTTTGTGAAAGTGTTGATGTGTAAATTTCCTAAATCTATCATAGACTATGGGCACGATAGATGCTTGGAATTCCTCGCGATTAATTATCGAGTGCTTCATGAGAGAATCATTAATTAAATTCATATATTTTTGGATGTTTATGATTGGATTAACTGTTCTATTTTCTTATTAGAACAAATCATTATTCGTTTCTAATTGAGTAATTAGAATTGAATCAATGAACTAGACATTGTGATTGATTATAAGTAGATCCATGGATCCTTAGTTATTTTTAATTATCATTTTAATATCTTTTAATTAGCTTGAATCCTTAATCTTAAACTTAAATTTAGAATAGTTTTAGCTGTGTTAATCCCAATTCCTATAGATTGACCTCGGATTCACCAAGTTATTACTACATTGTGACCCTACATTTGGGTTGGTGATTAAGTTTTTGGCGCCATTGTTGAGGACTAGCATTTGGAATACATTAGGTTTAGGGTTTGTTTTTTTAGGATAGTTCCCACTATGTCATTAGGTTAGGGTTTTTTTTTTCTAAATTTTCTAACCTAGGGTTTTATTTCTAACATAGAATCTCCTACAACTAATAAGAAGTTGTAATGCCTAGGGGATTATACTATATGGGTCTTATAGAGAATTTAAAAAGGGGTGTACCCATAAAGGTTGAGTCTAAACTTTAGAAAATGGTGTAGTTCAGGCACATCTTCAAGGTGGAGGTTGAAATCATCGTTATAGTGTTAATCTTAAGGAAGATTACTTAGAATCAGTAGTTTAGAGGCTTGGGATAATGGATATGATCTTGGGTTCACCTAACCTTCTATTGTACTAAATCCTCATCCAAATGCCCAAGAACCAAATGCCCTTTTATAAGAAACAGATTTACAATGGCTATAAAATGGCTAGTTAACGGCTCTTTCGATAGGATCGAAAGGCCCTTCGATGGGATCAAAGTTCCTTCGATAGGATTGTTAAGTGTGAAATATTGTATATTTTCTCCTTGTTATGTATTAGTTTTATAAACATAGATACACATAATTGATCCAATTACATATGTTTTCTTATACGAGGTGATTTGGAGAGCTAATGTGAAAATAACGATTAAAATGAATATTTAAAGCTTAAACAATGACTAAGAGAGAAGATTTAGATATTTGGAGGTGATTAATGAAGAATTCAAGTGCCAAAGTGTAAGTGTTATTCTATCTAGCTCCTATGATTGTCAAATTTTGTAGTGCCAAAACCTCTTGGAATCTGTGTCTTGTGTAGTACATCTATATATTCAAGAAAGTGCATCTCATGTACAAGAACAAAGGTCTTTGCTTCAAGAACGTCAAATGCAAGATTACCTATTCATGTTCAAGTACAACATCAAAGTATGAATTCAAATTTTCAAGCTTCAATGGTTCAAGTTTTCAAAGCTTCAAGTCAAGACAAAGTAATACTATGTCAAGCTCAAGCTTCAAACTCAAGCTTCAAGCTCAAGCTCAAGCTTCAATTCAAGCTTCAGAAGTCTCGAGTTCAAGCTTCTACATATGACATGATCTCAATCTTCGTGAACTTCAAAGATTAACTATCAACCGAAGGAAAAGAAGACTCAATGTTCATATATCTCTAACAAGGTTTGGATGACCCTAGATTGACCTTAGGATAGGTCATTTGAATACATAAGTCAAATGACTCATTTTATAAGTGCATAGTCTATTTTTCGACTAGTCCTAGGCTATGTTCGACTAATCCTAGCACTGGCTCGACCAGTCCAAGAATTCCTTGACTAGTCTTAAGTTTATTACTGAATTTCAGGAATTTTTGTTAAAGCCTCGACCAGTCCTGGAGACTGCTCGACCGGTTGTATGAATAGTGCTCGACTTGTGCTCGACCAGTCCTACAGGCTCGACTTAAAGTCTAACAACTAAATTGGGTTCCGCACGACTAGTCGTGGACAGGACTCGACCGGTCGTAGAGGCCGCTCGATCGATCGAGCAGGTCCTACGACCAGTCGTGGAACGGTCTTATCTTATCACGCTTGAAATTTCAAAAATTTGTTGGTCCTACGACCAGTTGAGATGACCGCAGGACCAGTTGAGCAAGCGATTTCTGCACTTTTATATAGAATACGAATTTCAGAGTTTCATATTCAATTTAAGCTAAATCAATATGCCACTCTGAGAGATAAGTTAGTCATTATTTTAAGCTATATTGTGCTCGTTTAATATTCTCTTTAATTAGCTTTCTTTGTATTTGATTTTGAATTCTGCATTCTAATTTTATTTAAAAGAGGGATTGTTGAATTCCCATTTATTGGAATCAAAATCAAATCGAGCTAGTCCAACTTGATTTAATCTAAAATCATTTTAGAACCTAGAACCATTTCATATGTGAGTGTGAACATTGAACTTCTACTCCAATTTGGTTCTTCCGGGCTGCATCAAAAGGAGAATATCCAAGTATTTTACATTATTATAAATTCTGTCTTTTGATTTCATTGAGATTGTGCCAGAAAAATCTCTCTGTTTTGGTTTATCTGAGGTGATCCAGAAAACTCAGAGTGTGGGGTTTTTGAATTGTGTAAGCCCACTTGAAAGACACAATTGTGAGGATTTTAGGTGAACCTTGAAAAACCTATTTTCATAGTGAACTAATATCCACTGTGTGAGGATATTAGGAGTGGGTAGTTGTGTGGTTGTTGTTTAACAGTTGGTGTACACACAAACGAACCACTATAATTTCTGGTCTTGTGGTTGATTGTTTATTTTATTTTGTGGATGTTGAAATTTTCCTTTTTGCATTTGTGGAGAATGTTGTAATTTCTTTTATGCAAGTGTGGGAATGTTGTAATAGCTTAGATTTCTTTCCTTACTATTTATTTCTTTATTCCTCTGTATTAGTTTGAGTTTTTGATACACAGACCGTTCTACTAAGGTTGTCCTGCCATAAACCCTTGGTTTTTGGTGTAAGGTTGTCCTTAGAACAACATCTGTATCAATCTCTCAATACTTATATATTTGAGGTTGTCTTTAATTTTAGCATTGTGGGAGTGTTTATTGCTATTAGTATTTAATTTATTTAAATTCCACTGTTAATTTTTTTAATTTGGCATAGTCCTATTCACCCTCCCCCCCCCCCCCCCCCCCCCCATCACCCTCCCCCCCCCCCCCCCCCCCCCCTAGGACTTAATAGGTCGGCCAGTTCACAAAGATCTAAGAAAATCAAGTGCAAAAGAGAGAGAAAGGACAAGCTAAATCATATAACAAAATAAATAGACTATTCGGTGCCATGAAGGTTGGTTTAGTTTGATTGAAAGTGCACAAAACAGTCCAGCAAGAAATCATAATGTCCATAATTAATTCAGCTTAAAATTCAGTCCGACTGAAGCCAAGTTTGACGTCACCGAAGTGATGTTTGGTGCGACCTAAGGAAGATAGAGTCTTTAAACGAAAATTGGAGAAATTTGGTTACGACTGAGAGTTAATTCAGTGTGACCGAAGATCCCAATTGGTTGCAATCGAAGCAAAATAAAAGTGCATAAATTGAAGTTGGTTCCAAGTCGGTGTGGATTTTTTCTATTTAAATGGATTTTTTAGGCTTTCTTAGATACAAATTAGGGTAGAAGGGATAGAGTAAAGAGTTGTGAATCATCCAAGGAGTCATCCTCCTTCTCCAATCATTCGGTTCTAGTATTTGTATGTTTTTCTTTTTGAGTTTTAGTTCAATCATGTCTTTAATTGGCTAATGTCTTAGTTAGGGCTAAGAGGTGATGCTTGTAGTTATTCTTAATGCTTAGTTTACTTTGATTCATGTTATTGGGATAATTATTAAACAATTCACTGATATTTGGTTTGAATGAAGATATATCTTTTGTTTACTTTAATCCATTATCAATTTCGGGTACATTGTATGCTTAGGAAAGCTAAGAGTAATTTCTTATCTATTTTGCAAGGGATTGATCTGTAAAACCCATTGATTTATCATAGACTCTAGGCACGATAGATGTTTTGAATTCCTTACGATCAGTACTTTGATGTTTAATTTGGGAACTAATTTAATTGAAGTTCAAATCTATTTTGATATATGAATGATGATTTAACCGCTCCATTATCCGACTGGATAGGATATGATATCGATTCCAGTTGAATTATTGTAATGCCCTGAAAATCGGGGGTCGAGTATAATTCAACTCCCGAGTTCCAACGCATCACTTATGCAACATAGATAATGATGATTAAATGTTGTCTGTGTTGGAGCAATAAACATGAGTGAGATTATACCAAAACAACAATTCATACTCCAGATCAATTGTATAAAGGAAAGCGGAAGACAGAACTGTATATATATGTATGTAAAAGAAACAAAAATCATTTCATTCTCCAGAGTATGAACCCATTTGAGTCACCATATACATATATCTATTTTATGTTCAAAAAGGTCAAAAATACATCTAAGGATGTAATCCCAGCAAATCCCGTCGATCTGGCAGTCTAGTCGAAGCCGCCAGAATACTGCATAAATGAGAACTCGTCCTGGTCCTCACCATAGTCCGGCTCAGCCTCCTGAGTCGCCAGCTCATCTAAACCTGAGACAGAGTCTGGTTGGTGTGTACAACACCGTCCCGTAACGTGAGAGTGAGTAGCTAACTCAGTGGAACAATAAAGCATAGGTTAACATGTTATCGACTCAGTCAAGTAGTAATGATAAAGTAGTATAATCAAGCACTCCTAACTATTATTAATGCAAGTATGAATGCAGTCATGATGGATGCCCTCACCGACATACTCCCTCATGCGACACCATCTTACGTTCGCGGCGTGCTTGCTTTCCTCAGTGCTCCACATCTTCCAGGCACATGCAATGCATGATGAGCATAATTACCGAGTTGTTATTAGTCCATTTCAAACAGCAGGATTGGGAAACTAAGGTACCTCCCTTGTATCATTCCCAAACATGATCCATTCTAGGGTCGTTAGTCTTAGACAATCTCATACGATGGTATGTTTCTAGGTCGCTGCAAGGGCTGTCAGGGCTGTTACACGGAATCGTTGCACCACTCCCCCATCACCTTATCAATACAGGCCTAGTTTATACTCTGTTACTACGGGAAGGCTCATCGCCTCATCGCAGATTTAGAGTATGCTCGAGGTCACTACACCGGGTACGGTCAGGGCTGCTAGGGCTGTTACACGGAATCGTTGCACCACTCTCCCATCACCCATCAAGCAGTGTAGGCCGACAGCTCGAATATAGTGTCCCATACCACCATAATCGGCTCACGAGTCTGGTTGCTCACTGGTCACTACGGGGAGGCACGTGGCTCCAGCGTAGGCCGACAGCCCGACCACGGTGTCCCATACCACCATGCTGGGCTCATGAATCTTAGCGGATCGAGGTACCATGGTTGACAGGATTCCACTGGTAAGTTTGGTACCCTAGGTTCAACAATGGTGACCAAACATGGTGAACATATATTAGACATATCGGGTTATTTGACAGGCCTGACTAGCTCGAGCGCACAATCAACTGAACGACATAAAGTGCATAAGCAATTCGCGTGGCCTAACCACTGCCGTCCACTGAAGTACGACTCGGGTTCGTTAAACACATCTTACGTGGCGAAATGAATCTCAACCACGATCTCAAATCTGATATCAATTGCCTGGACTATAAACATAGTCTCAAACTCAATCAATCCTTATTTAAAACATGTAGAGTAAAGCATAATAGACAAAGTAAATCAAGCATGTTAACAAGCATATAATAAAGCATGTTATAAAGCATGTTGTAAAACACTATATAAACAAGAATACAAACACATATGTTTCACAAGTAAGTAGTTAAAGTAAACAACCACATGGAGGAAATCATGCAGGTATCTAAGGTAGCTGAGAATCTCATCTCAACACCTATCTAAGGTACCACTATCCATCACTTACTCTCACAAGCATTTTCACAAACACTTAGAATACACTATTTCAACATACATAGTGTATGTTAGTAAAACATGTATTAGGACGAATCCTTTCGCCAAACAAGTATTTTACACATATATAACATGTTCATACAGCAAATAGTCATGACAAACACATCTCCAAAATATATACATATACAGTACTTTCTACAATACACTATTTCTACATACATAGTGTATATTAGCAAACATGTATTATGGTGAATCCTTTCGCTAAATAAGTATTTTATCCATATACCATATATTCATACAACAAATAATCATGGCAAATACATTTCCAAAATTTATACGTATACGGTATTTCTACGAATACCTAGAATATGTAAAATTCCATATTCTACATCTTTAATCGAAATGGAGAACAAACAGCACTTTGTACATGTGCAATTGCATGCAGATCATGAATCTATCATTAGCTGACATTGAAAGCGTTGAAAACCGTAACCTATACACCTAAAGTCCTTACCTTATACCATAGAATCGCAACGGATCAGGTGGGTTTGTTAAGCTTCCGTATTCGGCAGTTTTGTAGCCTAAAGAATGAAACCGGTTAGATATTTCATAACCTATAACCTTCACACCCCAAAACAGATTAGGGTTAGGGTTTCTTACCTAGAAACAAAGTCGGTATCGCCGGGAAAGCGATGAGAATCAGGTGGTGCAGCTTGTGTAGCTGCAGGGAACGGTAGTAGGGAGATTCTCCCACTTCTCAAACTCTTTCTCTCTCTTTTCTCACTTCTCTCTCTAGGGTTTCTCTCAAATTCGTATGGTTATGAGAGAGAGAGTTCTAAGGTCCTTATATAGCTTAAAAACTCTCTGAAATAGACTTAAGGTCAAGGTATACTTGGGTTATAACCAAAGTGACACTGTTTCAGCTCAACGAAGGATTTCTAGCGGGCCTCCTTGAGCCAAAGGTCGGACTTAAGCTCATCAACCTTGGATCCAAGTAAAGTTATTTTCATTTCAGTCAGATTCCCAGATCATGCGTGGCGGACTAGTTTCAATTCAACGGTCAGTGGGTCTCGATCCGAAATTCCAAGTACATGAATATGTTTATGAAATTTTTCCTGATCCGAGGGTGTATTTGGGTCAGATTCTGACGGTCTGGTTGCTTACAAAATGTCCGCAAGTGACACGTGCCAGATCACTATTCAAGATATTTATTTTGTAAAGAAAACAAGTGTTTTCACACTCCCTCGCTCCGGACTCAAGCGAACAGCCGTGGGACACTGTCTAGGTTTGATTTCTGAGATGGTTGTCAAGTCCAGCGAGGCGGTCCTAATTCCTTAACTTCGTATTATTCGGACTCTCGATGTGCGGTCCAAACCTGTTACAGAGTTTCAATGTGTTCCCGAGAGTAGTCGGGCAATGAGTTTGATCCTAGACTTTAGGGTAACCTAGCGTTAATGATTCTACAAGTTTTGGATCTTGCAAATCGTATTTAAAGTGATTCCAACAGATTTCATGGCTAATCTAGTTTAACACTTAGTTAACTTTGTCAAATTTCTAAAGGATTTAATCCTAAGTGATTTCTGGTCGAGGTGGTACTCAGACCATTGTATGGAATTTTTCGAGTCGTTACAGTTATATAATTGAATCAAGTGAATAAACATTAAGATATAGTTATAAGTGGATCATTGGCACTCTAGTGTTTTATCTTTAATAGTTTCTCTCACAATTACTCTTTAAAGAAAATTTCAGTAGTTAGTTTAGTTCTATTTTTAGTTTTAAATTATTTCAGAAATCTTATAATTGTAAGTTTCTATGGGTTCGACCTTGGTCTCACCAAGTTTTTTTTTTTTTTTTTTTTTCTGTTAGCATGTTAGCACACCCCACTGTCAGTTGACACTACACTGTTAGCCACCCCCACTAGGGATGGATACCAAGACCTCAGTGTTGAAACGAGGTATCTTTCACTTAGTCTACCACTTGAGCTATGGTCTCACCAAGTTATTACTACATCATAGCCTTGCACTTGGAGTTGTCCAAACAATTTTTTGAAATCATTATCGGGTTTTTTGGCTGCATTTTTTAATACCTCAGTATTAGAATTAGTGTAGGATTAGGATAATTTTTCATTGCATTTATAGATTAGGATTTTCTGGACTTTTAGATAATAACATTGTTTCTTTTATTTTGTAGAATCTAACCTAAAATCATCAACAGGGTAATATTCTTCCAACATTCTTACTTTTGTATTTCAAATTCTTTATTTCTTTTATAATTTGTTTTCTTAGTAGAAGTAGGTTTAGGTTTAAAATTAGATTTGAGAGCGTTTCATACGCAAGTGGGTTCACGACAACACTATACGTCTCTTAAGTGAATTAGGATTAGTTGAAGGTCACTGGATTAGACAACACCTAAGATCCTCTGAGTTCATAGAGATTATGGCTGAAAATCAACCTCATCATCCTACTGAGGAACAACAAAATGAGAATGAGGTGCATAATGGTCATCCTCCTAGAACATTACGTGACTATTTACAACCAGTGAGGACGAGTACAATTTCCTATATAATCTTCCACATAATGCAGGAAACGTGTGAAAGTGCCCTGGTTTATCAATATACATGAGTGTTGAGTCAGTCTGTCAACTAAGCCCCAAGATGAAGATTACAAGATAAAATAACTCAACCAAAGATTGAAGAAGTTCGAGTACTTCACATAGGAAAAAAAAAACCTCGCTTCCCTAACCAAACCTTTGATGTATATGACCCCATCCATAAGAACTTAAACTTACCCACAACTGTTTTAAAAAATCCTTTGGTAAGCTTAGTTTAGATCACTTTGAGTATTGGAGGAAATATGAACTATACAAGTAAAATCAATGTCCTAACAATTACATCGATATGCAATTAAGGACAATCTTAATGGCATCAAACATAGTTCAATTGCATCGAAAACAAACCCATATAGTCCAGCAACAAACTGAACAAATGTTGGGTATTGTCGATTGCATTGAAGGAAGTTCGAGGACATAGAAACTTATGTTTCGATCGTATCGAACCAACTTCGATTGAATTGACTTTGGGCTTATTCCCTCCATGTCTAAAATTCTCTAAGTGTTCCTTGATGTAATCGAACTTCCTTTGATCACATCGAGAGTAAGTTATCGATGGCATCGAAGCTCATTCGATTGCATCGATATAATTAAGGACCAGTTTGTCTAGCAAACTTTCAAGGAAAAACTAATATTTTCGATCACATCGAAGACCTTTCAATGACATCGAAATTCAAATTTCAATAGCATTGAAGGTCTGATCGATGACATCGAAAAGGGGATAAAACTGTCTAACAACCAAAGTATATTTTTCAGATGGATCCCGATGGCATCGAAACATCCCTCGATGACATCGAAGTGCATGTCCATGGCATCAAAGGTTGATTGATGAGATTAGACAAAATGTCCTGCATATAATAGAATATCTTGGTACAGGTAGTCGATGCAATTGGAGAAGGTTTGATGACATCGAAATTTAAATTTCGATGACATCGACAATGTCAGATTTCTTACCGATTTTTTACCATTGGGATTTAACTTTATATATACTATTGGGTTGCTTCTTGGGAAAGTAGGAAGGATTGAAGAGAGCTTGAGAGAGTTATTGTAGTAGTTAATACCCTCTTTCCCATAAGAGTTCATTATTCAATCCATAGCACAAGCATTTGTTAACATTCTCATTGCTTAGATTGAGTTATGAACTCGGGCATTCATTGAGTTTCCAGTAATAATCTTTAATGGTGAATCTTTGTACTGGAACTGTTGAATGCTTAGCTAATGGGAATCTTCTTTAAACTTTAAAGACAAATCATTTATTAGAGAAGATCAGACCAAACCCTAAATCAACAACCTTAGAACATTGATTGGAGCATCAAGCAGACAGTTGCAGTTAAATGGAACTGAAGACTCTTCATCAACAAGAAGATCTTCGTCGACATGTGCTAAAACTGGGCTCACTCACTTATTTGTAAGTATGCAAAGTCCATTGAGTCTGATCCCCTTTCCTTGTGTAGGATTGAGATTCGGAGTTTGAGTTGACAAACTTGCTAAGACCTTTCGTAGGACTCCGATGGGAGAATATATTGTGTCCTTGTGTAGGACTTGTTGCCTTGTGTAGGCATAGGTTTCCTTGTGTAGGCTTCTATTTGTGTTCTTGTGTAGAACCTATTACCTTGTGTAGGTATAGGTTGCCTTGTGTAGGCTCCTAGCTGTGTCCTTGTGTAGGACCTATTGCCTTGTGTAGGCATAGCATGTTTGCCTTGTATAGGCATTGCCTTGTGTAGGCATAGGTTGCCTTGTATAGGCTCCTAGTAGTGCCCTTGGGTAGGACTCGTTGCCTTGTGTAGGCATCTAAGGTTGACTTGTGTAGGCTCCTTAGTTAACCTTGTGTACGTTGTGAAGGTTAATTGTTAACCTGATTTTAAACCATTAGATAGTGAAATCTGGCACACTCTAGGAGAGAGTGCGTCTGCTGGGAGTGGAGTAGGCAAGTAGCTGAACCACTATATATGATTGTGTTTGGGATTGTTATTTGTGCATCGATCTAATTATGCTTATGTTTCTTAAATGATTATTTATGATACATGATTAAATGAACGTCTAAGCATTGATATGAATCACGTCCTACACACTCACATACACTATCTCTATAGGCTAGTTGCTTTACATACAAATTATGTGTAGCCTATGTGAATGGACCCTCTATTGTCTTGGAAGCCTTAGAGTTACTTTGCCTTACTTAGCTTGATTGATAAATTAATTTAAGGCATTGTATGTTGTAACAAGTAAATATTTTTGAAAAGTCATATTCACCCCCCTTCTATGATATTTGGACACAATTCCATACTTCAATTAGCGGTCCTACAACAATTTCAATGTGGATTTCAATCCGAGAGTGATCCAACTACTCTCGAAGTTTCATTGACTAGATTCTGAGAGTCCATACCTACATCTCAAAGAGTTCGATGAGATTGTAGTAACATTGCACTTCCACAACGTGTTGGACTAGACATTAAGATTAAAGTTGTTCTATTTCTCTTTGAAAGAGACAGCCAAGTCATGGCTTCACTCTTTGAGACCAAGATCGATTGAGATATGGGCTGAGATGACCTGAAATTTTATTAAAAAGTTCTTCCCAGTTCATAAAACCAATACCCATAGGAGGGCGATGTTGAGAATGAAATATTATATTTTTCTCTTGTTATGCTTTGGTTTTATAAACATGAATGTGCTTAATTGGTTTAATTGCACATGTTTTCTCTTACGATGTGATTTTAAGAGCTAAGGAGAAAAGGATGCTTAAAGTATGGACTTAATGATCAAAAGATTACTAAGCAGAAGATTGGATCTATAAAGGTCAAGATTGAAAAATTCAAGAGTTCAAGATCCCAGGAAACCAAGTGAAGAATGAAGAAAATTGAAATTTGAAATTGCAAAAAATTGGAAGTACTGAAATCGACCATTCGATGCCATCAACAACACCTTTGATGTCATTGAAGTAAGTGTTCAATGACATCGAAGCCACTTCGATCCCATTGCAAAAATTAGAAAATTTTGATTTGCTAGACAAAATTAAGCACCCTTCGATTCCATTAAGGAGATGCTTAATGACATTGAAGCCAGTTCGATGCCATCAAAGGACGCTCAATGCCATCAAAAAAATATGCAAATTCAAAAGTTCATTGTTGGATTATTTTCCAATTTCTCTCAAACTCTTCGATGCCATCGAAGATGCCATCAAAGCTGCCATAGCTGCATAAAATCAAGTCAGTTTTGAAGTCGGTGTGAATCAAGCCTATATAAAGAGACCTTTTAGGAGTTTCTATATACGAATTAGGGTAGGGGTAGAGCAAGGAGTTGTGGAACTTCGAGGAGTCTTCCCTCCTCTTCAATCCTTCGGTTCTAGTTAGTTTTTATATTTTTCTTTTAGAGTTTTAGTTCAATCATGTGGATGGTTGACTAATCTCTTAGCTAGAGCTAAGAGGTGAAGCTTGTATTTTTCTTAATATTTATTTTACTTTGATTCAAGTTATTTGGTTTTAATGTTGAATGATTATTGATTTTGGTTTGAATGAAGAAGTATTTTCATTTTACTTTGATCCATTGTCGACTCCAAGCACTTTAAATACTTATGAAACTTTTGATATGTTCTTACATGTTTTGCGATTGTTTGGTCTGTAAAATCCATTCCTCTATCATTGACTCTGGGAATGATAGATGCTTTGAATTCTCTGCGATCAATATGTTGATTCTTTATGAGGGAACTAACTCGTTGAAGTTCAAATCTATTTTGAAATATATGAATGATAATTTAACTGCTCAATTATCCAGCTGGATAGGATAGGACTTCAATTTCAGTTGTGTGATCTATATGAAACAAGTAACATTAACGAAGCTATAAGTTGATCTATAGAGACGACACCCATTAATGACATGTTCCATGATGAATAATTATTCAAAATCTCCCAATTACCTTGGTATGCTGACATAGCTAATTAGCTTGCCACGGGTAAAACCCCTACTTATTAGACTGCGTAAGATAAAAAGAAGTTTTTCGCCGAGGTATGCAAGTTTATCTAAGATGATCCATATTTTTTCAAATATTACGCAGATCAAATCATTAGGAGATGTGTACCTGACAATGAACATCATAGTGCCATCTTCTTTTGTCAGTCTCAAGCTTATGGTGGCCACTTCTCGGCTAAGAAGACTACAACAAAAATTCTGTAGTGTTGCTTTTATTGGACCACTATGTTAAAAGACACGAATTTTGCAAAGTGTGTGAGCGTTGAGAAAATTTGGGAGGATTATCTTATAGAAATATGATGCTGCTGATCCCCATTCTCATCATTGAAGCATTTGATTGCTAAGGCATCGATTTCATGGGGCTATTCCCCCAATCCTTCAGAAATATCTATATTTTGCTTGCTGTATTCTATGTCTCCAAATGGGTCGAGGTAATTCCAAGTTGGAATAATGACAATCGTACAATCATTAAGTTCTTAAAGGAAAACATCTTGTCCCAGTTCGGAATCCCTCGAGTCATTATAAGTGATGGAGGATCTCACTTTTGTAATAGGCCATTTGAAGCATTAATGAAAATATATGCCATTTCTCATAAAGTGAGTACCCCCTATTACCTAAAACAAGCGGTCAATCTGAAATGTCAAATAGGGAAATCTTTAAGTGCTATGTTTTTTAGCTCCTATGATTGTCAAATTTTATAGTGTCAAAACCTCTTGGATTTTCTATCTTGTGTAGCTCATCTTCATGTCCAATACAATTCTTGTACAAGCTCAAGATGATCCATTCAAGGTGTTCCATTTTCAGATTCAAGCATCAAAATTCAAGTAACAGCATCAACTGATAGTTCAAGCTTTCAAAGCTTCATCTAAGTCAAGACAATAGTCATTACTTTGGTACTCAAAGCTCAAGGTGAAGTACAACTCAAGTACCTCAAGCTCAAGCTTCAATGTATTTCAAATTCAAGCTTCAATTTGTCTCAAGTTCAAGCTTCATCATATGTCAAGATATCAAGCTTCGTGAACTTCAAAAACCAACTATCAACTGAAGCAAAAGAAGATTCAATGTTCATATATCGCTTATAAGGTATGAATGACCCTAGATTGACCGTAGGATAGGTCATTTTGAATACATATTTTAATTGGGTCACTTTATAAGTGCATAGTCTATTTTTCGACTAGTCTTAGACTATGTTCGACTAGTCCAAGCACTGGCTCGACTAGTCCAAGAAATTCCTCGACCAGTCCTAAGTTTGTTACTAATTTTCATAATTTTTTGTTAAAGCCTCGACCAGTCCTAAGTTTGTTACTAATTTTCATAATTTTTTGTTAAAGCCTCGACCAGTCCTGGAGACTGCTCGACCGGTCGAGTGAACAGTACTCGACCAATCTAACAAGCTCGATTCAAAGTCCAGTAACTAAAATGAGTCTCACATGACCAGTCGTGGACAGGACTCGATTGGTCGTGGAGGCCACTCGACTGGTCGAGTAGGTCCTTCGACCAGTTGTGGAACGGCCTGATCTTATCGTGCCCAAAATTTTAAATATTTTTTGGCCCTTCGACCAGTCAAGCCGACCTCTTTGCCAGTCGAGTGAACGATTTCTCCACTTATAAATAGAGCATGATTTTCAAAGTTTGGTATCTAATTCAAGCAAAATCAAGACACCGCTCTGAGAGATAAGTTTGTGATATCCTTTAGCTATTTAGTGCTCATTTAATATTCTCTTTAATTAGCTTTTTGCATTTGATTTTGTATTCTATAATCCAATCTTATTTGAAGAAGGGATTGAAATTTTTCCATTTCTTGGAATCAAAATCAAATCAAGCTAGCCTAAGGTGATTTAATCTAAAATCCATTTAGAACTTAAAACCATTTCATAAGTGAGTGTGAACATTGAACATCTACGATTGAACTTCTACTCCAAATTGGTTCTACTGGACTACAACAAAGGAGAATATCCAGAAAAGTATTTTACAGTTTTGTAAATCTATTCTTTTGGTTTCTTTAAGATTGTGCTAGAAAAATCTCTTTCTTTTGGTTTGTCTGAGGTGATCCAGAAAACTTAGAGTGTGGGGTTTTTGAATTGTGTAAGCCCACTTAAAAGACATAATTTTAAGGGTTTTAGGTAAACCTTGAAAAACCTATTTCATAGTGAAAGCTAATATCCACTGTGTGAGGATATTAGGAGTGAAGTAGTTGTGTGGCTGTTTTTCTAGACAGTTGGTGTACACACAAGCGAACCACTATAACTTCTGGTCTTGTGGTGATTGATTGATTATTTAATTAGTGCATTGTGTGGATGTTGTAATTTCCCTTTATCCATTTGTGGAGAATGTTGTAATCCTTTTTATGTAAGTGTGGGAATGTTGTAATAACTTAGTTTTTTTCTTTGTTATTCTTTTCTTTATTCCTCTGTATCAGTTTGAGATTTTGATACACAGACCATTCTAGGAATCAGGTTGTCCTACCATAAAGCATTGGTTTTTTGTGTAAGGTTGTCCTTAGAACAACATCTGTATCAACCTCTCAATACTTGTACACTTGATCAGGTTGTTTTACATTTCTTTATTGTGGGATTGTTTAAGTGTTATTCTTATTTATAGTAGTTTAAATTTCACTTTTAATTTTTTAATTTGGCATAGTCCTATTAACCCCCCTCCCCCCCTCTAGGACTCTTAGCTCGCCCTTTTCAAGTGGTATCAGAACCTAATAGCTCGCTTTAATTTTATTTTTTTGGATTAAATTCCTGAGCTAATCGATCTGAGCTTTTTAAGATGTCAAATTTTGATAGCCTTTCGGTCACTAGGCCTTCATCCTTTGATGGCTCCAATTACGCCTATTGGAAAGCCAGAATGAAGATTTTCTTAAAATCCATGGATGAGAATGTGTGGCAAGCCACAGTGACTAATTGGACCCCTCCTACCACTGAAGTAACTGGTACCGATGGATCTAAAACGATAAAAGTTTCACCGTACTTTTCTTGGTCCACTCTTCAGAAAAGTGAGAGTAGTGTCAATGCAAAGGCTTTAAATGCAATTACTTGTGCACTATCACCGGATGAATTCAAAATAATTATATCTTGTGATACTGCAAAGCAAGCCTGAGATATCTTAGAAATGACACATGAGGGAACAACAATTGTCAAGAAATCTAAAGTTCAAATCCTCACAACCAAATTTGAATAAATATGTATAGAAGAAAGTGAAACTTTCATGGACTTCTATACAAGATTGAATGACATTGTCAATTCTATGTGGGGTCTTGGTGACAGAATCCCAGAAAGTAAAGTCTATACAAAGATACTACGATCACTCCCTAAACAGTTCAATTCAAAGGTGACTGTGATCCAGGAACTTCGTGATACGGATAATATGAGGGTAGAAGAATTGGTTGGTTCTTTATAAACTTATGAGTTAAACTTTAAAGCTCCTAAAGGTAAATCTATCGCCCTTAAGTCTTCTAAAAATATTTCTCAAGAAAATAATAATTCTGATTTAGAAAATTCTGAAGATGATATGGCCCTTTTAGCTAAAAAGTTTTACAAAATTTTCAAAATTAAAAAGATGGTAGATTTTCAAAAACCTGTTGAAAAGAAAAGATCTAGATCTAAAACTTAGAAATCTTTAAAAGACAGCCAATGTTACAACTGCAATGAATATAGGCATCTAGCAAACATATGTCTTAAAAAGGACAAACCGAAAAAGAAAGGTATGTTGGCTACATGGGATGAATCTTCCTACTCTGAAGCTTCTTCTGAGTTAGAAGATTCTGAAACTGAGTCGGGTAATGATGTTAAAGCCCTAATGACTCTAGCCAAGTTCACTTTTTCAGACAACGATGATTCAACTTGTGAAGAAAATCTGAATAGTGATCATGAAAATGAAGAAGATCTTCAAGATGCTTATAATGCCCTATACAAGAAAAGTTACAAAATTGCTATAAAACTAAAACTTCACAAAGAAAAGTTTTCAAAACTTAAGGAAAATTTTGATAATCTAGTCTTAGAAAAATCACACATTTCAGATTATTTTGAAAAACTAAATGCGATTTAGATTTCAAAACCTCCCTTATTAAAAATCTAAAATCTGAAAATGAAAAGATAAAACTAGAAATCTCTTCACTTTTGAGTTTAAAAGACACATGGAGGTATGCCCAAGGTGATCCCAAGTTAGAAAAACTCTTATCCAGATCCAGAAAATGTGGCGATTGATCTGAATTGGGCTACGACAAAAGTATTCCTCCTAAACATAAGAATACTCCACCCAGATTTGTGAAAGGGGAGTCTTCAAACTCAAAAAGGAAAAGTCCGAATCAAAATTATTTTTAAGATGCCAAGTCTTTTCAAACCTTAAACCTAAAAGTAACCATATCAACTATAAAAATCAAAATCAAAATCAAAATCCTTTAGCTGAGAAAATTGTTGACTTACTTAGGGAGCTCTTAAAATATAACTCAATGGGTCGGTCTTATAACAACTACAAATATAATATGACCAACTATACTCCCAAACCGAAAACTGTAATGAAATGGGTTCCTAAGGTTACTTGTTTGGTTGCCCACACCGCTTTCAAAGCTTCAAGCTATTCAAAGTATTACCTAGACAAAGGATGCTCCAGACACATGACAGGTGACAAGGGTCTATTCACCAATCTTAAAGACATGACTGATGATTTAATCACATTCGGTGATGGTAGCAACTACAGAATTGTTGGCCAAGGTACGGTTCAACTCTCTAACCTCCCTCTATTTGAGAATGTTTTATATGTAGAAGGGTTAAAACATAATTTATTAAGCATCTCTCAAATATGTGATAAAAATCATAGTATAAAATTTACTAACCAAGGGTGCGAAATTTTAAATAAAAATGGTTCTGTAATATTAACTGGTCGCAGAACTTCTGAAAACTGCTACATTGTGAATGATTCAAGCTCATCTAATCTATCGTGCTACATGGTCCATACCGATGAGACCGAATTATGGCATAAGCGCCTTGGACATGTACGAAAAGGTGAACTCCAATGCCACATCTAAACCGCCCGAACTTCTCCACATGGATCTTATTGGAACAACTAGAATGGAGAGTCGAGGTGGCAAGAAGTACATATTGGTAATTGTTGATGACTTTACCAGGTACACTTGGGTAGTCTTCTTAAGAGAAAAATAAAAAACTCTCGATGAAGTAAAAAGGGTACTTAAACATATCCAAAAGGAAAAGGAATCACAAGTGTCTAAGATCCGTAGTGATCATGGTTCGGAATTTGAAAATAACGGTTTTGAGAAATTTTACTGTGATCAAGGAATATCACATGAATATTCTGCGCCCAAAACATCACAACAAAATGGTATAGTAGAAAGAAAAAATAGAGTGCTTCAAGAAATGGCAAATGTAATGTTAAATAGTATGAAGCTCCCTAGAAATCTTTGAGCCGAAGCTATAAATACTGTTTGTTATATAATTAACCGCGTTTATACTAAAAAATTAAACGGTAAAACAGCTTATGAAATGTGGTTTGATAAGAAGCCTATTGTCAAATACTTTCGTGTTTTTGGCAGCAAGTGCTACATTTTACGTGACCGAGAAAATCTGGGTAAGTTTGACACCAAAAGTGATGTAGGGATATTTTTAGGGTATGCTCTAAATAGTCGAGCATATCGAGTTCTTAATAAGAGGATTGGTGTAATTCAAGAGTCCATTAATGTGGTTATTGATGATCACTTGAATACACCTGTCTCAAGTTCAGAAAATGATGAAATTCTTTTAATGAATAAACAAGACTCTTCATCAAGTCAAGATAATACTGAACTGAGGACTGTTAAAGACCATCCTTCTAATCAAATTCTTAGAAACCCTCTCACTAGTGTGCGCACTCGTAGACAACTTGAAGATGTGTGTAACTACGTGTGCTTTACATCTCAAATAGAACCGGCTAACGTAAAAGAAGCTCTTACTGATGAAAACTGGATTGTTGTGATGCAAGAAGAGATTAATCAATTTGTTAGAAATGATGTTTGGTACTTAGTTCCAAGACCGAAAGATAAACACATTATTGGAACAAAATGGATTTTCAAAAATAAGTTTGGTGAACTTGGTAATATTATTAGAAACGAGGCTAGGCTGGTTGTACAAGGGTACACTCAAATTGAAGGCATCGATTATGATGAAATCTTTGCCCTAGTAGCTCGTCTTAAATCAATCAAATTATTTATATCCATTGCGTGCTTTAGAAAGTTCAATATTTACCAAATAGATGTAAAGAGTGCATTCTTGAATAACAATTTGCATGAAGAAGTGTATGTTGAACAACCTTCGGGTTTTGAAGACCCTAAGCATGCTAATCATGTCTATCGCCTAAAAAAGGCACTTTATGGTTTAAAACAAGCTCCCAGGGCATGGTACAAAAAGTTGACTAAGTTTCTTCTAAGTCGTAACTTTATAATGGGAAGTGTTGATAAGACATTGTTTGTAAAGAAACATAATGATCACATTTTAGTAGTGCAAATTTATGTTGATGATATTATCTATGGATCTACTTGTGCTAACATGACTGTTGAGTTTGCAGATTTTATGAAGTTTAAATTTGAAATGAGCACGGTTGGAGAATTGAATTATTTTCTAGGGTTGTAAGTTAAACAGCAACCTGATGGTTTCTTTATCTCTCAAACCAAATATGCTTTGAACTTAGTTAAAAAGTTCGGATTTGAGAGTGAGAAAAATTTTAATACTCTAATGACTACTACTTTAAAACTCTCAAAGGACTCTACAGGTAAGAATGTATATCCTAAAATGTATCACAGTATGATAGGTAGTTTGCTTTATGTAACTGCGAGTAGACCTGATATTGCATTTAGCGTAGGAATTTGTGCTAGATATCAATCTGACCCTAAAGAGTCACATTTAATTGCTGTTAAGCGGATTATACAATATGTTACTAGTTCAGTAAATATTGGTCTCTGGTATCCACATGATACTAGTGTGCAATTAGATGGTTACTCAGATGCTGATTGGGCTAGTAACATTGATGATAAAAAAAATTAACCAGTGGTGGTTGTTTCTATGTAGGGAACTGTTTAGTTTCTTATCTAAGTAAGAAATAAAGTTTCGTATCTCTCTCAACGGCTAAGGCTGAATACATTGTTGCAGGTAATGCATGCACTCAGCTTGTATGGATAAAAAGGATGCTAAGCGATTATAGAATTGCGTAAGATTCTATGGTTTTATATTGTAATAATTCTAGCACAATTAGTATCTCCAAAAATCCAATCCAACATTCACGAACCAATCATATTGACATTAGATATCACTACATTCGTGAATTAGTGGAAGACAAGATAGTTTCCTTGGATTATATTCCGACCTAGAATCAACTAGCTGACATATTCACTAAACCGCTTGACAAAAGCAGGTTTGCTAAATTGAAATTTGATCTTGGTATGTGCAATATGAAATGATAATCCATGTCTTTCTGTATTATAATGTATATATTTGTTATTTTAAATTTTTAAAATTTCAAATTTTATGAAAAATTGTACATTTTGGGCTATGCACGACCAGTCGAGTACATACTAGACCAGTCATGGCATGACTAGTCGAGCATGTACTCGACCAGCCTTGAACCGCGGGTTTGGTGCTTTATTTAGGGGAAAAATCACTTTTTCCTCATTTGGGTTATCTTCTCCAACGGCTCCTACGTCGACCGGTCGAACCCATCTTCGATTTCTTCTTGGTTAGTGCATAGTTTTCATTTTTCTTGTAGATTCCAGTCCTTTGCACTTCCTTTTTATCATTTATGTGATTTATTTCATGTTTTATGTTGATTTTTGGAGTTTTCTACTCAAAAATCTGATCTACTAGAAACCCACTTTACCTCTTTTGCAATCTCCATTTTTCTTGATATCTTTGTTACAAATGGAAGGTAGAACGAAGAAGAAAGGATCTCGTGGTCCCTCTTCATTTCGATCGACTCCTATCACAGTGCGCCACCTTCAGTCGCCCGAAGATGATCCTCCTTATGTGCGGGATATTCAGTTACGCAATGTTATAGTAGAATGACTTGTTATTGTTGATCATTTAGCTCTGTTTGATATCCTTCCTCTCCTTCAGTCTGTAGGATGGGATAACATACTACATTGGGGTGGGCTGGCATACTGGTCCATTGCGCATGATATGTATGCTTGCATTACTGATTTTTCTACTGAAAATCTGACATTCACTATCTCAACTAGTGAAGGTCCAATTGATGTGGACCGTCATCTTATCTCTAGATTAATGGATATACCTGTCAATGACGAAGGTATTCCCATTAGCGCTCTAGTGGCAAAACCATCTAAAACTGAGAAGCGAATACTCACTTGAGCTTTATGCAATATAGATGCGGAATGGAATACCGCTGGTAATGCGCTTGCCTCAAAGTTTTTGTTTCCCAGATATAGAATCCTTCACAGGATTTTCATTTCGAATGTTTATCCTCGATCTGGTAACAAAACCGAACTTACTACGTTCATGGTTCGTATTCTTCATTCCATCATTTCTGGAACCTCTGTATGTCTTCCTTCTCTAATTTGTCGTTGCATCATTTAATTCCATCTCCATCGTGGACACAGTGACATTCTCTTCACTTATCTTATGACTGTGTTAGCCACCCATTGTTTAGTGGTTAAACATGTTGGGGAAGCTCCCATTCACCACTTAACCTTCAACAACTCAAATATTAACAAGATGAATTTGAAGTTGGCCCTCGGTCAAGTTAATGTGGGTGCTGGTGGAGCTGATGCCGCAAATGAAGATGAGGGTGATTTGCCTCCACATGATATCAATATGGATGACCTTTTTGACGAAATCGAATCCGATTCTACTGATGATTCTGACTATCAGCCATCTGACTTTGAAGCGCGTATGCGTTCACTTGAGGAGGAGGTTGAAAACATGAATGTGTCCCATGATATGCAATTTAAATATATGCGCAAGTATTTGAAGCGCATTAGCAAGGGACTTCATCAAATTGATCCTTCCATACCTGCTCCTTCATCGGGTTCGGCTTAGTATTTGAATTTGTGGTTTGTAATAACTTTAAAGATACTTGAATTTCTCTTGTTTTTTTTTTTTTTTTTTGGGGGGGGGGGGGGGGGGGGGGGGGGGGGTTGGACATACTTGAACATGATTTCTTTTGGATTTAGTTAACTTGGTTATCTTACTTGTGAACTTCTTTTTATCATTATTCTTTTATTTTTCTCTTCTATTTACTTCTTTAATGATCTACTTCCATTATCGTTCTTTCCATTGTCATATTGTGACAAAAAGGGGGAGAATTTATGATAATGTGCAATTTGTGTGGATAGGTAGGTAGATAAATTTTTTCATTGCATGAAGTTGGAAGTAAGGGGGAGTATTGTTGGGAGAATATTTCTTTAACCCATTTATAACTGGTGCATGATTCTTTATTGTGCGTATTATGCTTATCTTATTATAAAGTGTGTTTTATCCCAAATTTAACAAAGGGGGAGATTGTAAGTGCTATGTTTTCTAGCTCCTATGATTGTCAAATTTTGTAGTGTCAAAACCTCTTGGATTTTCTATCTTGTGTAGCTCATCTTCATGTCCAATACAATTCTTGTACAAGCTCAAGATGATCCATTCAAGGTGTTCCATTTTCAGATTCAAGCATCAGAATTCAAGTAACAGCATCAACTGATAGTTCAAGCTTTCAAAGCTTCATCTAAGTCAAGACAATAGTCATTACTTTGGTACTCAAAGCTCAAGGTGAAGTACAACTCAAGTACCTCAAGCTCAAGCTTCAATGTATTTCAAATTCAAGCTTCAATTTGTCTCAAGTTCAAGCTTCATCATATGTCAAGATATCAAGCTTCGTGAACTTCAAAAACCAACTATCAACTGAAGAAAAAGAAGATTCAATGTTCATATATCGCTTATAAGGTATGAATGACCCTAGATTGACCATAGGATAGGTCATTTTGAATACATAATTTAATTAGGTCACCTTATAAGTGCATAGTCTGTTTTTCGACTAGTCTTAGACTATATTTGACTAGTCCAAGCACTAGCTTGACCAGTCCAAGAAATTCCTAGACCAGTCCTAAGTTTGTTACTAATTTTTAGAATTTTTTGTTAAAGCCTTGACCAGTCCTGAAGACTGCTCGACTGATCGAGTGAACAGTGCTCGACCAGTCCAGCAACTAAAATGAGTCCCACACAACCAGTCGTGGACAGGACTCGACCAGTCATGGAGGCCACTCAACCCGTCGAACAAGTCCTTTGACCAGTCGTGGAACGACCTGATCTTATCGCGCTCAAAATTTTAAATGTTTGTTGGTCCTTCGACCAATCGAGCCAACCTCTGGGCCAGTCGAGTGAACGATTTCTGCACTTATAAATAGAGTACGATTTTCAGAGTTTGGTATCCAATTCAAGCAAAATCAAGACACCACTATGAGAGATAAGTTTGTGATATTCTTTAGCTATTTAGTACTCATTTACTATTCTCTTTAATTATCTTTTTGCATTTGATTTTTTATTCTATATTTCAATCTTATTTGAAAATGGGATTGAAATTTTCCCATTTCTTGGAATCAAAATCAAATCAAGCTAGCCGAAGGTGATTTAATCTAAAATCCATTTAGAACTTAGAACCATTTCATAAGTGAGTGTGAACATTGAACATCTACGATTGAACTTCTACTCCGAATTAGTTTTATCAGGCTGCAACAAAGAAGAATATCCAAATAAGTATTTTACAGTTTTGTAAATCTATTCTTTTGGTTTCTTTAAGATTGTGCTAGAAAAATCTCTTTCTTTTGGTTTGTCTGAGGTGATCCAAAAAACTTAGAGTGTGGGGTTTTTGAATTGTGTAAGCCCACTTAAAAGACACAATTTTGAGGGTTTTAGGTAAACCTTGAAAAACCTATTTCATAGTGAACGCTAATATCCATTGTGTGAGGATATTAGGAGTGGAGTAGTTGTGTGGCTATTTTTCTAAACAGTTGGTGTACACACAAGCGAACCACTATAACTTCTGGTCTTGTGGTGATTGATTAATTATTTAATTATTGCATTGTGTGGATGTTGTAATTTCCCTTTATGCATTTGTGGAGAATGTTGTAATCCTTTTTATGCAAGTGTGGGAATGTTGTAATAACTTAGTTTCTTTCTTTGCTATTCTTTTCTTTATTCCTCTGTATCAGTTTGAGATTTTGATACACAGACCGTTCTAGGAATCAGGCTGTCCTACCATAAACCTTTGGTTTTTGGTGTAAGGTTGTCCTTAGAACAACATCTGTATCAACCTCTCAATACTTGTACACTTTAGGTTGTTTTACATTTTTGCATTGTGGGATTGTTTAAGTGCTGTCTTTATTTATATTTATTTAAATTCTGCTTTTGATTTTTTAATTTGGCATAGTCCTATTCAACCCCCCCCCCCCCCCCCCCTCTAGGACTCTCAGCTCAGCCTTTTCAAAATGAAACAAATATTGGAGAAAATGATTAACTTGGATCATAACGATTGGTCACTTCGATTGACCGATGCCTTATGGGCTTACCGTACCATTTATAACATCCCTATTGGAATGTCTCCTTTTAGATTTGTCTATGAAAAAGCTTGCCACTTACCCCTTGAATTGGAGCATAAGGTGTATTAGGCAATACAAATTTTCAATTTTAATCTTGACAGTATTGGCTCAATGTGCAAATTACAATTGAATGAACTTGAAGAAATCTGGAACGACACATATGAGAATTCTAGGATTTACAAGGACAAAATGAAGATGTTACATGACCAGAACATTCTTCGGAAATCATTTGAGTCAAATCAGAAAGTCCTATTGTATAATTTTAAACTTCATCTTTTTGATGAAAAATTGAGATCTCATTAGACCGGCCCCTTCAAAGTCAAAATGGTTTATCCTCATGGGGCTGTCAAGATAGAAAACTTAATGAATGGTAACATTTTAAAAATGAACGGTCATTGTCTCAAACCATTCATTGAGAAATTTGATTCAGAGGATATGTCCATCCCTCTGATTGATCCTACCTATTAGGATTAACCTTCAAGTCTAATGGAGGTCCACTCATTTATTGTTTTATTCGGATTGGGATTAGGATTGCTTTAGCTTAGTTTTGGTTTTTGTACTAATCCATTTAGAATATCAAAGACTTCATGCCATATCATTAATCTTCCTCGGGTATTATCCTTCTTACTCACTCTTCTTTTATTTTTTCCATTGTCTCATGTTGATTTTATTACATACATTTTATATTGAGGACAATGTAGATTTTAGGTTGGGAGTGTGATTAGGTAAACTAATCAGTATTTTCTTAGTGTTGAGCATAAATTTTGAAATGTTTCAAAATTTTCAATTTCAAAACTCTTTTAAAATATGGATATGTTGTGTAATTGAATACAATTGAGTATTATGATAAGATGTAAAATAACTTTTGAAAGTTTAGAGTTTAGTTAATTAGTAGATTTTTGAATAAAAGTTAGTTTAATGAATTGATTAATAGAAATTTTAAACATCAATTGAGTCTAGTTCACAATTCACATCTAACTCATGTTTTATAAAGTTTACTTGAACTCCTAATTTTAACATGATGATTATTTAAAAGTGTTAGGAACCAAGTCTGGAGATCCTTATCTACCTTAACTATAAGAAGAAGAAAAAGGACCCGCTAAAAAATAGAGAGATCAAAAATGACTACCTATTATATGTGTTTCAAAGCAAAATTAATAAATAAATAAATAAATAAAAGAAGGAAAAGAATGGAAATAGTGTGAAAGTCATTGACATAAAATTGAAAAGATGAAAAAACAAGTAAAAAAAGGAGATAGGTTCGAAATCAGTACTTATGTTGATTTGTCCACTTTAAAGTGATGGTTATGGTTAATATTATGGAGATAAGGCTAACTTTTACAGATTATAAGTTGGATTTCACTAAGCATGCTAGGAACTTGATGTTTAAGTGCATTGTATTAATTCAATTATCAAAGGAGAACTTAGTTCATTTGTCTATTAGTGATATTAGGTTATATATTATCAATGCTTCATTCCTATATCTTTGATTTTTACTCATATGTTTAGGATTGCACAGATTGATGTTTTCTGAGAAAAGTTTGAAATTTGAGGTTTTGAAATATCAGTTTACACAGGTTTTTCTCAGGACTAGCAAAATGTTGTTTGGGGGGTGTGTTGAGAATGAAATATTGTATATTTCTCCCTCATTATGCTTTGGTTTTATGAATGTGAATATACTTAATTGATTTAATTACACATGTTTTCTCTCACAAGGTGATTTTGAGACGTAAGGAGAAAAGGATGCTTAAAGCATGGATTTAATGCCCAAAAGATTACCGAGTGGAAGATTAGATCTATGGAGGTCAAGATTGAAGAATGAAAGAGTCCAAGATCTAAGGAAACCAAGTAAAGAAGGAAGAAAATCGAAGTTGTAAAGTGCAAAAAATTAGAAGTACTAAAATCGACCCTTCAATACCATTAACAACACCTTCGATGTCATCAAAGTAAGTGTTCGATGACATCAAATCTATTTCGATCTCACAAAAAATTCAGAAAAATCTGATTTACTTGTTAGACAAAATTAAGCACCCTTAGATACTATTGAGGAGATGTTCGATTGCTCGATGCCACAAAAAAATGTGTAAATTTGATAGTTCATTGCAGCACAGTTTCACAATTTCCCTCGGACCCATCGAAGCTACGATAGCTGTGTAATATCAAGTCGATTTTGAAGTCAGTGAGAATCAAACCTATATAAAGGGATCTTTTAGGAGTTTTTATAGATGAATTAGGGTAGAAGGAGTAGAGCAAAGAGTTATGGAGCTTTAAGGAGTCTTCCCTACTCTTCAATACTTCGGTTCTAGTTAGTTTTTATGTTTTTCTTTAAGAGTTCTAATTCAATCATGTTGATGGTTTGCTAATCTCTTAGATAGTGCTAAGATGTGAAGCTTGTAGTTTTTCTTAATGTTTATTTTACTTTGATTCAAGTTATTTAGTTTTAATGTTGAACAATTATTGATTTTGGTTTGAATGAAAAAGTATTTTCAGTTTACTTTGATCCATTGTTGAGTCTAGGCACTTTGGATGCTTAGGAAGCTTTTGATATGTTCTTACATGTTTTGCAATTGTATAGTCTTTAAAATCCATTGCTTTCTCATTTACTTCGAGCATAATAGATGCTTTGAATTCCCTGCGATCAATACGTTGATGCTTTATGAGGGAACCAACTCAATGAAGTTCAAAATTGTTTTGAAATATATGAATGATGATTTAACTGCTCCATAATCCGGCTGGATAGGATAAGACTTCGATTCTAGTTGTGTGATCTATTACGAATCAAATAAAGTAACATTAATGAAGCTATAAGTGGATCATTGGGACTCTAGTACTTTATCTCTGATAGTTTCTTCATAATTGATCTCTTTTATCCATATTTTAGTTGTTAGTTTAGATTCTAGTTCTATTTCTAATATATTCTAAAAATTTCACAAAAGCAAGTCCATGCAGGTACCACCTTGGTCTCACTGAGTTATTACTACATCGCAGCCTTACACTTGGGGTTGTCATAACATGTAATAATGAATTTTTCACAGAAAGAGGAAAAAACCTTCTTCCAATGGGGAATTCATGTATCTTGTAAATGCTTGTCCACATCATGACTATGAAATTTGGCATGTTATAAGCTTTTTCTATGATGGACTGACTTCACCCATGCACTAATTCGTATAGATGATGCGCAATGGGGAATTCATGAACAGAGATCCTGATGACGCATATGACTATTTTAATATACTTGCTGAAAACCCGTAGTCATGGGATACGTCATTCAAGCCCACTAATCCCAAATCAACGCAGTCCACGGAGAAGGGAGGAATGTACGTCTTAAAGGAGGAAGACGACGTTAATGCCATGGTGGCTAACCTTACGAGAAAGGTTGAGGCCATGGAACTAAAAAGAGTAGAAAAGCTTAAACCCAATGAGACCATTGAAAGTGTTTGTGGAATTTGTGCTAATAACATACGCTTGACACAAGATTACTCTAAAATTCTTGTGTTTCAAGCGTTGTTACATGAACAATCTAATGCCATGAACAATTATCAAAGGCCATTTAATGCTTCCATATTAAACATATATAACTCTAGTTAGTGGAACCACCCGAATTTTAGCTAGAGGAATGGGCAAACGACCAATATGGAAAGAAATTCTTCAAGGGGCTCTTCCCTCTACTTTCAATCCTTTATTAAATCAGAAAACACCTCAAGAGGATACAACTTAAAATTTATCGAGAATTAATATTTTGAAATCGCCATTATTTTCTTTCTGTCATATTCTTTCATCACAATTTCTCCTCTATTGATCATCTTTTGCAGCTTTTTCCTGAGGGCATTACAATTTTCTGTATGATGCCCAAATGTATGGTAATAATGACGGTAATCCCTTCCTCTTGTATTCCCAATCTCTTTAAGGTGTTTCAACCGAGGTAATTCGATACTCTTCATAGCCAACAATTATTTCAGCATAGGAAGTATCTCTTTTCTTGCAAACGAATACTTCATGTGGTCTTTACTTCGCCTGGACCTTTTATATGTCATTATAATCGCGCGACCATTTCTATCTTCTTCATCGTTGTCTCTTTCATCATCCTGATAATCTTCTTTATTTTCTTTTTCCCGAGTGATGTTAGCTGATATTGATTGAAAAATGGACACCCTTCCGATCATCTTTTCAAGAGCATAAGCCTTCGTAGCACGATCATGAAAGGTTTTCCAATCTTTACTTATCAGGTAGCATGCCAGTTCTGGTCTCATGCCTTCTAAACATAGTTCTACTTATTCTGATTCCTGCAGAGAATGTCGACATGATGCCCTCAAGTCCTTCCATCGACTGATGAATTCTTCGACTGATTCATTTTCTTCTTGGCGAATAGAGGCCAGTTCGGTCAAACTAACTTCTCGGTCAGAAGAGAAAAAGTTTGACATAAAAGCATCCTGCATATGTTCCCAGGTATGAATAGATCCTGGGATTAAACCTGAATACCTTCTGAAAGCTTTTCCTTTCAGAGAAGATCCGAATAATCGCAGACAATATTGAGGAATTCTAGAGAAATTTCCCATCTTTGCTATGAAATGCATCATATGTTCTTCTGGTGATCCGTTTCCGTTAAATTTCTGAAAGTCTGGGTGTTTGAAGTCAGCGGGAAATGACATTTCTTCTATTTCAAGGAGATATGGTGTCTGATATCGAAATCTTTTATTCTGACTTCGTTCATTCTCTAGATGAATAGATTTGATAACCATCTGCCGGATTTATTCCTGCATGATATTCTGAGTAATATTAGGCATCAACTCTTGAAATCTAACCACTTGCGGTTGTGGCCTTTCTACTTGTGGTTCAATGTTGTTCACGGCAGTCAATGTCGGAATATTAGAGACTTCTTCAGCCACATGTTCATCTAGCGAAAACTGATCAGGCTGATTAATATCTGTCGACGAGCTTTTTGTTTCTTTATACTTTGATTGTCTTGATATTGAAGGAGGAAGCGAGCACCGCGCTGCTGACAATGTTGAAGAAGATGAACTATTATTTGATTTGAAACCAGCGTACTGTCGCTTGGAAGAACTAGTTGACTCAAATCGTGGCATTCTTAATGCATGAATTTGCTTGAAATCTTTTGTAGGAGGTGCTGTGAGCGAATATTCGCTGGTCATGGTCGCCTTCCCTTTATTTTTTTCTGAACTAGCAATGATTATGTGGAAGATGTCTTTACAGTTATAAGTAATGGTATCGGAAGACCTTTTGGAGTGACGGGCCTTTCTCTTTTTCTCGAATGAGATGATTATATAACCGAAGAAGGACTGTGTCTCACGACACTTCGCATAATCGACGCAATACTTGGCGAGATGATGCTTCTTGCGGAAGTGGATCGAACTTTTTGTCTTTTGGATGTTACTATCCTCCATCGTCCCTCATCTTGTTGAGCCACTGGCGAAATAGAGATCATTCTGTCCATTACATGAAATTCCCTACTCTTGATCACAACAAACTTTGCTTTCTCTGACGCTTTCTACTTACCTAGAGACAAAATATAAAATCGCAATTAGCATCTAAGTGATAAAACATTTTATCTCAGATATGAAGGGGAGGATGTTCCCACTGAGAGTCGCCATTTTGGCGTATATACAACGCCAAAAAGTGATACACGTTCTCTGAATATTTTCTAAGTTATCATTGAAAAGAAATTCCCTAGTGGAGTCGCCATTTTGTTTTGACAAAAAAATAAATGCATTTGATTTGGGGGATTTATTCAATGATAACAAAGAATTCGATGAGAGAACAATGATTACATTTATTCTAAGTTCATTTACATCCTCGAATACCCTTGATTCTAAAAACAGAGTACAATCAATCAAAGCAACGAATGAAATAGAACACAGTCCGATGGCAATTTCGGCAGCATTTCGACGCTTTTAATGTTCATCACAAATGCGGATGGGTTGTGCGGGCTTGAAACCCTTGATCTGACCGTTGAGATCAGTTCTGATTATCCTTCCGTTCATTATTCCTTGATCTGACCGTTGAGATCAGTTCCGATCATTCTTCCATTCATTCTTCCTTGATCTGACCGTTGAGATCAGTTCCGATCATCCTTCCATTCATTCTTCTTTGATCTGACCGTTGAGATCAGTTCTGATCAGCCTTCCATTCATTCTTCCTTGATCTAACCGTTGAGATCAGTTCTGATCATCCTTCCGTTGGAGCGATGATCATCCCTTGAAATGTGGAGCCATCCCTTGAAATGTGGAGCGGTGATCATCCCTTGAAATGTGGAGCGACAATCCCTTGAAATGTGGAGCGGCGATCATCCCTTGAAATGTGGAGTGACAATCCCTTGAAATGTGGAACGGTCCCTTGAAATGTGGAGCGATCCTTCATACTCTCCTTTCTCTCTCTTCTCTGTGAATTCCTTGATACTCAACTTCTGAAGGTGTGGGGGCCATTTGTCTGAAGGTAGAAGTATACAGGCTTAAACAAGGAATGTAGAGTGCATGAGGTTTACTTTGGGACAAAGGCCATGCATTAAGACAAGTTCCACATGAAGTGGCACACTAAGGAGGCTTCAAGACAAGATGAGCCTGTCTTCAAGACAACCTTCCATGGTAAGTGGGTTGGGAGCCAAGCCTCTGGACAAGGCTCCACAAGAGGTGGCACATGGGGAAGGCTTTAAGACAACAAAAGCCAAGTGTTAAGACATCATTCCCTTTAAAGTGGCGCATGGGGAAGGCTTTAAGACAACAAAAGCCAAGTGTTAAGACATCATTCCCTTCAAAGTGGCGCATGGGGTTTCCTTTGTAAAAGTGGTGTGAAAGACTTCTTTTGCAAACTGTATCCGTTAGGACAAAATAAGCCTGGCGTCTGGACAAATGTGAGCTTTTTGCAAAAGTGATTGTGCGACCCCGCGCAATTAGTTTTCTCTGCGCAAGTGGTTGTGCGGGTTCTCATAAAGGACATCTTTGTAGGAATGGTTGCGCGGACTAGCGCAAAGGATATCTTCAAAAGGGTTTTGCGCGGATAGGCGCAAAGGTTTCTTTAAGACAAAGCTCCACAACAAGTGGCGCAAGTGCCTTTCTTTCTCTCCTTTTCAAATGGCGCAAAAGCCAAGCCTCTGGACAAGGCTCCATGGGAAGTGGCGCAAACCACTTTCTCTCCGACTTCAATTGCGCGGACCCGCGCAAAAGCCCTACTTCAAGATGAAATTCCTCAAGAGGTGGCCCAAAGGAGTTTACTCCAGGAGGATTGTGTGGAATGGCGCAAAGGCTCCTCCATTGCGCGGGATAGCGCAAAGGTTCTTTACCTTACACGGACAATGCTCCATAATGCTCTCTCTCTTGTCTTTCTTCCTTCTTGTCCTCCTCCCTTTTTGTCTTCCAATCTTCCATCTTCCAACCATTAACCCTCAAATGAGGCATGGGTAGGGGTATTTATAGGCATCCCTCCCTTACATAATGGTGATCATCACCACTTCTCCCTTTACATAATGTTCAACTTCCTCTCTTAAACAATGGTGTCCACCAAGCTCTCCTTTAAATGGTGGTGTACAACCACTTCTTTCTCTATACAAGGTAGTACCCATCCACTCCTTATTTTTTTACCAAAATACCCTCACTCACTCCCTTTTACCAAAATATCCCAACTTACTGATTTTTTCCAAAATATCCCCAGATACTGATTTTTACCAAAATACATAAAATACCCCCGGATGCTTATTTTTACCAAAATACCCCTGGTACTAATTTTTACCAAAATATCTAAAATACCCCCAGATGCTGATTTTTACCAAAATACCTAAAATACCCCCGAATGCTGACTTTTACCAAAATACCCCCGGATGCTAATTTTTACCAAAATACCCAAAATACCCCCGAATGCTAATTTTTACCAAAATACCTAAAATACCCTCGGATGCTGATTTTTATCAAAATACCTAAAATACCCCCGGATGCTGATTTTTACCAAAATACCCCCGAATGTTGATTTTTACCAAAATACCCCCGGATGTTGATTTTTACCAAAATACCTAAAATACCCCCAGATGCTGATTTTTACCAAAATATGAAGTGCACAACCTTGGAAAAGATCCCCACCATGAAATTCTCTGACCACTACAATGAAATACTTTTATGCCTCAACAGTGAGTGTGAATTTGATCCCATACTCAGTTTATGAACAACTTGGCCTAGGTGAACTAAAACCCATTAGGACCATACTTCAACTTGCCGATCATTCAGCTCGTATACTGAGATGGATGATAGAGGACGTGCTAGCCTAAGTCAATAAATTCTTTCATCTGTTAATTTTTTAAAATTTTAAATACACAACCCATTATTAATGTTAGCACTCAAATTCTTGTTATCCTTGGTCTACCATTCCTAGCCACGTCAAACGCCATGATCAATTGTAGGAATTGTAAGACCCATAACCTTGTGAGACTGACCGTACGCTTCATTTTTAGTGTCGACACGTTCCATGTGGACCAAATTGGTGAGCTTCGATCGTGACCCTATATTCTTGTTATCCTCACTCACTCCCTTTTACCAAAATATCCCAACTTACTGATTTTTTCCAAAATACCCCCAGATACTGATTTTTACCAAAATACATAAAATACCCCCGGATGCTTATTTTTACCAAAATACCCCTGGTACTAATTTTTACCAAAATATCTAAAATACCCCCAGATGCTGATTTTCACCAAAATACCTAAAATACCCCCGAATGCTGACTTTTACCAAAATACCCCCGGATGCTAATTTTTACCAAAATACCCAAAATACCCCCGAATGCTAATTTTTACCAAAATACCTAAAATACCCTCGAATGCTGATTTTTATCAAAATACCTAAAATACCCCCGGATACTGATTTTTACCAAAATACCCCCGAATGTTGATTTTACCAAAATACCCCCGGATGTTGATTTTTACCAAAATACCTAAAATACCCCCAGATGCTGATTTTACCAAAATATGAAGTGCACAACCTTGGAAAAGATCCCCACCATGAAATTCTCTGACCACTACAATGAAATACTTTTATGCCTCAACAGTGAGTGTGAATTTGATCCCATACTCAGTTTATGAACAACTTGGCCTAGGTGAACTAAAACCCATTAGGACCATACTTCAACTTGCCGATCATTCAACTCGTATACTGAGAGGGATGATAGAGGACGTGCTAGCCCAAGTCAATAAATTCTTTCATCTGTTAATTTTTTAAAATTTTAAATGCACAACCCATTATTAATGTTAGCACTCAAATTCTTGTTATCCTTGGTCTACCATTCCTAGCCACGTCAAACGCCATGATCAATTATAGGAATTGTAAGACCCATAACCTTGTGAGACTGACCGTACGCTTCATTTTTAGTGTCGACACGTTCCATGTGGACCAAATTGGTGAGCTTCGATCGTGACCCTATATTCTTGTTATCCTCACTCACTCCCTTTTACCAATATATCCCAACTTACTGATTTTTTCCATCCTTGGGGACAATGTTGGTTAAATGTCCACATTGTCGAGGCCGATGGTTGATGCCGGTTATTGATACCGATTATGAGTATGTGACAGCATAGCATCATAATACATGACCATGCACATCATCTGCATGTTTGTTATGAGATGTGATTAACCATTGCATATGTCATAGGGTAGGTTGTTCATAGGGCTCCCTGACAAGCGGAGTTGCCCCATATGAGAGCATGGCATGTACAGGATTGATGCATGATTGGATTGTTTGATTCATGCATCTTGCATTGTGGTTATGATTACTGTACGCCCTAGCGACATCAGGGTCGTAGCCTCCACAGGTATTTTGTGGATGGACAGATGGGACACCGAAAATCTGTTCTACATGGAGTGCTATAGATATTCCTGGGTGAAAGTCCCTGAACCCTCTTGGTTCTAGAACTTGCTCTAATATCTAGACCGAGTAGATGCATGAGCGCATGAGGGCCGCATACCGTTGGGCCGCGTCTCCCACTGTGTCGTGGTCGGTTGGAAGGGAGTACGGCCTTACCTGCCTGAGAGGAGGGGCAATGTTAGGCTGAGTCTGACTAGCTTGAGGAATGGGTCCGTTATCGACGAACCAGGCCCGATATTGGCAAGCGGATAGTGAGGTCTCTTCCACTCACCTTGTTGCGCGCGATGGGGCAGCTATTTGGTTTGGAGTGTAATAGACCCCGGTGATGATCCCAGAGAGGAACCGTACTGATATGTGGACTTATTGAACAGGATTTGCATATTCATACATTCATTTCATTCACTATCCACTAGGGCTGGTGGTGCGCAACTAATTGTTATGTACCTTCGCATGACAAAGATTTTGATTGGGCGCGCGACTAACCTGAGATCAGGAGTTTACCACATTGAGTCTGACTATCCAAATTTAGGTATGGGACTGGTTTGGATAGAAGTTCTTTGTGATAGACCCCATAGCTTGTGATACTACGTACTATCATCCCGACTTCACTCCATCTTGGTCATTTCACTCGCACCGCATATTGCATTACATCAGCGACATATGTCATTTTGGGTTGTTATGTTTCAGCACTTATATAGCCTAGACGGACTTAACATGATTTGCATATTGTCTTGCATCCTCAGCACATAGTATTTGGGTTACTGTCTTCACATTGCATAGATGATCTATATTGCTTCCTCAGTATATTGGTTATTATATTTTTGCATCGCATAGCCTTGGTACGGCTGATAGCATTCATGGATTTATAGATTGCCAGTATTTCCGCTTACTCTGATATTGTATGATTCATGATTTTGCCTGTATTACCAATGTTATATGATTTATGGCATTGTATTGCTTACTCGGCACTTATCTTGCGCACACACTTTCACCACCCACTAAGCTTTCTATAAGCTTATGCACGATAGATGTGTGCAGGTGGCATTAGGTTGTAGCAGCATTGAGCTTGGAGCGTGCAGCGGACTTATGGAGTTTTGATTTTTTTGACATATGTATTTCCCTTTCAGCACTGTATTCAACTGTTTATAATAGTGGATATGTGCTGATGATGTTGCCTTTGTGAATTGGGTAATCTTATGGTTATGCTTACTGCGAGTTAAATGTATATATATATATAAAATCCTCCTTATAGGATCTCAGGATCGGAATCTGGCGTATGGATGGTAGGAGCCGAGAATGGAGTACTATGAAGGCTATCGGCACCGGATTTGGCGATTGGGATTCCTGTGAATCCGATTCCCGGGTTCGGGGCGTGACAGAAGTTGGTAACAGAGCATAACTTGGGAATACCTGAAGATAACATCACATGTCTACTAATAGCTATCCTTCACTCTATGATTGTTGAGAACTTAGAATGATTAGATTTCCGAGTTTGAATAACTTAGAGGTTTTCTGATATAGCTCCCTACCGTTGAGATTATAAGCCTGCATAGTATTCCCGTTTTGATCGTTTCTGATCCGAGATCCGAGGATTTGTATGCTTCACCATTCTGTTGAGGAGGCTTCTTGGGAGCGCGAGGCCGAGATTCGAGAGCGCTATCCCCACCTTTTTTATGATTGATTGTGTTGTATTTTGTGTGTTATCTCTGATTTTATATGATGATGCTACGTTTCTTCTTCCTCATGAGTTATACTAGTTGCCATGATTATGTAAATTTTGAGGACGAAATTTTATTAGGAGGGGAGAGTTGTAAGCCCCGTATCCTAGACCGTACTGTTCCATAGACTTTCGCGGTCTTCCCGGTCGAATTTCGGCAACCTTCGACCCTTAACCGGTATTTGCGCACGACCCTAATTCACACACCGTCAACCCGAGTCAACTCAACCCGAGGCTTATACCCTAGCGACCGCGCCGTCGCCGCGGTTCCGATGCCGTGACTCGCGCGACTATCCGATACCCTAGTCAAGAGATGTGGGCCGGCGTTCGGTACGAGAAAAACACCGAACGTGCGAATTTCGAGAGAATCTCTACAATATGTCACATCAATCAATCAACCAATCAATCCCATCATGTCAAGTACATGTCAAGTACACATCGCCTTTTTACCCATTCCCAAGCAACCCCTAAAGCAACACACTCTCTCTCTCTACCCATCAAGTACACATATCCATCACTCACATCCCATCCTCTCTCTCTCTCTCTCTCTCTCTCTCTCTCTCATTTTCTCCATTTTCAAGAAAGCTCCCAAGAGCAACCGTCCATGGTTTTCTAAGGTGAGGCAGATGTCATGTGTGGCCCACCTTCCTACCAGCCAATCCAACCGTCCAATCTCTATCATTCTCCGTCAAAGTCGAAGCTGAGGAGCTTAGCTTGCATTGATCCAAGAAAAAGCGAAAAAGGTGGGTGTTTTATAGGCTTAAGATTTGTTTATTTTATGATAGAATAAGTGGGACCCACCGTGAGTATGTGATTCATCTAAACCGTCCATCTATTCAACACCCAACAGGGCAGGGGCATTGGGTGGGCTGATCGTCCAGCAAGGTCCCACCCTGCTGTGATGTTTGTATTACATCCATTCCATCCATTCGGTGGCCCACCTGGACACATGTCACACTCCTGCTGGCTGGCCATTGAGGAATGGGCATTATCCAAACAGTCTCTGTTGGGCCACACAATGATGTATTTGTATATCCACACAGTCCAGACCACCTAGACGGTGCTGGATACGTGGGACAGTCTATGGACCCATTCATGATATATGTGTTTTAACCTGCTGCAACAGCAGCTGTGGGACCCACGTGTGTGTGGATTCAACGTGGTGTATGCCTTGTATCAATACAGTGCATCCATTTTTACTCCCAGCCGTCCATCTGTTCGGACGGTGTTGGGTGAATCCACCATGATTTAAGTATTTTATCCTCTGCCCTTCTGTTTTTTGGGTGTGGGACCACCTCTCACGTGTTACACGTGTGAGGGTGGGGCCCACCTTCTGTTATGTATTGAGAGGTCCCGGCAGCAACGGCTGCTAAATGGATGCCATCAAGCACTGTGAGCCCCATCACGAGGTACACTGTACTGACGCAGCACCAACTGCTGTATCAACGCAACAAGCTGGGTGGGACCCACCAAATGATGTATGTGTCAGTCCATCAGGACAGTGGCTGGTGGAACTCACCTTGATATATCTATATCCACACAGTCCAGGCCCTGGACGGTGGTACCCACCTGACGCAGTGCTACATCCAGCACGTGAAGCCCACAAACACGTATGCATTATATCTACACCGTCCATCCATCATTCTAGATCATTTTATGGCCTGTGGCTATGGGGCCCACATGCCACGTACACGATATCCAGACCGTCCGTCCTACCTGGGCGCTGGATGGAAAATACAAATACCAGCTTCATTTAGCAGGTGGCCACATGCGTGGACCCACCTGATTAATGTGTTTCGTCCAGCCGTCCAGCTGGGACGGTGGACCCACCATGATGTATTTGTCATATATCCACTCCGTCCTTGTCCAGGACGGTGGATCCCACAGTGTTGTGTGTGTTTTACACGCACCGTTCATCCTTTTTAATCATGGGCCCACCCACACGTGTGGCACGTGTGGGTAGGTGGGACCCACATTGATGTATTTCTCATATCTACACCGTCCAGATCTCTTGGACGGTGGCAACCCACCTTGCATGTGAGTATAACTGTCCAGGGTCAGTGACTGGACGTTTTCAAATGCTAGCCAGTTTTCTAGACTACCACAGTGATGGAATTGTATTTTTTTCTTACCACGTTACGGTGTGTGTACTTTTGGGGGCTAAGCTGGCCCCACCAACGGCTAATAAAGACCGTTGGATTGGAAGATTCTGCCCTTGAATGTTGTTGGTCGTCTGATCAAGGTGATATAGGGGTCATGCGTAATCCATGGTGACCGACCTATCCAGTGGCCCACCTTGATCATACCACGTACTAGGCAAGCATCTAATGAATAGATGGTTAGGATTGTCAGTCCAATGCAATTCTTTGACCGTGGTCCATATGTGGTGGGAACATCTTAAACTTGGAGACGTCACTTCAGGTGGAGCTCGTCAGCGTCCGAAAGTAGTGGCGCGCGGGTCTTAAATACGGAGACTCTCTGCTGTTTAGGGATGCTTAATCTCAACGGAAGATGGAGATCTAACGGCTCTGCACGGAGCTCGCATTTAAGCTTCTTGCGGCACGGTGCGCAGGAGACCGGGACTCTATATATATATATATATAATATTGTATTGTATATACACACATAGATATATATGATATACATATATGGATATACACGTGAGTGGTGGGCCCCATGTGGGACCCATCTGGAGGTTTTTGTTATATCCAATCTGTCCGTTCATATAACCCACCTTTAATGTGTTTTGATCTAGACCGTCTGCCTGTTTTGCCAGCAGGTGGGACCCACCCTGCACATTGTACACGTGTGGTGTGTGAGCCATACCATGACTTATGTGTTTTTATTTCCACCGTCCAAATCGCTGGACGGTGGGGTGCACCAAGATGCATGTGCCTTATCAAGCACCGTTTATCTGTGGAGCCCACATGTGATGTATGTACTGTGTAGCCGCGGGCCCCACTTGTCATTATGTGTGGTCCAACCGTCCATCAGTAGCTGTAGCTGCTGCGGACGTCAGTACTGTGTACTCCACTGTGATGTATGTGGCGTCCCACGTATGATGTAAGTGTTTTATCCCAACCGTCCATCATCTGGATGGTGGGATACCAGCATGAAGTATCTGTTCTATCTCACACCGTCCACTCATTTTTAGATGGCAGGTGGGGGTCCACAGTAATGTATTTGTCATACATTCACCCTCCACGTGGCCCACCTAGATGATGTGTTATATTTCCACATCGTCCATCTATGGGGCCCTTGTGATATATGTGTTATATTTCCACCGTCCATCTTCATGGACATCCTACCGGTGGTGTGGGACCCACCAATATGTATGTGTCTATATTCACACCGTCCATTTGGAGTCGACCGTGATGTATGTGGCTTACATCCATGTCGTCCGTCCGTTTTGGACAGGTGGGACCCATCACAATGCATGTATGTGTGGGCCGATCATGGTGTAGGTGTATTATACACATCGTTCGTCCATTTGTGCAACCCACTTGATGTGTATGAGGCTCATTAGTGCGGCCCATTGATGCAGCCCGACTTGATGTACACGAGGCCCATTATGATGCGTATTAGGCCCTTATCGTGCGGCCCATTGTGACGTGTATTAGGCCCATGACGCATGGCCCATTTGATGTATTCGAGGCCCATGGACGAGGCCCGATGTGATGTATGTGTGGCCGTTATGTTTTATATGAATCCCTTATGTGGGCCACTCCTTGGGAGCAATGTTGGTTAGATGTTCACATTGAGGGGCAATGATGATTAGACGTTTTCATTGTGACCTTCCCTTAGGCCTTGTTAGGCCCATTCTCTTCGTGGGTTAACCCAAATAAGTGGGCCCCATTCGCCATAGATGGATGGCTCCGTGCTATCGGATTGGATTCAACCACGGCCGAGGGCCGATCTTTATATTATGGTTCAATCGGTTGTTCATATATGGACTCCGCATTGCTTATCGGTGCCGATTATCGATGCTGATGTTTTGTGCCGATTATCGACGCCGATTCTGATTATCGATCGATTCCGATTGTCGTGACCGATTGCCAACTTCGATCGACGTGACCGATTTGCCGATTCTGATTATTGATTTATCCCGATGGTTGTGACCGATTTGTCGATTCTGATTATCAATCGATTTCGATTGTCGTGACCGATTGCTGACTTCGATCGACGTGACCGATTTGCCGATTCTGATTATTGATCTATCCTGATGGTTGTGACCAATTTGCTGATTCTGATTATCGATCGATTCCGATTGCTATGGTCGAATGCCGATTCGATTGTCAAGGCCGATTTCGATTGCCAAGGCCGATTGTCGTGATATATATGATATACATGCGACCCGTAGTTGAGGCCCATTGTGACACGTATTAGGCCCATGATGCATGACCCATTTGATGTATTCAAGACTCATGTGTAGGGCCCACATGTCATATATTTGAGGCCCGTGGGCAAGGCCCATTGTGATGTGTTCATGGCCCATGGGTCAGGCTCATTATGACGTATTCATATATGGCCTATGGGCAAGGCCCATTGTGATATGTATTAGGCCCATGAGCAGGGTCCACCTGTTGTGTATATGTGGCCCTTGAGTAAGGCCCATCGTGTTGTGTATTAGGCCTTTGTGTGAGGTCGTGGGCCCATTATATGTTTGGCTCTATGTGGCCATTCCTTGGGGGCAATGTTGGTTAAATGTCTACATTGTCGAGGCCGATGGTTGATGTCGGTTATTGATACCAATTATGAGTATGTGACAGCATAGCATCATAATACATGCCCATGCGCATCATCTGCATGTTTGTTATGAGATGTGATTGACCATTGCATATGTCATGGGGTAGGTTGTTCATAGGGCTCCCTAATAGGCAGAGTTGCCCCATATGAGAGCATGGTATGCACAGGATTGATGCATGACTGGATTGTTTGACTCATGCATCTTGCATTGTGTGTTATGATTACTGTACGCCCTAGTGACATCAGGGTCGTAGCCTCCACAAGTATTTCATGGATGGCCAGATGGGACACCGAAAATCTGTTCTACATGGGGTGCTATAGATATCCCTGGGTGAAAGTCCCTAAACCCTCTTGGTTCCAGAGCTTGCTCCAACATCTAGATTGAGTGGATGCATGAGCGCATGAGGGTTGCATACCATTAGGCCGCGTCTCCCACTGTGTCGTGGTCGGTTAGAAGGGGGTATGGCCTTACCTACCCGAGAGGAGGGTGCAATGCTAGGCTGAGTCTGACCGACTCGAGGAATGGGTCCGCTATCGACGAGTCGGGCCCGATATTGACAGGCGGATAGTGAGGTCTCTTCCACTCACCTTATTGCGAGCGATGGGTCGGCAATCTGGTTTGGAGTGTAATAGACCCCTGTGATGATCTCAGAGAGGAACCGTACTGATATGTGGACTTATTGAGCAGGATTTGCATACTCATACATTCATTTCATTCACTATCCACTTGGGCTGGTGGTGCGCAACTAATTGTTGTGTACCTTCGCATGACAAGGATTTTGGCTGGGCGCACGACTAACCTGAGATCAGAAGTTTACCACATTGAGTCTGACTATCTAAATTTAGGTATGGGACTGGTTTGGATAGAAGTTCTTTGTGATAGACCCCATAGCTTGTGATACTACGTACTATCATCCCGACTTCACTCCAGATTGGTCATTTCACTCACACCGCATATTGCATTACATCCGCGACATATGGCATTTTGGGTTGTTATGTTTCAGCACTTATATAGCCTAGACGGACTTAGCATGATTTGCATATTGCCTTGCATCCTCAGCACATAGTATTTGGCTTACTGTCTTCGCATTGCATAGCTGATCTATATTGCTTCCTCAGTATATTGGTTATTATATTTTTGCATCGCATAGCCTTGGTACGGCTGATAGCATTCATGGATTTATAGATTGTCAGTATTTTCGCTTACTCTGATATCGTATGATTCATGATCTTGCCTGTATTACCAATGTTATATGATTTATGGCATTGTATTGCTTACTCGGCACTTATCTTGCGCACACACTTTCACCACCACACTAAGCTTTCTATAAGCTTATGCACGATAGATGCGTGCA
>JAJHSJ010000003.1:54877405-55066984 GCA_021015155.1 Magnolia officinalis
TGACAAGATTATGAATCATACGATATCAGAGTAAGCGAAAATACTAAACAAGATCATGAATCATACGATATCAGAGTAAGCGGAAATATACTGGTAAGATCATGAATCATATGATATCAGAGTAAGCGAAAATATACTGGTAAGATCATGAATCATACAATATCAGAGTAAGCAGAAATATACTAGTAAGATCATGAATCATACGATATTAGAGTAAGCGAAAATATACTGGTAAGTCCATGTCTGCCATCAGCCGCACCAAGGCTATGCGATGCAAGGCATGAATGCTAACGGCCATATCAATGCAGAAATATGGCAACCCAAAATGCTAAATGTTGCGGATGCAATGCAATATGCGGTGAGAATGAAATGACCAACTGGAGTGAAGTCGGAATGATAGTACGTAGTATCGCAGGCTATGGGATCCATCACAAGGGACTTCTATCCAAACCAGTCCCATACTTAAATTTGGATAGCCAAACTCAATGTAATAGACTCCTGATCTCAGGTTAGTCGCGTGCCCCAACTAAAATCGTTGTCATTATGAAGGTATATAATAATTAGTTGTGCACCACCAGCCCGAGTGGATAGTGAATGAATGAATGAATGAGTATGCAACTCCTACTCAATAAGTTCACATATCAGTATGGTTCCTCTCTGGGAAATCATCGGGGTCTAATACACTCCAAACCAGATTGCTGCCCCATCGCGCGCAACAAAGTGAGTGGAAGAGACTTCACTATCTGCCTGTCAATATCGGGCCCGACTCGTCGATAGCGGACCCATTCCCTGAGATAGTCAAACTCTTCCTAGCTTTTCCCCCTCCTCTCGGGCAGGTAAGGCCGCACCCCCTTCCAACTGACCACAACACAGTGGGAGATGCGGCCTAACGATATATGGCCCTACTGCGCTCATACATCCACTCGGTTTAGACATTGGAGCAACCTCTGGAACCAAGAGGGTTTAGAAAATTTCACCCAGGGATATCTATAGCACCCCATGTAGAACAGATTTTCGGTGTCACATCTGGCCATCCACGATATACTTGTGGAGGCTACAGCTCTGATGTCATAATCATACAACGCGAGATGCATGAGTCACACAGTCCAATCATGCATCAATCCTGCGTATACCGTGCGCTCATGTGGGGCAACTCCGCCTATCAGGGAGTCTCATAAACAACCTGCCCTATGACATATGCAATGGCCGACCACATCTCATAACAAACATGTTGATGATGTGTATGGGCATGTATCATGGTGTTATGCTGTCATATACTCATAATTGGCATAGATAATCGGCCTCGACAATCGGCCTCGATATCACATACTCATAATCGGTATCGGTAACTAGCATCGATAATCAACATCAATAATCGGCCTCGATAATCGGCCTTAACAATCAGAATCGGCCTCAATATTCAGAATCGGCCTCGACAATCGGAATTGGCCTCAACAATCAGAATCGGCCTCGTCAATCGGAATCTGCCTCAACAATCGAAATCGACCTCGACAATCGGAATCGACCTTGACAATCGGAATCGGCCTTGACAATCGGAATCGGCCTTGATAATCGGCCTCAACAATCGGAATTGGCCTCAACAATCGGAATTGGCCTCAACAATCGGAATCAGCCTCGATAATCGGAATCGGCCTCGACAATCAGAATCAGCCTCTATAATCGGCCTCAATAATCAAAATCGGCCTCGATAATCAAAATCGGCCTCGACAATCTGAATCGGCCTCGACAATCGAAATCGGTAATCGGCCTAACAAAGGGCCTAAGGGAAGCTCACAATGTGGACATTTATCTATCATTGCTCCCAAGGGGTGGCCCACATAAAGCCAAACGTATCGTGGGCCCATGAACTCACACAAGGGCCTAATACACATCACTATGGACTGCATCAATGGGCCTATTACACATCTCTATGGGCCACATCAATGGGCCGTATCACATGGGCCTCGAATACATCATATGGGCCTTAACATATGGGCCTCAAACATGGGCCATAAATACATCTCATCAGGCCTTGCCCATGGACCTCGGATAGATCACATGAACTCGCCCATGGGCCTCGAGGACATCACAATGGGCCACAACCCATGGGCTTCAAATACACAATAGGTGAGCCTTACACATGGGCTTTATACACATCAAGTGGGCTATATCAACGGGCCGCGCTAATGGGCCTCATACACATCAAATGGGCTACATCAACGGGCTGCACTAATGGGCCTCACATAACACAATGGGCTTCACACACAACAGGTGGGCCTCACACAAACATAGTGGGCTGCATATCTATCGAAATGGGCCTGCCAATGGCCTAGACTGTGCGCATACAAAACATACACTAAAGATGGGGCCCACCATCCCAATCGGTGGATGGTGTAGATTAAACACATATATCATGTGACGCCCACGTGTGGGCAACACATGTCAGGTGGCTTTCCACCGTTCATCACATGCATCTAGGTGGGTCCATGTGCCTGGCCCGTCAGCTGGAGGACAGCGTGGAATACAACACATATGTCATGTGGGCTCCACCAGGTGGAGATGATGGAGTAGATATAGAAAAAATACATCAGGGGTGGGTCCTACCGTCCAGCCATCTGGACGGTGTGGATAAGACCCATACATCACAGTTGACAACCACCACCCAGATGATGGACGGCTGGGATAAAACACCTACATCACGGTGGTCCAAGACCACATCCAGACATCTAGACGGTCTGGATATAACACATATGCAGACAAGGTGGGCCCCACCCCTTACATGTGCAGCATGTGTGGGGTGGGCCCACAGCTGCGAAATGGATGGATGGTAGAACGACATGGAGGTATACATACATCATGGGTGGGCTCCACACGGCACCGTCCAGATGAATGGTGCAGATAAAGAATATATATGTCAAGGTGGGTGGACAGTTGGGATACAACATGTACCACATGATCATTGCCCACCACTACTGACGACATGCAGTGGGACCCACAGAACCTGCTGACGTCAGTCCAACAGCTATATTGCTGCTGGATGGATGGTGTAAGTAAACACATATATCATGGTAGGGCCTCACCAGCACCCATCCAGATGGACGGTGGATGGAGAACACACACAACAAGGTGGGCCCACCCCTACAGCAAAACAGATGAACGACTTGGAGGAAATACAGATGGACGGCGTGAGTGAAATACGTATCTCACGGTGGCTGGCGTCCCACTCCACTTGCTGACGGTGTGGAAATCAGATACATACGTCACGTGGCTCACATGTATGAACGGTGGATGAAACAAATCCATCAAGGTGGGTCCCACAGCCTGAGCCTAGGACGGTAGGAATGAAGTACATAACTCATGAGGCCCTTAGTAGTTGCTGGACAAAACGTCCAGTAGCGTCCCTCCTGATTTGGATGGCTGGATGAAACGCATGCATGGTGGGTCCCACGTGTGGCCCACCAACTTTGGATGAAAGCTGATATTTATGTTTTCTCTCATCCAAGCTAGATGGCGCTAATACAGCACATCCATCAGGTGGGGTCCTCGGAAGAACAAGGTGGATACAACACATATATCATTATCATGTGGGACCATGATATGGACGATCTTAATGACCCATGTATGGACGTCGTGGATGAAATATACATGCCAAGGTGGGTCCACCTGTGGGCCAGACACCTCATCCTTACCATAAAAGAAAGAAAGAGAGAGAGAAAAAGAGAGGGAGAAACGTGATGGAGATCGGAGTAGCAGAGGGACCCCGCCACTATGGGTCCCTCTTTGATACAACACATACATCAAGATGGGTCCCACATATGTGGGCCCTCAAATCACAAATCAAATAATAAAATCACCAACTGATCGTCTTCTTGGACTTCTTCTTCCACTGATGCGTCCTAAAGTTCCATAGCATGCACTTCAACGGTTGAGATGAAGCTTGGATGGTGGAGATGGTAGGTAGGAGGTGGGCCACACTTGCTTCTCCATGGAAGTCATGGACGTTGGGTGCTTGGGAGAATGAGAGAGAGATGAGAGAGAGAGGTTATAAGAGAGAGAGGGATGGATGAGTGATGGGTGAGAGATGGGTGATGGGTGATGGATGTGTACTTGATTGTAGAGAGTTGACTTTGGGGAGGGTGGTTGTACTTGGAGATGGGTGTTGTACTTTGACTAGTGATGTGATTGATGGGATTGATTTGAAAGTTTCTTTTGGGTTTTGCAATGCTCGATGTTTTCCTTGAACTGAATGCGGGTCCACATCTCCTAGCCAGGGTATCGCCTCGGCGCGTGAGACACGGCATCGGAACCACGACGACGACAGGGTCATTAGGGTACAAGTCTCGGGTTGAGCCAACTCTGGAATACGGGATATGACTCAAGGTCGCGCGCAACTGTTGATTACGGATCACAGGTTGCCAAAATTCAACCGGGAGAACCGTGGAAGCCTACGGAATGGTACGGGCTAAGATACGGGCCTCACACTTACCAAAATAGAGCAATAATGGATGAAAAAGGATGAGTGGAAACCGACTGCCGGAGATCTAAGGACAACTGGGAGACAAGCGAACACGCAAAGGAGAAGGTAAAAAATGAAATCCAAAAATCCTGCTCGCGCCTGCTATATATAGGCCGCGATTCTTCGATGCCAACAAAAAGTGTCCAGATAGGTCAGTGATGTGCGAGGGATTTTCAATGCCATTAAAACACATTCGATGCCATTGAAGACCTGTTCGATGTCATCGAAGATGCCATTGAAGCAATCTGTCAGTTCGGTTTTACCAGTTCAGCTTGCAATAACCTATACACTAAGATGTACACACATATTTACCAATAAATCATCATTTGTATGCCCAATCAAAATTCACAGAAAGAAGAAATTAAAAAAACTAAACACACATATATTCAAAAGAATAATGAGGCAAAAAATCCTCAAATATAGCAATTAAACATTTAGGCCAATTATGAAATTAGACCACACATACCCTAATAGATTTTTGGAGATCTCCAAATCTATTGGCATCCAGTGGTTTTGTTAAAATATCAGCAAGTTGTGGCTCGGTATGCACGTAATCCAACACAATCACATTTTCCTCTACTAGCTCACGAATAAAATGGTGTCTGAAAGGATGAGTTATAGATGTCCTAGAGGGGGGGGGGGTGAATAGGACAATCTCAAATAATTTGATACAATGCGAAATAATGAATTAATTAAATACAATATTGCACAGTATTGAATCCTTGATACCAAATAGTTCGTAGGACAACCTTATTTCATGACGTCTTTGAAATCAAAATATCAAACACTTGCAATGAATAAATAAATCATAATATAACAATTAATAAAATCTAGTTCGTAGGACAACCTTATTTCACGACGTCTTTGAAATCAAAATATCAAACACTTGCAATGAATAAATAAATCACAATATAACAATTAATAAAATCCAACCACCATAATGCATAGAAGAGTTATAGTGGTTCGGTGCCTCAATGCAACCTACTCCACTCCCAAAATTACTACCCTCGCAATTTTGGCCTTTACTATTTCAAGGTTTTCTAGGGTCACCTTAACAACCTTATACAGTTATTGCAATTTTCACGAGCTATCACAATCAAACCCACTTTGTGATTTTACGGGATCACCACAAACAAACCAGCAGAGATTTCTGGGCTATCTCAGAAAAACCCAAACTGAAGTAATTTAAAAAAAAATAAATAATAGTACTTATCTTTGATTTGGCGAGTCAAAGTCGTAGCTGTACATTGAGTCCAGCGATCTTCTTCTTCGGATATTGATGAAGCCGATGTATGAGTTCAACCCAAAAAGATGCAAAGGGATCTAAAAGATTTTAAAGGAAATAAATGAACCCTATTGCTGCAGATTTGATTCTCCTTCTTCTCAAAGTAGAGTATAGATTACTCTTATCAAAACTATTTAATCTAACTATGAAAAGGAGAATAAATAAGAATTACAATACAAATAGCTTAAAGAGATGTTGAGGGTCAAATATTGCATATTATCCCCCATTTATATCTTAATTTTATGAACATAATAATGCTTAATGTTCTATTTTACTCATGTTTGTGTTGCAAGGTGAATTTAAGAGCTTCGATTGAAAATGGTGCTAAAAGCATTGTTTGATGCTCAAGAATCACCAAGGTAAGGGATAGATCTCAGGAGACCAAGATTGAAGAATTCACATGCCAAAGATCTAAGAAAACCAAATGAGGAATGAAGAGAATCAAAGATTTGAAGTGAAGAAAATGAATCCTGAAATCATCCTGAAAAAACATATTCTAAAACTCTAGGTCATTTTGTGAAATTACACAGAGTGAAGTCTATTTTGGGAAACTGCGCAGAGTGAAGTCTATTTTAGCAAACTGCGTAAAATTGAGGCAGTTTCTAGAGTTTTCCAACTAGGTGCGAAAATTAGAGTTCCACAACTACAAATAGGACTCCCTTGGATGTTCCTAGGCATCTTCTAGGATTTAAGGAGTGGACCAAAAGGGTGGAGAAGCTGTTGCTAAGAATTTTTCTTCTTCTTCCTCATTTGTTTTCATGCTTTCTTCTAGGATTTTAGATCCAATCATGTCTATGGTTAGCTAAACCTCTTAGCTAGGGCTAAGAGGTGAAGCTTGTAGTATGATGGGATATTTCTATTGCTTTGATTCATGTTTATGTTGAACTCCATGGATTCTAATTTTATATTTAAGAAATACTTTCAGTTTTTAATGGTTTATTGTGACTCAAATTATAGTAAATATGCAATAGCTTTAACAATCTTCTTTTCCTGATTTGAGATTGTGAAATTAGTAAGTCCTGTTGTTCACCATCATCCCTTAGGCATGGTAGGGTGATGGAATCCTTCCTAATCTTCACAATTCTCCTGCTTTGAGATTATGAGATTGGTTAATCCTATTGTTTGCCATTATCTCCTGGGCATGGTTTAGTGATGGAATCCCTGCCAATTATCATAGTTCTCCTTCATTGAGAATTAGGTCAATGGAAGTTCAGATTTGGTTTTATTGATATATTTTCCAATTGGATAGGATAGGACTTCAATTCTAATTGTGTTACTTGAATCAAGCAAGAAGGCTCCCTGATCACTACAAGTGGATCCTTGACACCCTAGTTTCCACCTTTAAATTCTTAGTTTTAATTACTCTATTCACAATTACTCTCTCAAATACTCCAGAATTAGTTTCACATCTTCTTCTAGTTCTACTTCTAGTTAATTTCAGAAACGTACAAGTTTCAGTCCCTGTGGATTCGACCTCGATCTTACCGAGATTATTACTACATCATGACCCTACACTTGGGGTTGTGAACAAGAGGCTTGAAGAATCTTTCTCTACAAGACAATAAAAGAATATGAATTTTCATGATTTAGAATGTAAGAGAAAGCCTCTATTTATAGTAAAGGATCTGTGTAGTTCGCTTGGCCCAAGATTCAGTTCAACTGGCCGAACTCCAAAGATTATGTTCCAATTAGAATCTGGAAATCGTGGGATAAAATCTTTCAAAACTTCGCCTAGCCTAAGGCCAAGTTCGGCTGGCCTAAGCTCAAGTTTAGCTGGCCTAAATGGCCTGGATTATGAAATCGTTCCATTGCTGGAAACTTGACCGAACCACCTTGGGCTAACCGAAGTTAGGTTTAGCTGGTGGAACCCCACCTTGGGCTGGCCGAACCTATCGCAAAAGAAGATCTTATGTGATCTGAATTTAGTTCAAATTTTACATAGTTGGTTTAAGTAGTTAGGTTGGTCGAACCAGACGTTGGGTTGGCCTAACTAGTGTGTATTTAACATAAAATGTGATTCAAAATATGCATGAGTAAAATACACCTAACCTATGGTCCAACTAGGTTTATACCACCTGTAGGTTGACTCATACAAAGTGTGCTAAACTTCGAATCATGAATGATCTTACATTGAGATGTTGAGTCTTCTTCCAGGTACTTGATTGAGTTGATAGCTTGTCATCAGTCGAGCTTGTGATCATAACTAGATTATGAAATTTGACAAACTAATATGTGCTTTAAGTATAAGCACTTACAGTGTCAGTTGTCAATGTGCTTTATTCTAGAATGTTGGACTGGATTTTTTGAAATGTTAATGGCACTAGTATTATCGCAAAATAGTGTCATTATTGTTTGATCAATACCATAATCCAGCAACATTTGCTTCATCCAAAAAAGCTGAGCACAACAATTAACAGCTATAATGTATTCGACCTCAATAGTAGACAAAGATAAAGAGTTTTATTTCCTGCTATGACAAGACACAAGAGAATTGCCAATGTAAAAAACAACCACTACTAGTTGATTTGTGATCATCGATATTACTAGCCCAATCGACATCTGAATACCCGACAATAATAGACAATGTGTAAAACGGGTACCATATCCCAAAATTAGTAGTCCCATCCACAAATCTTTATAATTCTCTTACCAACGATCAAATGTGACTCTTTGGGATCGGCCTGGAACCCAGAGCATGCACCTATGCTAAAGGAAATGTCCGCCCGGCTTGCTGTTAGGTACAGTAAGCTCCCTATCACGCTGCGATACAAGTGTTGATCCACACTCTTGCCATTTGTATCTTTGGAAAGCTTGAGTATGGTTCTCATGGGAGTGTGATGAGTACGGCCAGATTCAAGTCCAAATCTTTTTACCAATTCCTTAGCATACTTAATATGGGAAATAAAAATCCCATGATGCAATTGTTTTACTTGTAATCACAAAAACAATTGAGCTCACCAACAATGCTCATCTCAAATTCAGATTTCATTAATTCAACAAATTCATAAGCCATTTCTTCACAAGTGGATCTAAAAACAATATCATCCACATAAATCTGGGCAATTAGCAAGGCATTACCGATCTTTCGTCTAAACAGCATTTTATCAATACTCCCCTTGCAAAAATGGTGGTCTAGCAAAGATTGCGTTAAACACTTATACCAAGCTTGGGGTGCTTGCTTAAGACCATAGAGAACTTTACTCAATCTGTATACATGTTGAGGATATTTAGGATCAAGAAATCCTTTAGGTTGCTCAATGTATAATTCTTGTTCAAGTACACCATTGAGGAAGGCGCTCTTCACGTCCATTTGAAATCATTTAAATTACAATGCACATGCAATGGACATGAGAATTCTTACAGACTCTAAACGCGCTACTGGGGCAAACGTTTCATCAAAATCAATGCCCTCAATTTGTGAATAACCTTGCGTAATGAGTCTTGCCTTGTTCCTCACAACATTCCTAGATTCATCAGACTTGTTTTTGAAAATCCATTTTGTTTCGATGATATTTTTTTTCTTGTGGCCTAGGGACTAGTTGCCACATCTCATTTCTTTCAAATTGTTGCAATTCATCTTGCATTACTACAATCTAATATTCATCTTTAAGGGCCTCTGCAACATTCTTTGGTTTAATTTTTGAGGTGAAGCAGAGATGACTGAATATAGTTTCAAGTTGTCGCCAAGTTTTCACACCGACTTTAGAATCTCCAATTATTTGATTGAGGGGGTGATCCTTGATAACCAGTATATTACCTAATGACTGAGACTCAAGTGGAGGAGTGAAATTGTTATTTGGTTTACCTATAATGCACGGTTCGACATCATCCTCCACATCAAAGGTAGGACCATTTTTGTCTTGTGGTTGGCCATCAACAACCACATTGACTGTTTCTTGTATTGTAAGGGTCCTCAAGTTGTAGACTCTCTAGGCGCGACTATTTAATGAGTATCTCAAGAATATGCCATCATCGCTTTTAGAGTCAAATTTACCTAGTTGTTCCTGGTCTTTAAGAATATAATATTTTCTACCAAAGACATGGAAATATTTCACACTAGGTTTTTTTCCACACCAAAGTTCATACGAAGTTTTATTTAAACCTGCTCTAAGGTATACCCGATTAATTATATAGTAGGCGATGTTTAACGGCCTTAGCCCAAAAACTTTTTGGCATATTTTTACTGTTGAGCATTATTGAGCCCATCTCTTGTAACACCCATGGGAATAGTGTTGCGGCCCAATACTTGGCTAACAACCTCTTGGACATGTTGTACAATCTGATCTCGATTGATTTGTTGAGGCTCTCCAATCGGTGGTTGGTCTGGACTGAATTGATTAAGATTATCGTACCTAAAGCCCGGTTGCATATTGAATCTGATTAGTGGTCTATGGTTCCTTATTTCTGGCATGAAATCCCTAACCTCCCGTTCAGGTTGCCTAGCTTTCCATAGGAGGTGACGTGTTCCTAATTTTTAGGGGAGGGGTCAGAGGTTGATTATGTTGTAATGGCGGCGCTGGAGCTGCATTGCCAATCGAACTGCCATATGTAGTGATGCTGGTTGTGTTCATTTTGTTATTTCGACTAACAATCATTACATAGCTTCGGTTTGGCTAGCCATGAAACAATTGGTTCCTTCAGCCTGAAGACGGAATTGCTCAACTCGAGCTCTTCCGTATTCCTGTGCCATCTGGATATTCATTTGAGCATCTTGAAGCACAACAGACACCTCATCTAGAAGCATAGTTCAAGATGTAGATGGTCCAACCTGATTTTCGATCTAGTTAGAACTCAAATTAGGTGCCTTTAAGGGCACCTGGACCTGTACATCCTCACCCGAAGGTGGTGTAGTTAGCGTTGTAGGTTCGGCACTAGAAATGCAAGTCTGCCTTATTTTTAGCACAAATTGAACTGGTGATTAATAAAACAACGAGGTCCCACAGGGTGTGCCAAAAAATTGTTTGATCGTTATCTTTCCCAACACAAGTGGTTATGCGTGGGCTTACTAAAATTGAAATTGTAGCCTCAATTCAAGCTGAACAACTGTGACCCCGAGCTTCAATATAGGCAAACACAAGGTACGACCGAGTGTTTCGACTAGAAACGAAAAGCATTTGATTTAGGGGAATTCATTCAATAATAACAAAGAAAGAATGAGAAAACAGATATCACAGAGTATTTTATTTAATCTGAGTTCTTTTACATCCTCATATTCCCTTGATTATGAAACAGAGTACAAGGCATCATTGCAACAAATGAAAGAGAAGAAGGCAGTCGCAATGGCAATTTTGGCAGCATTTCGACACTTTTTAATCATATCTAGGGGAGATGGGTTGTGTGGACTTGAAACCCTTGATTCGGTCATATGATAGGCATTGATCATCCCGATTTGGTCCACACTAAGTTGTGCGGGTCTTCCATCATGCTCTACTCTTCTATTTCTTTTGCGAGCTCCTTGAAGCTCTCCAACTTCTATCTTCTCTCACTTCTCCTTTCTTTCTTTCTTTCTCACTGCCTTCTCCAAATGGAGATAAGAGAGAAGTACTTATGGACATCCAACAGGTGTGGAGGTCATCTGTATGAAGGTGGAAGTGCACAAGCCTAGACAGGGAATGTGGAGTACACAAGGCTTGTACTAGAATAAAAGTCGTGCATTAGGACAGGCTTCCATGGAGAATGGCGCAAGAAGAAGGCATTAAGACAGACTTCCATTAGAAGTGGTGCATGGGACTTTGCATTAGGACAAGTCTCCTCTCCAAATGGTGCAAAATTCATGTCTTAGGATAACGTTCCATTTCAAGTGGAGTGAAAACCATCCTTCAGGACACAATCCCATGAGAAGTGGCGCATGAAGCCATCTATTAAGACAACATTCCATGAGAAATGGCGGAGAGGGCTTGGAGTCAGGACAAAAGACCACAGCTTCCTCGAATAGTGGCGCATGGAGCCATCTCTCAGGACAACCTCCACACAAAGTGGCGCAGGGAGACTTCTTCCAGGACAAGATCCCATATCAAGTGGCACATGAACCCAACCTTCAAGATAGATATCCATGAGAAGTGGAGCACAAAGCCCTGTCTCAGGACAAGGATCCTCAAGAAGTGGCACAAGAGGCCTGGCTTTAGGACAAAGCTCCACAACACCTCTCCTGGCGTTGTGCGAAAGCGCGTAACTCATCTTGCATTCAGACAAGAGAGAGAGAGAGAGAGAAGTGGCACAACTCCCTTTTCTCTCCACCAGAGGTTGTGCATAAGTCCCTTCTCTTAGGACAAGAGCTCGTACAACTCTTTCAAAGGTGGCGCGCAACTCTTCCTCTTAGGACAAAAGACTACAAAACCCCTCCAAAGATGGTGCACAACTCTCCTTGGCCTCCACAAAAAGTGGCGCACAAGGCCTTGTGTTAGGACAAAGTACCATGAGGAGGGGTGCCCAACTCTTTCCCATTTCTCCACAAAATGTGGCACAACACATCTTTCCTTGAGTTGCGCAGGAGCACGCAACTCTTCTGGCGCACAACTTCTCCGTGCAACTCTCTCTCCCCAACACTCTCCTCACTTCCAAAAGTCCCAAATGAGGAATGGGAGGGCATATTTATAGGCCTCCCAGGCCCCTCACTCCTTAAATAGTGGTGATCACCACGACTTCTTCCTTCACAAAACATTCAACATTCTTCCTTAAATAATAGTGTCCACCAACCTCTCCCTTAAATAGCGGTGATCACCCACTTATTCCTTAATACAAGGCAACATCCATTCCTTCTTCTTGCCAAATGACGCCTATGCACCCCTCCATATCAGATCATGCCCATCCATTCCTCCATATCAGATGACGCTTGTCCATTCCTCTACATCAGATGACGTCCATCCATTCTTCTACATCAGAATGTGGAGCTCACAACCTCTTCTAACATGGAGCAACGCTTCACAAGTCTTCTATACTTGTTATGGGCATGCAACCCTGGGAAGGATCTTCAAAATGGAATTCTCCTGCTAGGCATGAGATGAAATTAGAATATTTTTTGCGCTTCAACACCGAGATCTAAAGAGATCAGTCGCTTACTCGGCCACTCGCTCAATATGTAAATTGAATCAGGTGATATTCCAAGGGTGGGGTTCATCATCTAAAATTGAGTTACTCTCTTGCCTTCCATAAGAGTTACTCTCTTCTACATCATATGCAATGGTCAACCACATCTCATAACAAACATGTAGATGATGTGTATGGGCATGTATCATGATGCTATGCTGTCACATACTCATAATCGGTATCCATAACCGGCATCAACAATCGGCATCAACAATGTGGACATCTAACCAACATTGCCCCAAGGAATGGCCTACATAGAGCCAAACATATAGTGGGCCCACGGCCTCACACAAAGGCCTAATATATAATACAGTGGGCCTTACCCGAGGGTCATATATACACAACAGGTGGGCCCTATTCATAGGCCTTAAATACATGACATGTGGGCTCTACACATGGGTCTCAAATACATCAAATGGGTCATGCATCATGGGCCTAATGCATATCACAATGGGCCTTGCCCATAGGCCACGAATACATCACAATGGGCCCCAACTACGGTTCGCATATACATCATATATCTCGACAAACGGCCTCAGCCTCAACAGTCGGAATTGACACCTAGAATCGACTTCGATACTTGACCCCAACAATCGGAATTGGCCTCGGCAATCGGAATCGACCTTGATACTCGGTCTCGATAGATATCATAATCGGCCTCGATACTCAGCCTCGACAATTAGGATCGGCCTATACAACCGGCCTCGACAAATCAGAGTCATCGGAATTGGCCTTGATAATCAGAATCGGCAATTCGGTCACGTTAATCGGAATCGGCAATCGGTCGTGACAATCGGGATCGATCGATAAACAGAATCGGCGAATCGGTCACCAATCGGAGTCGGTAATCAGTCACGACAATCGGAATCGATCGATAATCAGAATCGGCAAATCGGTCACCAATCGGAGTCTGTAATCGGTCACGACAATTGAAATCGATCGATAATCAGAATCGGCAAATCGGTCACCAATCGGAGTCCGTAATCGATCACAACAATCGGAATCGATTGATAATCAGAATCGGCAAATCGACCACCAATCGGAGTCGGTAATCGGTCACGACAATCGGAATCGATGGATAATCAGAATCGGTAAATCGGTCACCAATCGGAGTTGGTAATCGGTCACGACAATTGGAATCGATTGATAATCAAAATCAGCCAATCGATCACCAATCGGAGTCGGTAATTGGTGACGACAATCGGAATCGATCGATAATCAGAATCGGCAAATCGGTCACCAATCGGAGTCAGTAATCGGTCACGACAATCAGAATCGATCGATAATCAGAATCGGCAAATCAGTCACGTCAATCGGAATCGGCAATCGGCCATGAAAATCGGAATCAGCAATCGGCCATGAAAATCGGAATCGGTATCGACAATCGGAATCGGCCTCGATAATCAGAATCGGCCTCGATAATCGGTCGAACGAGGCCTAAGGGAAGGACACAATGTGGACATTAAACCATCATTGCTCAATATGTGGACATTTAACGACATTGATCCCAAGGAGTAGTCCACATAGAACCAAACACATAGTGGGCCCATGACCTTGTACAAGGGCCTAATATACATCATTGTAGGCCTCACCAAAGGTCACGAACACAGCACAGTGGGCCGCATGATATGGGCTGCACTAATGGGCCTCATACACATCAGGTGGGCTGCATCAATGGGCCGCATCAATGGGCCTAATACCTTGTGCTTCAAATATACAACAAGTGGGCCTCATGGGTGGGTCACAAATACATCAAGGCAAGCCTCACAGATGGGTCACAAGTACGTCAAGGTGGGCCTCATGGATGGGTCATAAACACATCTAAGGTGGGCCTCATGGATGGACCATAAACACATCAAAGGTAGGCCTAATAATATATCGCATTGAAGCCCATACAAAGACCTATTATAGGTGGCCCTGCACAACCAGCAGGTGGGCCTGCAATTCCCAAATGGGCCCACCAGATGAATAACACATGGATGTACAACACATCTATCAAGCGGGTCACTAGTCTAACGGACTGGACAGCGTGGCTAAAACACATGAATCAAGGTGGACCTGTTAGACAGACGGTGTGCAAAAAGGGGCGGAGTGGGTATAAAACATATACACCAAGGTGGGTCCCACCTGATCGGACCTGCTGCGCCATACATAGCCATACAGCTGGTGTGAGGTACTCTAGCCAAGCTACTTCCCACCATCCAGTGATCGGACGGTGGACACAACACATCCACATGGTAGGCCTCACAAAGATGGACGGGCAGGGATGTACGCAACACATACATCATGTAGGGCCATGACCTGAACGGTCTGGATGACCCACGGAACTACTGACATGACCCAGCAGTGCTGACCGTCCAGCAAACGGACGGTCCAGATATTACACATGCACTCAGGGTCAGCCCACAGCTGCTGACGTCAACAACAGCATGAGCTGCTGGACGGCTCAGATACGACGGCATAAGGTGAGCCCCACCATCTAAAACCAACGGACGGTGTGATCAGGCCCAGTACGTGCTGACGTCATGTGGGTCCCATGCGGTGGACAGATGGATGGCAGGGATATACGGCATATGCATCAAGCGGCCCACGTCCATGTAATGGACGGTGTGGTCACAACACCACAACATAGTGGGACCCTCAAAGTTGGTGACGTCACTCAGCAGCTAATAGGTGGTATGACGTACTCAGCCAATTTGTCCTGTAGGGACCACCATATGCATTAATGAGTATATATAATATTATATTATATTTAAAAAGAAACAAAGCACAAGTCCAGATAGTCTGGATGCCCAGGACGGACGGTGTGGGTTTAAAACCCATACATCGTGGCTGGGTCCACATACATGGACAGTGTGGATCCAAAACACGCACATCAGAGTGGGGACCACATATACGTGCCCACCAGCCACGTCAAAGTAGCCCACGTCCCATGCACGGACGACAGGGACGTAAAACATATACATCCATGTGGTTCCCACCGTCCAGACATATAAATCACCGTGGCCCCATGTGGGTGGGCCACACGTGCCATCAAGATGGATGGACGGTGCAGATGTACTGTACATACACCAGGGTGGGTCTCACGTGGTGGGCCACCATAATCACATATATTTTAATGTATTTAATATTAAATACTATAATATAATATATATTATATATATACCCTTCAAATCCACCGTCCAGATACACCTGGACGGTGCAGATAACGTAAATTAGAGGTGGTCCCACGTAGGAGTGGCCCCCATACTATTATGATATTAATATAATATATATATATATATATATATATATATATATATATATATATATATATATATATACACCATCCAGTCCAGCGTCCAGCAGGGACGCTTGACGGTCTGGATACATAATCCATCTCTTATCAAGGTGGGACCACGTGGTGGCCCACCATATATATATTTATAATATATCTTATATTATATTATATTATATATATATATATATATATATATATATATATATATATATATATATATATAAAATAAAAATTACACAAGGGGAGGGGTGATGTGTCCAGCGTGTGGGTCTTCCCATCGTCCCAACAGTCGACAGTGGATCCCTCTTAGAATGTGGTGGGCCACACCGTCTGATGGACGGAGTAGATTTAACACACATCGGTGGGGCCCACTCCAACCTAGGGGGAGAGAGAGAGAGATGGTGAAAATGGGGGACCCCGCCACTATAGCCCCCTCCAAGATACAAGACATACATCAAGATGGGTCCCACCACAAGTGGACCCTTAAATCACAAAATCAAGTCATAAAATCACCCACCTCAAGATCTCCTCTTCCTTCTTCCGCCTATAGCCTCTAGAGCTCCAAGGGAACACTTTTAACGGTTGAGATGGACTTTGGATGGTGGGATTGGATGGTAGGAAGGTGGGCCACACCAAGTTCTCTCATGGAGATTGGAGGAGCTCGGGTGTTGAAAATTTTGGTGTTTTGGGTTGCTTGGAAAAGAAGGGAGAAATAAGAGCGAGATGAGATGGGATGGAGTGATAGATTGGAGGGTGATGGGTGTGTAAGAACTTTGTTGACTTTTGAGGAAATTTGTGTAAAAAGGGTATGGGTTGTGTAAGGGTTTGTTGACTTATGGGGTTGCTTGGGGATGGGTGTGAGGTGATGTGTACTTGACCCTTGATGGGATTGATTGATTGATTGAGGTGACATATTGTAGAGATTCTCTTGAGTTTTGCAACTCGTGGTGTTTTTCTCGAACTAAATGGGGGCCCACATCTCCTGCCCTAGGTATTGCCTCAGCGCACGAGACGCGACGTCGGAACCACGGCGACGACGCGGTCTCACTGGTACAAGTCTCAGGTCGAGCCAACTCTGGAATACGAGATACGACTCGAGGTCACGCGCAACTGCCGATAAAAGATCGCAGGTCGCCGGAATTCGACCGGGAGGACCGCGGAAGCCTACAGGACTGTACAGGCTAGGATACGGGTCTTACAGCTCTCCCCTATGTGATCCTGATTTGCTGCTAGTGGTATACAGGTAGGCTTAGTTGTCATTGGGGAAAGGATGCAAAGAAAAGCACGATGTTAGACAAATAATTTAGCGAAGTCCAAGTGAAACAACCCAGTGTGTTTTTGACTTGGCAGGGCGAAGGCGAAGGAGGTCGAGATCCAAGACCGTAAACCTCCAGCTCCGGCAATGGAACCTCCCACTTTCTTGAGGCGAAGAACCATTTGTCCTTCCAACCCCTGGAGGACGGATTGTTGGTTATGATGGCCTGACCCTTGCTCGGCCAGGAAGAAAAGTAGTACCAACTGTGAGAGCCTAGGCTGCTCTTTGTTTCGTTCGAGTGAAGGAACTCGTTCACTATGAGCTCGAAAATTTTGACTAACTGGCAGAGGATCAACAATCGAAGATGGCCTGCCAAACATTTGGATTTAACTGCTCAATGGGGACCCATAGACAACACAAGACCTCTCTCTTCATGGGGTGGAGAGGCAGACGAAGGTCGCAAGAAAAAACATGGAGTATAAGGCGACCTAACTTCCCCAACTTGGGGGAGACAAAGTTCCACTGAGTTGGGGAATCGAGACCTCTCACCTAAGGGAGTGCAGGTCGACTACACTTAACCTCAATACAAAGGTGTCGGTAGTAAGAACTAGGTCACCGGAGGATCAGGAGGCCGCATAGACTGGCAGTGCCACCCTGGTCGGAGAAAGAGGTCTCCAGTGACCAGACTAGACAGAGTGGGGAACAGGCCCCAAGGAACCAGAATTAGAAGACTTAAACAAGGGGCGGGACCTAGAATCAGACATCCCATTTACTGACTCCTGGAAGCGGTCGGAAATCATAGCCACCTAGAAATCTTCCCCGAAAGACATCAGGGAGAGAGAGAGGAGAAAAAGTAAAAGATAAAAAGAAAGTAGAAAGAGAGAGGAAGATGTCCAGCGTATCGGAAAAGTGCTCCGGCATAGGGACTCCTAAGAACTAAAGGATGCAAAAAATGTTTGCCTAAGGTGAGATTGGACGCAGGTCAACAAAGCTCTGACTTCTCAAAGCAAACAAATGAAAGGAAGAAGGGGGATCAAGGTATTTATAGAACTCCCCTGATAGTGTGTTTACTCCTGAGCAGTGCCATGTGTCAGCATGAGAGCCCGATGTGACGATTTAACTAGCACACCCCTCCATGTGGCAACAAGGGATTCACCTGAGCAAAGCATGACAGCTCGAATGACAACTATCAACCTATAATTCATCCATTATCCAAACAATGATATGCCATTAATTCACGTCCCCTCGTATAGTGTCAATAAATATCCTTGTTGACTTCCGTGTCGAGTGCCAACCTTTCAACTGTTGCCCCTACCAAACAAACGACAAACCTGGGCTCAATTTAAAATTTGAAAAAAAAAACCAGGATACTAATAATTTGAATTTCAATTCCCGTGCTCTTAAACCAATTTGAGATATTACTTCCTAAACTCGTATAGGACGAGCTCAGAAGTGGGGGGGGGGGGGGGGGGGGGGTGGGGGGGGGGGGGTGGGGGGTGGGGGAATCAACTGGTCGTCTTCACAAGGGAAGAACGATCGACTAACTACGAGAGAATTCTGAACCGAGGTGATCGAAGGCCCCGGACAGGTTTCCGAGCTGGCCTGTTAAAGCATATTGCTCTGAGACAATGAGCAACTTTCTTGACGAAGAGATGAGCGCCTGAGCTGAGCTGTCTAAGGACGAGCTCAACGGAGGAAGATTCGTCTCATTGGGAACATCTACAACACAGGCGAAGGACCTGTAAGGCAAGGAGTGCAAGATCTGAGCTCTCCCGCATTCTGAGCTGACCTAATTGACTACTGCCAAGACGTTATAACTCGGAAAGAATTACGCCCACATATGAAAAAGAAGGGCCAGACTTGATCTCAATTGAAGATCACGCCGACCGAGGTAGGCTCAACAACAGTTTCAGGAGCAGTTTTCCATCCAAATAAGGGCTCCCAACATATCCCATTAAGACACGACGGTTTTAAAACTACCTAAGGACCTTATAAATACAACCACTATTTGAATTATCTCCGATATTATCCAATATAAGCGATATTATCTATATCTCTAGCCCGAAAATATCGATAACACTGGTAGCATTACCGATAATACTGGTAGTATCAGAAATTCTAGGTACCAGTGATGTATTGCTAATATCGCCAATGTATCAACATCGTCAATATTTTCAACTGTGTAAATCCAGGTGGTTGCTTGTATCGCCAATGCATCAATACCGTCAGTGTATTGCCAATATTTTCGACCGTCTAAATTCCAGGTGTTGCTTGTATCACCAGTGTATCTACGATATTTCAATACTATCACCAATATATCGATATTGCCAAAAATCTATATATTAAAAAAAAATCCATTTCATATTCTTGGTGGATGCATGGTTGTATCATTGTATGCAATGTTCAATTTGTCGACGTTAATATTGCTAATATCGTGATATTATTATTATCGCAACACTGCGATATCTAGATCACCATCTTTTGTTTCTTCTTTAGTTGTCAATGATTTGTTGAGAAATATTGTGCGTTGTCGATATTATGAAATATCGACAAAATGTCTGGATGGAAGGTTGGAGGTTGGATGGATAGATGGGATGGATGAAGTGGTTGGACTGATTTTTCACGGCAACACATGCTTTTAGGCTCCTATTAAATGGAAGCCTATTATGTATGCATTCATTTTACTATAAATATGTAAATGTGTATTTTAGCATATCTTGAAGTTTCACTAAAAAATTCCACCATTTTTCGCGTGGTCCCCACATTTTTGGTTATCAGCGATATTATCGACGATATCGATATTATTTCCATATCCCCGGCTAGCGAAACCTGTAGTGATACCGATGCTTAAATCCTGAGTACAATTACCCTTAATGAGATGAGATATGCTCAAAATCCACATTCCAGTCCTTGATACAAGTCTATCAGCCTAACTTAAGCATTGGAGGGTCCATAATAGATTACCAACACCGGTTGTAATGCCTTGAAAATCAGGGGTCGAGCATAGACTCAACTCCCGAGTTCCAACCATTACTTATACAACATAGATAATGATGATTTAATGTTATCCGTGTTAGTGCATTAAAGATGAATGGGATTAAGCCAAAACAACATATCATACTCCAAAGACAGTTAAATTACGCAAGCGGAAGACTGTGATAGATATATAAAATATATAAACTGTTGTAAGTCTCCAGAGTGTGAACAAGTTACCAGGTTAAATATATTAATGTATACTCCAAAAATGGAGAAAATGAATATACAAGGGTGTTCCAAAAGAGCAAACTAAAGTGTAATGGCATCTAATCAGCAACCCTGTAACCCCGTCAATCAGAAGATGGTTTACATAGACCCGCCTGATAGCTGCATAAAGGAGAAACCCTCCTCATCATCATAAAAGTCCGGCTCCACTTCGCAATCATTGCCATCATCTGAAACTCAAACAGGGTCTGGTTGGTGTGTACAACACCGTCCTGTAATGTGGGAGTGAGTGATCAACTCAGTGGAACAATAAAGCAAAGGTTAGCATGTTATCAATTCAATCAAGAAGTAATGATAAAGCAGTAAATCACACATCCCTAAGTACTCTTGTTAATGCAAGAATGGTATGAATGTATGATGCATGCCCTCGCCTACGCTCCCTCAGCGACTTTATCTCACGTTCGCGCATGAACAACACTGTCTGAGTGCTTGACCTACTACGCCTGAATGTACGCGTAATGCGGTGCATGCATATGATTACCAAGTTCTTATTAGTCCTTTTCATACAGTAGGATTTGGAAAACTAAGGTACCTCCCTTATATCATTTTCCAAACAATGATCATTTCTAGGGTCGTCAGTCCTAGTCAATCTCATACGATGTTACGGCTTTAGGTCATTGCAAATTAGTACAGGCCTAGTGTATACTCTGATTCATACGGAAAGGTTCGTCGCCTCTACGCAAGTTCAGAGTGTGCTCAAGGTCACTACAAAGGGCACGTCTAGGGCTGTCAGGGCTGTTGCACGGAATCGTTACACCACTCTCCCATCACTCATCACGGCTTCGTCATCAAAACTGTGTAGGCCGACAGCTCGAATACAGTGTTCCATACCACCGTATTCGGCTCACGAGTCTGGGTTGCTCACTGGTCACTACGGAGAGGCTCGTCGCCCCGGCGTAGGCCGACAGCTAGACCACGATGTCCCATACCACCATGCCTGGCTCATGAGTCTTAGCAAATCGAGGTATCAAGGTTAACGAGGTGTCCACTGGTGAGTTTGGTACCTTAGGTTCAAGCAGTAGCATCTAAACATGGTGAACATACATAGGGCCAATCGGGTTACTTGACAAGCTCAACTTGCACGAGCGCACATCGAGTAGATCGACATGAAGTGCGTAAGCACTCTGTGTGGCCTAACCACTGGCGACAACTCTAGTACGGCTCAAGTTCGTTAAACACGTCCTACGTGACAAATAAATCTCAGCCACGAACTCAAGCCTGTTACCGATTGCCTAGACTATACAATAGCCCCAATCACAATGACAACATGTTATCCTACGATATAGTCTCAAAGCAGTAATGGATCACAATACAATTCATACAATCACAGGTCCGATATTGTCCGCTTTAGGGCTGACAGGGCTGTTACAGGGAATCGTTACACCACTCCCCCATCACCCTTCACGGCTTTGTTTCCACATTTTATGGACTACAACTTAAACATAAATCCACACATATGCATTCCATAGATAAAACAGACGCTATAATATATGGTACATGGAGGAAATCATACACATAGTTAAGGGAGTTGCGAATCATAGCTCAACACCCATATAAATTATAATTTACTAACCACTTACTCATTCAATCATTTTAACAAACACTTAGACTACACATACATCAACATACATGACGTATGTTGATCACACGGGTAGTAGGCCAAATCCTTTCACTAGGGAGTTGCCCCGTACACCACACGCATATACCTACGACGGATAATCATGGCATGCATGAATCCGGGTTCCATACTCATTCAATCATTTCCACAAACACGTGGGCTACACACTTAGACATATATATGTGCATTGGCCGTAGCGTGATTTAGGGAAAATCCTTTCGTTAAGGGTTATCGCCTATACAACCATCATATATCCATGACAATTGGTCATAGCGAGCACGAATGCGAATTCTATACTCATTCAGTCGTTTTCACAAACACATAGGCTACACAATATAACATACGCAATGTATGTTGATATAACATGCATTAGGGCAAATCCGTTCACCTAGAAGTTAATACTAGTAAGTCTAGCATACATATACAGCAGTTAATCATGGCCAACACAATTTCAAATTTTATACGTATATGGTATTTTCTATAAATACATGGAATACAGTATATCAACATAGTTAATGTATAACTGAAAAATGAAATGGACGACACTTTATGCATGTGAAATAGCATCCATGTCAATAATATATCATTAACTGACATTAAAAGCTTTGAAAACCATAACCTATACGTTTAGAGTCCGCACCTTACGCCGATAAACGAGTTTTAAACTCAGTTTGTATATTAAGTCATCGTCTACGGCAGAACGACAACCTATATCATGAAATAGATTAGCTATTTCATCACTTACACTAGTTGAATCTCTAGAACTGATTAGGGTTAGGATTTCTTACCCGAAAACGGAATCAGAATCACCGGAAAAGTGATACGGTAGTGATGGATCGGCACGTAGAATAGCAGGAGCGATTCTTAAGAATAACTCTCACTCATTCACTCACTTTCTCTCTCTTTCCTTCTCTTTCTTTCTTCTCTCTCTCTTAGGTTTAGGAAATTCGTATGGAATATGAGAGAGAGGGTTTAAAGCCTCTATATAGGCCCAGAATTGCCGAAAATAGGCCCAGGACCAAGGTATACTTAGGTTATGTCCAAAGGGCATCTGTTTCAGCTCAACGGAGCTCTTCCGGAGGCCCCCTTGAGCCAAAGGTTGGACTTAAGCTCCCTATCTATGAATCTAGGTTGAGTTAAGTTTTCATTCCAGTCGGGTTCCCAGATCACACGCGGCGGACCAGTTTCAGTTCAACAGTCACTGAAACTCGATCAGAGCCACAAGTACACTGGCCTGTGTATGAAATTTCTCCTGATCCGATGGTGTTTTTGGGTTATATTCTGACGGTCTGATTGCTTATATCAGGCCCGCAAGTGACAAGTCTCAGATTACTTAAATTTAGATTTTTATTTCTAAAATATCCACGTTTCTCACACACTTCACTCCGGGCTCAAACGAATAGCCCTAGGACACTATTTGGATTTGATTTCTGAGATGGTTGTCAAGCCCAGCGAGGCGGTCCTAATCGCTTAGTCTCGTGGTCATCGGACTTTCGACGTACGGTCCAGATCTGATATGGAGTTTCAATGTGCTCCCAAGAGCAACTGAGTAATGAGATTGATCCTAGATTTCAGGGTAACCTAGCGTCGATGATTCTACAAGTTTTGGGTCTTGCAGATCGTATTTAAAGTGATTCAAGTGGATTTCACAGCTAATCTAGTTTAACACTTAGTTAAACTTGTCTAATTTCTAAAGGATTTGAGGTTTGAGAGGTTCATAAGGGGTTAGGATCTATCCCTTGCCTAAGGACATCTAACTCCAGGTTAGCAAAAATCTCGGACCTTACAATCTACCCCCCTTAAAAATAATTTCGTCCCCAAAATTGCCTAAGGGTAGTAAGTAAAGATTTTATTATTCCCCTTGCTCAAGTTTTACTGATTTCAAGTTTATATGCGTGGTACAGCGTATACTATCTATGCTAGTCTGGCTTATGTTCGTCTACCCCCCTTAAACTTATCCTTTATCTCTTACTTATACCCTGGTGGTTAGCTACAATTTATTTCTTTATCTATTTGACGTCTTGACGATAATTCCCATTTATTTAGAGTAAGATATTTAGAGGCCCATTGTCTCGGCCCATTGTGATGTATATGAGGCCCATATATGAGGCCCATTATAATGAGCATGCGGCCCATCTTTAAGGCCCATTGTGATGTACATGAGGCCCATGGGATGTGGCCCATTATGATGTATATGTGGTCCATGAGTGAGGCCCATTGTGATGTGTATTAGGCACATGTGATGCGGCCCATTGTGATGAGTGAGGCTTATGTGATACGGCCCATTGTGATGTATATTAGGCCCATGTGATGCGACCCATGTGATGTGTATTAGACACATGTGATGTGGCCCATTGTGATGTATTTGAGTCCCAAGTATGAGGCCTAATGTGATCTATATGAGGCCCATGAGTGAGGCCCAATGCGATGTATATAAAGCCCTTGTGTGAGGCCCAAAGTGATGTATGTGAGGCCCATTGTGATGTGTGATTCCACCAAGGTGTATGTAATGATGTTTATGATGCTCATCCATGTTCTTGGTTGATATTAAACGGGCCATGCCTTGGGAGCAATGATGGTTTAATGTTCACGTTGTATGGGTAATGATGATTAGATGTCCACATTGTAACTCTCCCTAGGGCCCCTTGTTAGGCCCATTCTCATCTCCCCTTAATAGGCAAACCCAGACTGTTGGGTGCCCATTGATGATTATATTACCCATCTTTCCCTTTAATTAGTCTATCCCAATCCATTGGGCCTCCATTTGATAATGATGCTTTCCACCATACCCTGTAGGACCACCCAAGCCTTGGAGCCCATCTTATGTTCGTACCGAGCCTTCCATAGGGAATATGATCTACCTTGTGCTTATTGGGCCCTTAGGAAGCCCAGTTTGCTACGTGATAGAACGGGCAAGAAAGCCCACTCCTTGTTCTTAGGCCCATTCTTGATAGAAGTAGGCCATCTAGGCCCATCCTTGATATGAGGAGAGAACATCGTCACTATAGATGGAAAGATCGGTGGTATCGGGTTTGGTATATCCACTGTTGAGGACCGATCCTTGATCAGGGTCAAATATTGCATATCAGACCCCGATCATTACCTATTTTACGTACATGATAATGCTTAAACATCATATTTTAATTGTATTTTTGTTGCAGGATGTAATAATAAGCGTTGGACTGAAAAGAGGATTAAAAGCATGATTTGATGATCCAAAGCCACCGAAGCACAGGATGAACTTCAGAGAACCAATAATGAAGATTTTACACGCCTGGGATCTGAGGAAAGCAAGCCAAAGGGGCCTGAAATTGGTGCAAAATGCAAGATCACATGTTTCCCTCCCCGCCATCCGATCACTCGAAACTTCATACATGTGATGGGGGCCATGAATTAACCGTACATATTAAATTTCATCTACTGAAGACCTCAGGAAGTGGGCCAACGGACATATCAGCCCATTAAATCTCCAATTTGGGGCCCACCTGATATCTGGAACTGCCTCCTAGTTTAGTCCCAGTGGCTTAATGAAGATGGGAAGAGGATGGACGGTGCAGATTTCTCATAAACATCATAGCAAGTCCCATATGTAGTGCACGTGCACCATGCACTTTCAAAGGGGAGCCGTGCACCGGACGCTGAGTCGGTCAGCGCTTGCGCTGACCGACTCTCTCTCCCTCAAAACTCAAATCCCCGCAAAAGCGGAAACAGCGTTCGCACGCACCAGGATTTCGGACGAGTTGTGGGCCCCACCTATTGTCCAAACTGACAATCCAATCCGTCCATTGGCTCTCTAAGGCCCATTTTACCAAGGTGTAGGTGCCGTTTTTCGAATAAAAACAGAGATCGGATCAAACCGTCCAAACATCGGACGGACGGTGGTGCCAAATTCAGGTGGACCTCATCAATGGAAAGAGAAAACAGGGATTCTTACCAGAATTTCCTCCTCTATTTAATGGACGGAGTGGATTTTCTAAAACATCATCAAGTGGGCCCCACCATTTACGCAGCGTCCGCGTTCCGCGGCAGCGAGAACCGACCGCCGCTGGCCGTTTTTGCGAAAGGCTGTGGGCCCCACACGTCGCCTGTCGGACGATCCGATCCGTCCATCTTGTAGAGGGCCATGAATACTACAAAACCATGCTGATAGTTCACTCCCATGCGTACACACGTGCGTGATACAGAGGCCACAAAAGGGCTATTCGGTGACGTTCAAAACTGATCTTTTTGTATTTTCTTCTCTGGGCCGCGTTAATGGACATTCAAAACCACCCATTCCTGACTGAAATTTCGTCCTGAATCCAATGGAAGGGGTGGATTTTCCAGAAAATGCCTCTGTGGGGCCCACCGATCACGGCTGCGAAAATTTGTACTCCGAGTCCTTCTACGACTCTGCCACCGATTCCAGCCATCCAGCAGCTATAAAAGGGGAGTTTTGGACGTGAGAAAGGCATTCCAACCAGGGAGGAGCTCCAGATCTACAGCAAGGGGAGAAGAAAGAGAAGAAGAGAAGAAAGAAGAGAGAGAAATTGGTTTGAGACTTCTTTTATGAATTTTTATTTTTTATTTAATCCATCTGTTTAATGGATTTTATGGGTAACTAATCTCTCAGCTAGGGCTGAGATGAAACCCCTAATTTGAATACCCTTTGTTCTATGTTGATTTACTTTAATTAAATTGATTTGTTTCTTTCCTTAGTGTGCTTGATTGTTTTAAATTCTATACTTCTCCATCTATGAACTTTTGAGTCTATGGATGGATGTGGTTTGGATGCTTATTCTAGGTGCTTGTATCTGATCATGAACAGGTTCCTGTAGAGGAAGAAACAGGGTGCTTTACTGAACTGCATATTCCATATGCCCGATTTGGACATGGGATATGTTATTCATGGCATTGCTTGAAGGAATTAGACAATCTGTATGCCCGATTAAGGACACAGATTGTGCTTTCTCTAGATAAGTGGATCAATCTAATTTAAGGTGAATTAACAGACAAAACAATGGTTAGGATAATTAGGGGTGGATTCGAAAGTCCTAGTGCTCTCTCTGATTGAATTTTCTTCCTTATCTCAATAGTTATTTTCCATAGATTTGTGTTAGCCATTTGATCCTTTATTTGTTGAATTAGTTAAGGAGAATCGTGAATTTGAATTGTGACGACCAGTCCCTGTGGATTCGACCTCGGTCTTACCGAGTTTATTACTACATCACAACCCTATACTTGGGGAGTGAACAAGTTTTTGGCGCCGTTGCCGGGGACTGTTTCGGTCCATATTGAATTTAGGATTCTCTCTTATCATAATTCATAGCTTAGGATTTTACTAACTTAGAGTTCTTTTCTTTATTTTAGAAATTAACCTCTTTCCTGTTTTGTAGGGTCCTGAGATAAACTTCTAATTTGGTAATCCCTTTCTAATTCTTTACTTTTCTAATTTTTATTTTTTAGGTTTTTACTTTTTAGAAATTTTCTAATTTTAGAATTTCTTTTGAATTTTTTTGTTTTAGATTTTTCTCTTAAGTAACTTCTTATTTTCTAGTTTTAGAAACTATTCTTTCCTTTTTAGAAACTAACTCTTCTTGTTATTTTTTTTAGAAACTTTCTTTTTTAGAAATTAACCTTTGCTTAGGATTTTTTTATCATTATTTAGGAAACCTGATTTGTTTTGTTTCTATTTTCAGGAATTGAGGAAGAAAGCTACTAAGTGAGGAGGAGCTTCTTAACATCAATCATCTCCTTTTCCGGGTTCTTTCTTCCCATTCTTACTTACATAGTTTTAACTTGTTTTTGAATAGCATAATTTCTAGTTCTAGTTTTCTTTCTCTTAGGTTGTTGCTTAGTTTATGCTAGGACGTAGATCTCTAGATAAAGAACTAGCACCTTTTGATCCTGAAATAGAAAGAACATTCCATAGAAGATTGAAAGACATCCCAGTTGAAATGGCAGAAGAGAATGGAACTAAAACTCTTAGAGATTATTCAGCTCCTGTCCAATTCAATGCGCCTTCATGCATAGTGTTGCCTACCACCACGGCAGCACACTTTGAACTCAAGACTGGGGTCATACAGTTGTTGCCTTCCTTTTATGGGTTAGACAAGGAGGACCCATATCATCATGTGAAAGAATTCCTAGACATTTGCTCCACCTTAAATACCAAAACTTCTCAGACGATTCGATCCGCCTACGCCTGTTTCCTTTTTCTTTGAAGGATAAGGCGAAAGCATGGTTGAATTCTCTAGAAGTTGGGTCTATCACTACCTGGGACCAATTGTCTAGGAAGTTCTTAAACAAGTTCTTCCCTGTTCACAAAACTAATGCTCTCCGTAGAGAAATCACTAATTTCACACAAAAAGAGGGAGAGCACTTTCATGAATGTTGGGAAAGATGGAAGGACTTGCTTCTTAAATGTCCACACCACGGTTTTGAGAAGTGGCAACAAGTACAATACTTTTATGACGGTCTGACACCCCAGAACCGTCGCATGGTTGATGCCACCAGTGGAGGGTCCTTCATGACCAAGAGCGATACCGAAGCGTGGAAATTCTTTGAAACCTTGTGTGAAAACTCCCAGCAATGGGACTATTCAGATAGAGGTGAAAGAAGTTCCCAACCACAAAAGAGAGGTGGCATATATGAGATAGGAGTCACACCAGATCTCCATGCCAAGATTGATGGCCTGACAAAGAAGGTTGATGCTCTGATGTTGCATAATGGACCTCCACAAACAACTCAAGCCGAGGCTTGTGCCATATGTTCTAGTCCTTCCCATCCTACGCAATCTTGCCCATCTGGTACAACATTTCCAGAATTCCTCTCTGAACAAGTTCATGCTTTGAACACCTTTCAGAAACCTGGGAATGATCCTTACTCGAACACGTACAACCCAGGGTGGGCTAGGCATCCAATTTTTTCTTGGGCAAAAGGATCGCAACAAGGAGGACCATCTGGAAATCCTCCTATGCAACCTCAGCAGTTTCCGCAATATCAACAACTGCCTGCACAATCAAGGAAACCATCTCTTGAGGATACACTCCATCTTTTCATGCAGAGCTCTCTCCAATTCCAAAAGGACACCCAATAAACCTTACTAGCCAACCAGCAAAGCTTACATGCAAATGCACAATCCATTGCCAAGCTGGAAGTACAAATGGGTCAACTAGCTGCCACATTGAGTGAGAGAGAGAAGGGTAAGTTCCCTGGCCAACCTGTGGCTAATCCAAAGGGACAGTATGAGATTGGCTCTAATTCCAACCAAGGGCAATACCATGAGCAAGCCAAATCGATCATTACCCTTAGGTCAGGCAAACAGATTGACAACAAAATAGAGATACCTAGGGATGAATCAAATCAAGGTGAAGCAGAGAGACACACCAATGCATCCAAAGTCCAAAAACTCTCTGACTCTCCTAGAGCCGCTGACGTGCCACCTTACGTGCCCAAAGCACCTTTTCCTCAACGTCTGGCACCAATGAAGAAAAGAAACAACTTTGATGAAATCCTGGACGTGTTTCAAAAAGTGCAAGTCAACATCCCGTTGCTTGACGCTATCAAGCAAGTCCCTGCTTATGCTAAGTTTCTTAAAGATTTATGCACTCAAAAGCGTAAGCAGAATGTTCATAAGAAAGTCTTCCTTGCAGAGCAGCTCAGCTCCATGATTCAACATAACACCCCTCCTAAATTTAGGGATCCAGGAGCTCCCACCATCTCTTGCGGTATAGGAGATCATAAAATCGGAAGGCATTACTTGATTTAGGGGCGAGCGTCAATTTGTTACCATATTCGGTCTATGAGCAGCTAGGACTTGGTGAGTTGAAACCGACTAAAATAACATTACAACTAGCTGATAGATCTGTCAAGGTGCCCCGGGGTGTTATTGAAGATGTGCTAATCCAGGTTGACAAATTTTATTTTCCAGTGGATTTCATAGTTATAGATACTCAGCCTGTCCAGAATCCTCATAGTCAGATCCCAGTCATTTTGGGTCGTCCATTTTGGCCACATCTAATGCTATTATAAATGCAGGAATGGAGTTATGAAGTTGTCATTTGGTAACATGAATATTAAACTCAATGTTTTTAATGCAGGACAACAACCCGCGGATTTGGACGACATATTTGAAGTGGACATGATCGAGAGTCTAGTGCAGGACTCCTTCCGTAAATCTTTTGAAGATCCACTTGAGACCTGCTTAGCACAACATGGCACGGATTTTGACAGAGATAGTCCCATCCATGAAGTCAATGCACTGCTCGACTCTACTCCGATATTGGAGACTGAAAAATGGAGAGCGAAAGTGGAACCTCTTCATCCCTCTGAGACTCTTCCTGACAGCACAGCTTCTAACTCTGAGAAGGCAAAAGAGAACAGGTTGCTTAATGTTCTTCGAACATATAAGGCAGCAATTGAACGGAAGATAGCAGAAATACAAGGGTGTGCCCCACTGTATGTAAGGATCATGCTGTGGAAATGTCACGTAAAATACAAAGGAAGCATGATCCTAACATGGAAGAAGTTGTTCGAGCAGAAGTCCTTAAATTGTTTGATGATAGTGTCAGTTACCTCATTTCAGATAGCACAGCTCATGGAAACTCACATCACTTGTCTGGGATTGGTTAACCACGTGTTGAGGTAAGTTCTTTGGCGGACCCTGGTCTTAAAGATTAATGAATTCATGGTCCGTTTTTGTCTGGCTGAAGACGTTAAACTTAGCGCTCCTGGGAGGCAACCCAGCATTTCATTTGATTTCTTTTTCTTTTAGTTAGTTCAATGTTTGTGGGTAACATTACTGCAAACCCTCACGAGACTACAACTCGTCCACTAGGGGTAACCTAGGGGTTTAAAGGCTTGTTGCATATGCTAAATGCAATCGAGAGCACCTGCGAAAGTGGTATAGGTAGGATCTTTTATTTTACTAATTTCTCTCTTATGCTGACTCGCTTTTACGCTGATATTTTTGAGAGCTTCTTGATTCTCCATCCAGGTACTATCTTTCCCTACTCCTCTTTTCTTTTCGTTGTCTCATGTGCATTGCATGCTTATTTCTTTTACATTGAGGACAATGTAGATTTTAGGTTGGGGGTGGGAGATTAGGTTACCTAATCAGTATTTTCTTGGTCTTGAGCAAAAATTGTGAAAATTTTTTAAAATTTTTTGGAATTTCTATTGAATTCAAAGTGAATTTGAAGGATAGTTGGGATTTTGAAATTACAAGATTCAGATGTGAGAAATTTATGACTCTTGGATTCGGTTGTCTGGCAGATTTCACACTTAAGTTTGAATTATTAATCCATGATTAGAAGTTGTAAACATTGATTGAGCCATGATTTCACATATCAGATCTCGTTTACACATTAAGTTTTCAGTTCGATATTAATTGATAACATGGTAATCACTAAGCATGAAGGAACCAGCCTGAAAAACAAAATTTTTAGCATCAGTCTATAAAGAAGAATTGAAAGAATAAGTCGCATAATCGTCATCATAGGTTTGCTCCCTATAGATGACGATTCGATTCCTCATAATTGACATAAGAAAAGATTTAGGCGACAAATTTCACCATAGGTTTGCTCCCTATAGGTGCAGATTTGATTCTCCTCCTTGGCGTACTATTCATAAAGAAAATCAAAAAAATGGTAGAATGAAAGGTTAATCTGTAAGGCAAGTGTTGGTTTCAGGTTTAGTCGTCATGCACTCCGTTGTTAATTACCAATGATATCATGAAATTAACAATTGGATCTCTTAATGATTGTAAGCCGAGAATACACTATACACTAATGGAACTCAATGTTTAGGAATATTCTAATTCATGGCTTAATATTTTGAACTTGATTATGAAATTTACAGTGAACTTGATTCCAAGAGAAAATTCCACTCACCATGCATGAATCGTAGAATGATCACATCTCGACTATCTGTTCACAAGTCACTTGAATTTACAGGAATCGTCTTTTATCTGAAATTATTTTTCGCATGTTTTGCTCGGGACTAGCAAAATGCTGGTTGGGGGTTGTGATCAGGGTCAAATATTGCATATCAGACCCCGATCATTACCTATTTTACGTACATGATAATGCCTAAACATCATATTTTAATTGTATTTTTGTTGCAGGATGTAATAATAAGCGTTGGACTGAAAAGAGGATTAAAAGCATAGATTTGATGATCCAAAGCCACCGAAGCACAGGATGAACTTCAGAGAACCAATAATGAAGATTTTACACGCCTGGGATCTGAGGAAAGCAAGCCAAAGGGGCCTGAAATTGGTGCAAAATGCAAGATCACATGTTTCCCGCCATCCGATCAACTCGAAACTTCATACATGTGATGGGGGCCATAAATTAACCGTACATATTAAATTTCATCTACTGAAGACCTCAGGAAGTGGGCCAACGGACAATCAGCCCATTAATCTCCAATTTGGGGCCACCTGATATCTGGAACTGCCTCTAGTTTAGTCCCAGTGGCTTAATGAAGATGGGAAAGAGGATGGACGGTGCAGATTTCTCATAAACATCATAGCAAGTCCCATATGTAGTGCACGTGCACCATGCACTTTCAAAGGGGCCGTGCACCGGACGGCTGAGTCGGTCAGCGCTTGCGCTGACCGACTTCTCTCCCTCAAACTCAAATCTGCAAAAGCGGAAACAGCGTTCGCACGCACCAGGATTTCGGACGAGTTGTGGGCCCCACCTATTGTCCAAACTGACAATCCAATCCGTCCATTGGCTCTCTAAGGCCCATTTTACCAAGGTGTAGGTGGCCGTTTTTCGAATAAAAACGAGATCAGATCTAAACCGTCCAAACATCGGACGGACGGTGGTGCCAAAATTCAGGTGGACCTCATCAATGGAAAGAGAAAACAGGGATTCCTTACCAGAATTTCCTCCTCATTCAAAGGACGGAGTGGATTTTCCAAACATCATCAACGTGGGCCCCACCATTTACGCAGCGTCCGCGTTCCGCGGCAGCGAGAACCGGCCGCTGGCCGTTTTTGCGAAAGGCTGTGGGCCCACACGTCGCCTGTCTGGACGATCCGATCCGTCCATCTTGTAGAGGGCCATGAATACTACAAAACCATGCTGATAGTTCACTCCCATGCATACACACGTGCGTGATACGGAGGCCACAAAAGGGCTATCCGGTGACGTTCAAAACTGATCTTTTTGTATTTTCTTCTCTGGGCCGCGTTAATGGACATTCAAAACCACCCATTCCTGACTGAAATTTCGTCCTGAATCCAATGGAAGGGGTGGATTTTCCAGAAAATGCCTCTGTGGGGCCCACCGATCACGGCTGCGAAAATTTGTACTCCGAGTCCTTCTACGACTCTGCCACCGATTCCAGCCATCCAGCAGCTATAAAGGGGGAGTTTTGGACGTGGGAAAGGCATCCAGAACCAGGGAGGAGCTCCAGATCTACAGCAAGGGAGAGAAGAAAGAGAAGAAAGAGAAGAAAGAAGAGAGAGAAATTGGTTTGAGACTTCTTTTATGAATTTTATTTTTTATTTAATCCATCTGTTTAATGGATTTTATGGGTAACTAATCTCTCAGCTAGGGGCTGAGATGAAACCCCTAATTTGAATACCCTTTGTTCTATGTTGATTTACTTTAATTAAATTGATTTGTTTCTTTCCTTAGTGTGCTTGATTGTTTTAAATTCTATACTTCTCCATCTATGAACTTTTGAGTCTATGGATGGATGTGGTTTGGATGCTTATTCTAGGTGCTTGTATCTGATCATGAACAGGTTCCTGTAGAGGAAGAAACAGGGTGCTTTACTGAACTGCATATTCCATATGCCCGATTTGGACATGGGATATGTTATTCATGGCATTGCCTGAAGGAATTAGACAATCTGTATGCCCGATTAAGGACAGATTGTGCTTTTTCTAGATAAGTGGATCAATCTAATTTAAGGTGAATTAACAGACAAAACAATGGTTAGGATAATTAGGGGTGGATTCGAAAGTCCTAGTGCTCTCTCTGATTGAATTTTCTTCCTTATTCTCAATAGTTATTTTCCATAGATTTGTGTTAGCCATTTGATCTTTTATTTGTTGAATTAGTTAAGGAGAATCGTGAATTTGAATTGTGACGACCAGTCCCTGTGGATTCGACCTCGGTCTTACCGAGTTTATTACTACATCACAACCCTACACTTGGGGAGTGAACAATCCTCATGTTATGAATTAGATCTGTTGTCCTTCTATGAACCCCGCCATATATATAGGCCGATTATCGATTACGACTATGATTGGTATACACACTAAGTATGTGTTAGCATAACATTGAGATTGTATGGGGCCCATTATGACTATGTGAGGCCCATCGCGATTGTATGAGGCACATTGTGTGCTTGTATGAGGCCCATTGTGATTGTATGAGGCCTATTATGACTTTGAGGCCCATCGCGATTGTATGAGGCTCATTGTGTGATTGTATGAGGCCCATTATGATATATGAGGCCCATTGCGATTATATGATACTCATTGTGATTATATGAGGCCCATTGTGATTGTGAAGCCCCTTGTATATGTGAGGCCCAATTGTGATGTGTGAGACCCACCATGTGTATGTGATTGTGTGCACACCACTCGTTCATTATTACGGGCCATGGGCCGCCTTATACAGGCCCACCATGATGTATGTGATTATAATCATGCTTTGTATACTTCATGATACATGCCCATACGCATCATTCGCATGCTTGTTATGAGAAGTGATTGAACATAGCATGTGCCATTGGGCTAATTTTTTATGGGACTCCCCCGAGAGACGGAGTTGCCCCACATGAGCACGCGGTACGCGCAGGTTTGATGCATGACTGGATGATATGGCTCATGCGTCTTGCATTTTGTGACATGATCATTTGTCGCCCTAGCGACATCAGGGCTGCGGCCTCCATAGGCATATCATGGATGACCAGATGGGACACCGAAAATATTTGGTTTGAGCATATGGGTACTTTGAATGTCCGTAGGTGAAAGTCCCTAAACTCCCGTGGCCAAGGGATGCTCCAACGTCTAGACCGAGTGAAAGACATGAGCGCCGAGTGCCGAATACCAGGAGGCCGCTCTTCTCACTGTATCGTGGTCAGTTAGGAGGGGGTGTGGCCTTATTCGCCCGAATGAGGGGGCTATAAGCTAGGCTGAGTTTGACCAGCTCACAAATGGTTCTGCTATCGATGAACTGGGCCGATATTGGCAAGCGGGTAGTGAGGTCTTTTCCACTCATTGGGCTGCACAGCCAGCAGGGGCGGTAGCCAGCTTGGAGTGTACTAGACCCCGGTGATGATCTCAGAGATGTACGATACTGATATGTGGACTTACTGAGCAGCAGTTGCGTACTCAACATTTGATTGATTCATTCAATCATTATCTACTCGGGCTGGTGGTGCGTAACTAATTGTTGTGTACCTTCGCAATGGCCAGGATTTCGGTTGAGGGGCGCGACTAACTTGAGATCAGGAGTTTACCACTTTAAGTCTGGCTATCCAAATTTAGGTATGAGACTGGTTTGGATAGAAGTCCCTTGTGATGGACCCCATAACCTGTGATACTATGTACTATCATCCCAACTTCACACTCCAGCTTGGTCATTTCATTTGCACCCCATATTGCATTACATCCGTGGCATATGACATTTTGGGTTGCTATGTTTCTGCATTTATATGACCTAGATGAGGTTGACGGTATTCGTGGACCCGTCAGGATTTGCATATTTCATTGCATCCTCAGTATATGATATTTGGCTTACTATGACTGCTCATTACATAGTTGATCTACATTGTTTCCTCAGTATATGATATTGGCTTATTATGTTTTGCATCGCATAGCCTAGATAAGGCTGATGATAATTATGGACTTACCGGCATGTTTTTGCATTGCTTTGATATTGCATACTTGACACTTACCTTGCGCACACACTTACACCACCCTCTAAACTTTCTATAAGCTTATGCGTGATAGATGTGTGCAGGTGGCGTTAGGTCATAGCAACGTCGTGCTTGGAGCGTGCAATTGTCTTCTCGAACTTTGATTATCAATATATGTATTTCCCTTTCAGCACTGTATTCAACTGTTAATATTAGTGGATATGTAATGATGATGTTGCTTTTGTGATTTGGGTAAACTTGTGATTATGTTTTTTACGAGATAAATGTACCTTGGAAATCTCCTTGTAGGATCTCAGGATCGAATCTAGCGTATAGGCGCTAGAAGCCGAGAATGGGGTACTATGGGGGCTGTCGACACCGGATTTGGCGATCGAAAATTTTGTGAGTCTGATTTCCAAGTTTGGGACTTGACAATAAACACTCTCTCGCCCCGCCCTCCAGTCTTATGTTCCATTTACAAGGCTCTTGGAGAAGTAGTAACTCATGTGAAAAGTCTTGTTGTTGGAGCCTCTTCCACATATACCCCTTGACATTACATCACTGGGTGATTAGGTATCTATTTCCCATGGACTTTTGAAGCACTTGAAAAAGCATATTTTCATCCTTCACACCTTCCTTTGTGGTTCTTCCAAAAGATAGCCATGGCTAAGAGATCATATGACTGGGTAGTAAATAAGATTTTGGCGACCGACACGGTTGACTTCATTCAATTTTTTCTTTATCGATATATAGAGGACACGAACATGGTGGATACTGAATCGCTTTCTCTAGAGGAAAGAGCATTCTACCTTTCTATCCGGTCCTATAGCCTTCCACTGAGGGAAGGGACATAATTCTGAAGAGAACCCTACTGCCTAAGTTGATTTGCCCAACAATTTGGCTTCGATCAAGCAATTCCTGAAGATTGCGGAATAGTTACGAGAAGAATACGTAGTTACGGCGTCGGTCCGTACAATTGGGCTATGATTTGGAAGCAGTTGCTAGGTGGCCGTGTTAGATCTACCTTTATAATCCCAGGTAGAAATCGTACTATCCACGCTTCATGTGGTGGGCTCACCTGTCTTACTTAGTTACTGAGTGCCTACCAGTAACTCACCTAATATGGATCTCTCTCCCCCCAAACATAAGGGTCAAAAATTCGAAGCAGGAATTGGCTTCATGCCAGAGAAGAGCCGTGCACCTTTTCCCGGTTAACTCTGCAACGCCCTGATTTTCAGAACCTGAGTATACAACTCGCTCCTTGGAAACCCGAGAGTTAATAGATAATTAAGTGGCAATCAATGTAAAATCAAAGTACAATAGAGGAAATCAACGTGATATACAAGTCACAACCAAGTCACAATAATATCCTGGTCTACTCAGCTGGGGAACCAAATACAAAACCTCAAGTTTTAAACATACTAAATAAACATTAATGACTAAATCTATTGGTTCAGCCCGAAGTACTCAGCCGCTTCCTGATGCGGCTCCTCCTCGTACAGCTCTTCCTCCGTTGCGGCTGCAACAGTCCCGAGATCCGCTACGTATCTGTCCATGCCTGCACCTGTGTCCGCTGTACAGTTGAATATTGATGAATGAGTGGCCAACTCAGTGTGATTTCCTCTCAAGATTACACACTGCCACCTTAGACAAGTATAACATAAAGCAACAAGACATACAAAACATGATAAGATGCAATCTCATTATATGTATGCATAAATGTATAAGTGCACATCAACTAGGGATGCTCATCCAGTTGGCTTTTGGGCAAAGCCCATGCATGTGGCCGGTCACCAGTAAAAGTACATAGTACATGTGTAGTACCAAACTCACCAAAAGTGGGCCGATAGTCGATGGTCTAGGAGCTAGCGAAACGATACCATGACTAAGGGCACGTGCCACAACATCCAGAATTAGCTATCTGTCATCGCCCGAATGCTATGCATGCATGATTAGCCAGACCATTATTAATCCATTTACAATCAGCAGGTTTAATGAAGCTCACGATCACTACGGGGAGCTCATAGTCCAGCGTAAGCCAACGGCTCAGGCATAGTGTCCCATGACCACCATCCCCGGCCCATGAGTCTACCTCCTTAGGGTGTGGATAGAACCCATCAACATGTGGCCAATCAACTTCCAATGCATGGGAAACTACCATCATATGCTCCATAGATGGTAAATCCCATGAACTAAACTACCACTAATATAACCTCCATGTTGAGGGCGTAGTTATATCACAATCAATTCCGTTACACCCTAAGTACAGACTCTTTTTAAACAGAGGTTCCCTGAGAGAGGTTTCGAGTCATATGTGTCTTGCAACCAATATCATAATATGAGAAGATGACATTTTAGTAGCGAACAATCTAAACAAGGCATGGTCTAAAGATTCAAGCATTCATATTCTTCAGGAGTCATATGACCATAACTTACAAGTCCCAATGCACGCATTCGAGGAAGTTAAACAAGTGATTCATGTGTTTGAGTAACTAGTCAATGATTTAATCAATTCTAAAACATGAGCTTAAGTAAACTAATAAGGTATTTCAATCAGTGTGAGACATGTGATTAAGTTAAACTACTCAAGTACTATACTCAATCCCAAGGCATTTGTTTAAGTAGACTAAGCAAGTACTCTAATCAATTCTTAAGGCATTTGTTTAAGTAAACAATTCAAATGTTCTTAATCAAATTATTTAAGTAAACTAATCGGGTATTCAGATCAATTATAAGGCATGTATTTAAGTAACTACCTGAATAATTAACCATTTCTGGGTCATCATCGTAGTTATAATAAAGACTATCCTTTGCCTAATTTAGGGATGGAAAGCTCGAGGGGAGAAGTCATCACCTGAAGAGTTGTAGTCCAGTCCTTGCTCTGAATTCTTGTTTGTATCTTGCGGCACAAAGTCATGCAATTAATTTCCTAGAGTCAGAGTGTGTATTAACAAGATTCTCAAGGCTTTCGTCTATCTAAGTTATTGAAATTGTGTGGGGATTTGTAGGGGCTATTATCACAGATATTGGGCCAGCATCAAGGTGATCAGGCCCACCAACCATGGCCCGATCGATGAGACCTGGGCTAGACCCAAAATGGGCCAAAACTAAGGCCCAAGTTGGGCCTAGTTTAGCCCGGCCTGATACATTACTTAAAGGCCCAAAATTTGGGTTGGGCTTCTTTCTGGCCCAACTGTGGACGTGGTGTGGCCCACTGAGATTTTTCAGGTGCGGCCCACTGAGATCTATGGTGTGGCCCACTAGATTCATGGTGAGGCCCACTTAGTGTGGCCCACTATCAATTCATGGTGAGGCCCACTTAGTGCGGCCCACTGAATCTAACTTAGTGTGGCCCACTGAATTTGCACTAAGCCTAATTTTTTGCCTAGACTGGGGCTGACCTCAGCCCAGATCCAGGGTTGATTTTGGCCCAGCACATGGCCTGTATTTGCTGTCGGCCCTGGCCCAGATTGCGGCCCAAAGTTTGGGCTGGTTTGGGCCCAGTTCTGGGCTGGCTTTTAGTCCAACTAAAGGGCTGGTTCCAGCCCAGATGACTGTCCAACTGAATAACCGTTTTCAATCCGTTGCAGGACCCAGATAAAGGCCCATTTTCAGCTCATCCTGAGGCCTATTTTCTAGCCTGATACAAGGCCCAGCCGAGTTCTGTTTCCAGTCCAAATAAGGGCTCTGCTGGTGGGACGTTTGCGGCCCAAATCAAGGCCTGATGAAGGCTCAATTTCGGACCTGTTTGTAGCCCACATTACGGTACCGCTTGTGGTTGGGATCCAACAAACGAACGACCTAAAAATGAGCTTGGTCCTGCAGGTTCTGCCCACACATCAGACGATTGCAATCAACATCCACCATTGTAGTTGTGCAAGGTGTCATTTCCACCTACTGATGCTGAGCCTCGGTCGACCCATCATGTCTACAGGGAGTCTGGCTCGGCACAGAGCTTGTGGCCGAGCTGGGCCCTAATTGCCGACTAGTTTGGCTCCGAGTTATTGTCATCTGAGCGGGTTGGATGACATATGAACATCATGGTGGGCGTTCCTTAAACGATCCTAGCCATCTGATGAGATGAGCACTGATGATCAGTGACCCATCATCATCTAAAGTTAATGGAGGCAGGGCGCTCGGCCCAGCGTTTCTAACGGAGTCCGGCCCACTACATGGCTTTCAATCCTAACCGACCGAAACTTCCACAGCAATGTGTCGTTGGGTGTTACCTGATGGCAGTAACCTACTTCGTTTGGCCAGCGCCTGAACTCGGAAGGGAGGTGCTGCTGGTCTGCACTGACCCAACTCGGTCTGAGCTATGCGGCTGAGATGGTGTAGTGCGGCACCGAGTCACACAGTCACTCGCCTCTCTCTCTCTCTCTATCTCTCTCTCTCTAGTGCGAATCCTAAGGAGAACCATTGGCCTTTATACCTGAGAGAGAGAGAGAGCTTGCTCGAACCAGCAGATGGCTGAGCTGAAAAATGCCACATGTAGCGGCTATTTTTGAGAGGTCACTGTGCATAGGGTCCATCCGACCCTGGGGATGGATTTCCACATCCATGGCCCACCAGAAAAGCACATTTTTACCACTGGTGAGGTTCATCTTGTGATCATGGGTTGGATGGGTTAACGGAGAAGATGAAGTGGTCATCAATGAAAAATTGCCATCTAAGGTATTTCAACATGATCTGGTCCATTTGAGCAGACCAGATGGGACTTTTGATCACTGTGGGGCCCACTTTTTGGGCCTTTCAGGTGAGTTTCAGAACATCTCACGAGATATTCCAATTCTCGCCACTTTCTCATGAGATGAGACGTTTCTCCCCTTTATCTCAAACCACCCTTAGGTGAGGGGCTTAGATTGTCCCACGTGGCCCAGGGAACGGCCAGAACCATGCCAACACCCATTTCCCAAAATGGGAAGGCTTCTCTTTGTTTTTTTCTTGGTGCATGTTGTTGTTCGGCCGTTTTTGGCAATGGGAGAATGTGGTTTTAAATGGGTGGATAGATGGCTAGGATTGCATGATCAGGCCACTCGTGGCTTGCCCATGTGGCCACAGATCAGCCCACCATCCAAGATCCAAGCCATTCATATAGTTTTGATCAGTTCCAATCCCAAACCCATGTCCTTTTGCATGAGTCTGGTCAAACCATAAGATTTTGGTTGTCCGGGCCCCACGAGTCTGATGGACTGTTCGGATCGATTAGTTAGTGGCCGAGGTGTGCCACCTAGGAAGCTGATATTCGTTAGTTTTGAATTTCTAACGGGTGGGAGGAATTTTCTGATTTTTGTGACGGGCTCGGTCAAACCCGATTTAACCTGCTCGACTCGTCCGGTGCACTTCATGCACGGGTACACTGGGTGTACTTGCACCTTGTGTGGGGTCCATCATGATGTTCATGATAAATCCACTCCGTCCATTCATCTTAGGAACCCTACTTAGGGGTCCCGACTTAGTTTGGGGCAGATGTGAGGCCCAAGTGGGCCATATCACACATCCCAGGCCCTTCTTACAGCTAATACACCTTGATCCAACAGCTGGATCGGGCCGATATTTTGTTTCAACGGTTGAATGGGAATTTAAGAGGCAGTGAGTGCTTGGTTGGCCATTCACTATCCCTCGAAGGTCGATCTCTAATGCATTGTCCCCTTTCTTTATGGCCTGCTGATTTGAAAATTGTCTTAACTTGGGGGGGTTTGGTTAAGCTTACTTTCATGACCATTGTAGGCTCCAGCTCAGCTCCTAGGGTCCTTGATGGATGGCTTCAATGATGACTGGAAGCCTCATCTTGCATTCGTTGAATTTAGGTTGTTCGTTAGTCGAGTTTTGAAATCCCATCGTTACGGGTTTAAATTGTAACATCCGCGTATCAGAAGTGCGGGGTGTTACAGTTTACCCCCCTAAAAAAATTTCACCCTCGAAATTACCTGTGGTGTGTCACTGAATAGGTGAGGGTACTTCTCCATAACCTCTGCTTCCCGTTCCCAAGTTGTTTTTTCCTCGCCATGGTTCGACCAGAGAACCTTAACCAGCGGTATCATTTTCGTGCACAAGACCTGCTCCTTGTGATCCAGGATGCGGATAGGTTTCTCGGTATAGGAAGCATCCTCTATAAGCTCGACCTGCTCCCAGCTAACGATATGTGACTCATCTGGCATGTACTTCTTCAGCATGGATATGTGGAAGACGTTGTGAATGTTAGCCAATGCAAAGGCAGTGCCAAGCGGTACGTCATGACTCCACATGATCTAAGATTTCGAACGGCCCGATAAATCACGGTGCTAACTTACCCTTCTGTCCAAACCTCATCAAGCCCTTCATAGGCGAAATCTTCAAGAACACATGATCGCCCACCGTAAATTCCAAGTCACGACATCGATTATCTGCATAGCTCTTCTATCTTCTTTGCACAATCATTTCCGAACAACGTCAATGACCTGAGTAGTAGCTTGGACAAGCTCGAGCCCTAACAAACTTCTCTCTCCGACTTCTACCCAGCATTGAGGGGCTCGGCAAGGTCGGCCATATAGAGCCTCATACGACATCATGCCTATGCTGGACTAGAAACTATTGTTGTATTGAATTCCACTAGAGCCAAGTGATCATCCCAGTTACCCTAGATATCCAGAACGCATGCCCTCAGCATATCCTCCAAGATCTGATTCACCCTCTCGGTCTGTCCGTCTGTCTGAGGATGAAACGTTGTGCTGAACTTGAGCTTTGTGCCCATCTCTTCCTGCAACCTCTTCCAAAAGGTGAAAGTAAACCAGGAGTCTCGGTCGGATATGATCTCCTGTGGAACTTCGTAGGATCGCACGACTTCCTAAATGTATAATCTTGTCAGACTATCGGTCGAATCGGTCGTACGAAACGGAAGTAACCGGGCAGCCTTTGTCAGCCTATCAACAATGACCCAAATCGAGTCGTGCTTCCTCTGTGTCCTAGGAAGGTGGATATGAAATCCATGGAGATGTTGTCCCACTTCCATTCGGCTAGCGGCACGAGTTAAAGGAGGCCAACGGGCTTGCGATGCTCGGCCTTGATCTTCTGGCACACCATACATTTTTCCACAAAACCTGTTATGTCTCTCTTCATGTTGCTCCACCAATACTGTCTCTTGATGTCGTTATACATTTTAGTGCTACCTGGGTGGATAGTTAACTTGGAATGATGGGTTTCTACCATTACTTCTCTCCTTAGGTCGACATTGTCGAGTACGCATACTTGCCCCTGATACCAAAGACCGCCATCACCATCAATCCTCCAATCGGGCATTTCTTCGCCCCTAAACCTCTCCTTCATCTTGATAAGTCACTCATCCTGGTCTTAGGCAGAGATTACTTGCCGAACCAGGGTCAGTTCTGCAGTCAAAAGAGCCACATAAGTGTCCGGCTCATCGAGGGAAAGTTAAATGTCGAAGTCTTATATGAACTCCTTCATTTCCCACTCCTTGATCATCAAGGTGGGTATCAACTCATGTTTCTTTTTTCGGTTCAGTGCGTCAACCATGGAGTTTGCCTTACCCGGGTGGTAAGATATGTCGAAGCGAAAGTCTTTGAGCATCTCCATCCACTGACGCTGGCACATGTTCAAGTCCTTCTGCGTGAATATATACTTCAGACTCTTATGGTCGCAGAACAACTAGAATTCTTCCCCATAGAAATAGTGCCTCCATATCTTCAGGGTGAAGACTACTACTGTCAATTCCAGATCATGCGTCGGATAATTCTCTTCGTGCTTCTTCAACTGCCTTGAAGCGTAAGCAATCACTCTGTCATTTTGCATCAGCACGTATCCCAGTCCCAACTTCAATGCAACGATGTAAACCACGAACTTCTCTCCTTCCTATGGAAGAGTGAGTACTAGCACGGAAGTCAGTCTCATCTTCAACTTTTGGAAGGCCGCTTCTGTGTTCTCATCCCACGTAAACCGGTTATTCTTCTTCGTCAGTTGGGTGAGTGGTCGCGCGATCCTGAAGAATTCCTTGATAGAGCGCCTGTAATACCCTGCCATGCCCAGAAAGCTGCAAACCTCAGTGATTGTGGTGGGCTGCTCCCACTTAGATATTGCTTCCACTTTGGGCGAATCAACTGTTATTCCCTCTACTTTTACTACATGTCCTAGGAACTTCACTTCCTCTTCCCATAACTCGCACTTGCTCAGCTTGGTGTACAGCTGATTCTCCTTCAGAGTGTTCAAGATTGTGCGCATGTATTTTTCGTGTTCTTCTCGACTCTTCGAGTAAACCAAGATATCGTCGATGAATACTATTACGAACCGGTCCAGGTATGGCATGAATACCCAATTCATCAGGTCCATGAACACAGCTGGGGCATTGGTGAGGCCAAACAACATAACTAAGAACTCGTAGTGCCCATATCAAGTTTTGAATGCCATCTTAGAGATATCCTCATCCCTGATCCTCAACTGATGGTATCTCGACCGCAGATCTATCTTGGAGAAGTAACTAGCACCCTTAAGATGATCGAACAGATCGTTGATGTGCGGCAGGTGATATTTGTTCTTTATCGTCACATCATTCAGTCTTCTGTAATCTATACAGAGATGCATCGACTCAACCTTCTTTTTCACGAAGAGGACTAGCACTCCCCAGGGAGAAACGCTGGGGCGGATGAAGCCTTGGGCTAGCAACTCATCAATCTGGCTCCTCAGCTCCTCCATCTCGTTAGAGGGCATGCAAAACAAAGGTAGTGATATGGGGGCGGTCCCTGGCTTGAGATCAATACAAAAATTCACCGCTCGCTTAGGGGGCAACCCTGGTATTTCTTGAAACACCTCTGGGAAGTCTCACACTACTGGTATCTGACTGATGGTGGCTTCTACTATTTCGCGTACGCCTAGAGCTTGCAAGCTCTCGAACATCTTGCGCCTACCCTTCCCCTTCAGGGTGAAGGAGGCCTGCCTAGGGACGGATATAGTGACTGTCTTGTTGTGACTGTCCATGACCACTCGTACTAAGGTAAGCCAATCCATCCCAAGGATGACGTCAAAATGTCTGACGGGCATGACAATCAGGTCCATGGTTACTTCACGATTCGCGAGAGTTATGGGACATGCTTTACATACTTTTTTTGTTTCTACGAACTTACCCATAGGGGAGGCTACGACTAAGGGGGCATGCATTCGAGTTGTGTTCAGCTCTAGTCTAGATGCGATAACAGAATTAATGAAAGACAAAGTTGCACCAGAGTCAAATAAAGTGAGTACAAGGGTACCGTTGATGTGAGTGGTACCATGAATGGTCAGTTGAGGGTCCTCCTCGGCCTCAGTAGCGGTGACTACATACATACATGTGGGAGGATTGAAAAGGGTGAGCTCTCAATCCTAGAGGGGGGTGAATAGGACTGTGCCAAATAAAAATTAAATGCAAAATATAAATGCAGATAGCTGAAATAAATAACAATCTCAAATGCACTAGTCTTGAGAGGTTGATTCAAACTTTGTTCAAAGGACAACCTTACACTAAAAACCAAGGTTTATGATAGGACAACCTGATTACTTGAACTTAGTAAGGATCAAAAACTCAAACTAAGATAAGAAGCAATAGAAAGAAATCTAACTATTACAACATTCACCATGTGTACATGAAATAGATACAAACATTCACCACGATATATACATCATCATCATCATCATCCAAACTCCAAGAATTATAGTGGTTCGGTGTGTACACCAACCGTTCTCAAACAACCACACGTACTCCACTCCCAATATCCACAACCCACGTGATATTGGCTTTCACTATGAAAGAAGGTTTCTCAAGGTTCACCTTAAAACCTTTACAATTGTATTTTCAATGGGCTACCACAATTAAAAAACCCACGCTGAGATTTTTTGACTATCTCAGTCAAAACCACGATAGAGATTTTCTAGCTATCTCAAAAACCAAAAATAGTAAATTGAATAAACAATACTTATCTGAAGATTCTTCTTCGATGTAGCCTTGTAGAACTGCTTCTTTGAAGACGTAGATGTTCAATGTTCAATCTCTCAAATAAAAGGGTTCTAGGTGTAAATGAATTTTAAATTAAATCTAACCTTGGGCGACTTTGATTTAATTTCTTGGAACTCAAAAGGATAAAATAAAATTCCCTTATAAATGTGATTGAATAGCAAGAGATCAAGAAATTAAAAATCAAAAAGCTATACTAAGAATCTTAAATTACCGTACAATAACTTCACAATTAGAGGGACTTGTTTCTCAGAGTGGTGGCTTGAATTAACTTGGAATGAATGAAAAAAGTTGAGAAAAGTCCTCAATTTATAAGCAGAAATTATGTTCCCTCGACTGGTCTAAGGTCTACCTCGATTGGTCCTGGCTTCAACCAAATTTCAAAATTCCGGCGCGATCGAATAAAACCGCCTCTCGACTGGTCGAGTGGCCTGCTCGACTAGTCGAGTATGGCACTCGACTGGTCGAATGGTGATAAATTTGGTTACTGGACGTTGAGAGGAGCCCTGCTCGACTGGTCGAGCCAGTCTCCATGACCGGTCGAGCAGGGTGCTCGACTAGTCGAAGACCTACCAGAATTATCTAAAATTTTAAATTATTTTTTAAACTGGTCGAGAAAAACCCTGGACTGGTCGATCTAGTGCCTGGACTAGTCAAAGTAAAGCCTAAAATAAGTACGATGACTCAAATTTAATATGCAATATGAATGACCTAAACCTAAGGTCTTTCTAGGGTCACATATACCTTAAATATGAACATCGAACTTGTAACTTTGGTCACTTCAGTAGATGGTATACTTGAAGTACTTGAAGCTTGAGACTTGTATACTTGTATACTTGACACTTGAGCTTGTAACTTGTTCATGTAATGCACTTGGACTTGAAGTCGCACTTGCACTATGTCTTGTATGTGAACTTGATCTTGTACTTGCAGTTTGAAGTCACACTTTGACTTGAAGTTCTAGTAGCACTTGATGTTGAAGTAGATGTCTTGAAGCTCATCTTCGTATGAAGGTGAACTTTCCATCTATCAAACAAGTAAACCATTCTGAAGTGGTTTGGCATAACAAAATTTAACAACAATACGGGGTGCTAGATCTATAACTCAGCACTTACAATCTCCCCCTTTGTCAAATTTGTGACAAAACCAACTTAGAAGATCAACTTATTCATAATACACAAGTTTACAAACTACTTCATAACATAACAAACTTTCAAAACTCCCCCTCAATTTGAACTTGGTAACATGTAGAGACCTGTATTAATAGATACAAAAAAAAAATACACATACATACATGCAACTCTTACACATACATACATGCATCTCTCTCCACAACAATTACCAATAATACATAACTGTAAGTGCTATGGTTTCTAGCTCCTATATTGTTAAATTTTGTAGTGCCAAAACCTCTTGGAATCTGTGTCTTATCCAGCTCATCTACATAATGAAGAATGTGCATCTCTCAAGGACAATGGTCTTTAGTCTTTAGTTCAAGGACTTCAAAGACAAGTGTACTTGTTCATGTTCAAGTACAACATCAAGTGTGAATTCAAGCTTTCAAGCTTCCAGGTTCAAGAGTTTCAAAGCTTCGTACAAGTTAAGACAAGGTTACTAGACTTTAAATCTCAAGTTCAAGCTTCAATGTTAGTCAATTTCAAGCTTCGGAAGTCTGAAGTTCAAGCTTCATCATATGACAAGATCTCAAGCTTCGTGAACGTCAAAGAACAACTATCAACTGAAGAAAAAGAAGATTCAATGTTCATACATCACTACCAAGGTATAAATGACCCTAGATTGACCTTTGGGTAGGTCATTTTGAATACATAATTCAATTGACTCATTTTATAAGTGAATAGATTGTTTCTCGACTAGTCCTAGGCAATGTTCTACTAGTCTTAGCACTGGCTCGACCAGTCCAAGAAATTCCTCGACTAGTCCTAAGTTTGTTACAGATTTTTGAATTTTTTTGTTAAGCCTCGACCAGTCCTAGAGACTGCTCATCCGGTTGTATGAATAGTGCTTGACTCATGCTCGACCAGTCCTACAGCCTCGACTCAAAGTCAGGCAACTAAATCGGGTTCCACACGACCAGTCATGGACAAGTCACGAACAGTCGTAGAGGTCCCTTGACCGGTCGTGCATGGCCTACGACCAGTCATGGAACGGCATTATCTTATCGCACCCAAATTTTAAAAATCTGTTGGTTCTATTACCAGTCGTGGAGACCTCAGGACCAATTGAAGATGTGATTTCTTCACTTATAAATAGATCACGAATTTCAGAGTTTTATATTCAATTAAAGCTAAATCAATACGCTACTCTGAGAGATAAGCTAGTGATCTTTTTAAAGCTATATTGTGCTCATTTAATATTCTCTTTTATTAGCTTTCTTTGCATTTGATTTTGAATTTCTGCATTCTAATTTTATTTGAAAGAGGGATTGTTATATTCCCATTTCTTGTAATCAAAATCAAATCAAGTTAGCCCAAGGTGATTTAATTTAAAACCAATTTAGAACCTAGATCCATTTCACAAGTGAGTGTGTACATTGAACTTCTACGTTGAACTTCTACTACGATTTGATTCTTCTGGGCTGCATCTAAAGGAGAATATCTAGGTATTTTACATTATTGTAAATTCTATCTTTTTTAGTTTCATTGAGATTATGCTAGAAAAATCTCTCTGTTTTAGTTTGTCTGAGGTGATCCAGAACACTCAGAGTGTGGGGTTTTTGAATTGTGTAAGCCCACTTGAAAGACACAATTGTGAGGGTTTTAGGTGAACCTTGAAAATCCTATTTTCATAGTGACGCTAATATCCACTGTGTGAAGATATTAGGAGTGGAGTAGTTGTGTGGCTGCTTTTCTAAACAGTTAGTGTACACACAAGCGAACCACTATAATTTCTGGTCTTATGGATTGAATGTTTATTTCTTTTTATGGATGGTTATAATTTCCCTTTTTGCATTTGTGAAGAATGTTGTAATTTCTTTTATGCAAGTGTGGGAATGTTGTAATAGCTTAGAATTCCTTTCTTGCTATTTATTTCTTTATTTCTCTATATCAGTTTGAGTTTTTGATACACAAACCGTTCTAGTAAGGTTGTCCTGCCATAAACCCTTAGTTTTTATGGTGTAAGGTTGTCCTTAGAACAACATCTATATCAACCTCTCAATACTCGTACATTTGAGGTTGTCTTTAATTTCCGCATTTAATTTATTTAAATTCCGCTGTTATTTTTTTAATTTGGCATAGTCTTATTCACCCCCCCCCCCCTCTAGGACTTAATAGCTCGGCCTTTTCAAGTGGTATCAAAGCCTAATAGCTCGTTTTAATTGTTATTACTTTTTGGATTAATTTCCTGAGCTAAACGATCTGACTATTTGAGATGTCAAATTTTGATAGCCTCTCAGTCACTAGGCCTCCACCATTTAATGGCTCCAATTATGCCAATTGGAAAGCCAGGATGAGAATTTTCTTAAATTCTCATCCTGATTGGACCCCTCCTACCATTGAAGTAACTGGTATTGATGGATCCAAATCTATGAGAATTACACCTTATTTCTCTTGGACCACTCTTCAGAAAAGTGAGAGTAGTGTCAATGCAAAAGCACTAAATGCAATCACTTGCGCACTATCACCGGATGAATTCAAAAGAATTATATCCTGTGATATTGCAAAGCAAGCCTGTGATATTTTAGAAATGACACATGAGGGAACAACAATTGTCAAAAAATCTAAAGTCCAAATCCTCACAACCAAATTTGAGGAAATACGTATGGAAGAAAGTGAAACTTTCAGGAACTTGTATACTAGATTAAATGACATTGTAAACTCTAGGTGGGGTCTCGGTGATAAAATCCCAGAAAGTAAAGTGTGTACAAAGATACTACGCTCACTACCTGAATGGTTCAATTCAAAGGTGACTGCGATCCAGGAACTTCATGATACAGATAATATGAGGGTAGAAGAATTAGTTGGCTTATTACAGACTTATGAGTTAACCTTTAAAGCTCCTAAAGGTAAATCAATCACCCTTAAATCTTCTACAAGTATTTCTCAAGAAAATTGTAGTAATCCTGATTTTGAAAATTCTAAAGATGATATGGCCCTTTTAGCTAAAAAGTTTTATAAGATTTTCAAAAGTAAAAAGAGGGTTGATTTTCAAAAATCTAATGATAAGAAAAGATCTAAATATAAAACATGGAAATCTTTAAAAGATAGTCAATGTTACAACTGCCATGAATATGGGCATTTAGCAAACAAGTGTCCTAAAAAGGATAAACTTAAAGGAAAAGATATGTTGGCTACTTGGGATGAATCTTCCTGCTCTGAAGCCTCTTCTGAGTCAGAAGATGTAAGTGCTATGCTCCCTAGCTCATATAATTGTCAAATTTTGTAGTGTCAAAACCTCTCTTGGAATTTGTCTCTTGTGTAGCTCATCTACATAATGAAGACTGTGCATCACTCAAGAATAAAGATTTTTACTTCAAGAAATACAAGTTTACATGGTCATGTTCAAGTACAACAATAAGTGTGAGTTCAATGTTTCAAGATTCATAGATCAAGCTCCAAGTCAAGATAAAGTCTTTTACTTTGAACCTCAAGCTCAAGACTCAAGATATTTCAAGTTCAAGCTTCTTAAAGTTACAAATTCAAGTTTCAAATTGAAGCTTCAAATGGTTTCAAGTTCAAGCTTCATCATGTAATGATCACAAGCTTCGTGAACTTTTAAGAATGACTATCAACTGAAGAAAAGAAGACTCAATGTTCATACATCACTAACAAGGTATGAATGACCCTAGATTGACCTTAGGGTAGGTCATTTTAAATACATAATTCAATTAGATCATTTTATAAGTAAATAAACTATTTCTCGACTAGTCTTGGACTCTGTTCAACTAGTCCTAGCACTGGCTCGACCAGTCTAAGAAATTCCTTGACCAATCCTAAGGTTGTTACAAATTTTCAAAATTTTTTTTGTTAAGCGTCGACCAGTCCTAGAGACTGCTCGACAGGTCGTGTGAACAGTGCTTGACTCGTTCTCCACCCGTCCTACAGCCATGACTAAAAGTCCAACAACTAAATCTGATTCCACACGACCAGTCGTGAAGAGGTCACGACCAATCGTGGAGGTCCCTCGACCGGTCGTGCAAGGCCAATGACCAGTCGTGGAACAACTTTATCCGATCGCGCTCAAATTTTCAAAAATCTATTAGTCCTACGACCAATCATAGTGTCCACAGGACCAGTCGTGAACGTGATTTCTTCACCTATAAATAGATGACGAATTTCAGAGTTTTTTTATTCAATTCAAGCTAATTCAATTCGTCACTCTAAGAGATAAGTTAGTCATCTTTTAAAGCTATATTGTGCTCATTTAATATTCTATTTTATTAGCTTTCTTTGTATTTGATTTTGTATTCTGCATTCCAATTATATTTGAAAGGGGGATTGAAGTATTCCCATTTCTTAAAATCAAAATCAAATCAAGCTAGCCCAAGGTGCTTTAAATCTAAAATCAATTTATAACCTAGAACCATTTCATAAGTGAGTTTGAACATTGAAATTCTACTCCAACTTGGTTCTTCCGAGCTGCATCAAAAAAAGAATATCCAGGTATTTTACATTATTGTAAATTTCTGCTTTTGGTTTCATTGAGATTGAGCCTGAAAAATCTCTCTGTTTTGGTTTGTCTGAGGTGATCCAAAAAACTCAAAGTGTGAGGTTTTTGAATTGTGTAAGCCCACCTGAAAGACACAATTGTGAGGGTTTTAGGTGAACCTGGAAAAACCTATTTTCATAGTGAACACTAATATCCACTGTGTGAGGATATTAGGAGTGGAGTAGTTATGTGGCTGTTTTTCTAAACAGTTGGTGTACACACAAGCAAACCACTATAATTTCTTGTCTTGTGGTTTAAATGTTTTTTTTTTTTTGTGGATGATTGTAATTTTCCTTTTTGCATTTGTAGAGAATGTTGTAATAGCTTAGATTTCCTTTCTTGTTATTTATTTCTTTATTCCTCTATATCAGTTTGAGTTTTTGATACACAAACCGTTCTAGTAAGGTTGTCCTGCCACGAATCCTTGGTTTTTATGGTGTAAGGTTGTCCTTAGAACAACATCTGTATCAACCTCTCAATACTCGTACATTTGAGGTTGTCTTTAATTTTAGCATTTTGGGATTGTCTATTGCTATCAGTATTTAATTTATTTAAATTCCGTTGTTATTTTTTTAATTTGGCATAGTCTTATTCACCCCCCCCCCCCCCCTCTAGGACTTAATAGCTCGGCCTTTTCAAGTGGTATCAAAGCCTAATAGCTCGTTTTAATTGTTATTACTTTTTGGATTAATTTCTTGAGTTGATCGATCTGAGCTATTTAAGATGTCAAATTTTGATAGTCTTTCAGTCACTAGGCCTCCACCATTTGATGGCTCCAGCTATGCTTAGTGGAAAGCCAGAATGAGGATTTTCTTAAAATCCATGGATGAGAGCCTGTGGCAAGCCACAGTGAATGATTGGACCCCTCCTACCACTGAAGTAACTGGCATCAATGGATCCAGAACTATGAGAGTTACACCTTACTTCTCTTGGACCACTCTTAAGAAAAGTGATAGTAGTGTCAATGCAAAAGTACTAAATGCAATCACTTGCGCACTATCACCGGATGAATTCAAAAGAATTATATCCTGTGATAATGCAAAGTAAGACTGAGATATTTTAGAAATGACACACGAGGGAACAACAATTGTCAAAAAATCTAAAGTCCAAATCCTCACAACCAAATTTGAGGAAATACGTATGGAGGAAAGTGAAACTTTCATGGATTTTTATACTAGATTAAATGACATTGTTAACTCTATGTGGGTCTCGGTGATAAAATCCCAGAAAGTAAAGTCTGTGCAAAGATACTACGCTCACTACCTAAACAGTTCAATTCAAAGGTGACTGCAATCCAGGAACTTTGTGATACGGACAATATGAGGGTAGAAGAATTAGTTGGGTCATTACAAACCTATGAGTTAAACTTTAATGCTCCTAAAGGTAAATCCATCGTCCTTAAATCTTCTAAATGTATTTCTCAAGAAAATAGTAATTCTGATTTAGAAAATTCTGAAGATGATATGGCCTTTTTAGCTAAAAAAAAAATTATAAGATTTTCAAAAGTAAAAAGAGGGTTGATTTTCAAAAATCGAATGATAAGAAATGATCTAAATCTAAAACTTGGAAATCTTTAAAAGATAGTCAATGTTACAACTGCCATGAATATGGGCATTTAGCGAACAAGTGTCCTAAAAAGGACAAACCAAAAAAGAAAGGTATGTTGGCTACTTGGGATGAATCTTCTGGCACTGAAGCCTCTTCTTAATCAGAAGATTCTAAAACGGAGTTGGGTAATGAAGTCAAAGCCCTTATGACTCTGGCCAAGTTCACTTTTTCAGATAATGATGATTCAACTAGTGAAGAAAATCTGAATAGTGATCATGCAAATGAAGAAGATCTTCAAGATGCTTATAATGCCCTATATAAGAAAAGTTGTAAAATTACGATAAAACTAAAACTTCAGAAAGAAAAGTTTTTGAAACTTAAAGAAAATTATGATACTCTTGTTTTAGAAAAATCTCACATTTCAGATTGTTTTGAAAAAACTAAATGCAATTTAGATTTCAAAACTTCCCTTATTAAAAATCTAAAATCTGAAAATGAAAAACTAAAACTTGAAGTCTCTAAACATTTGAGTTTAAAGGACACATAGAGGTATGCCCAAGGAGATCCTAAGTTAGAAGAACTTTTATCCGGATCCAGAAAATGTGGCGATCGATCTGGACTGGGTTACAACAAAAGAATTCCTCCTAAACATAAGAATACTCCACCCAAATTTGTGAAAGGGGAGTCTTCAAACTCCAAAGGGAAAAGCCTGAATCAAAATCATTTTAAAAATGCTAAGTCTTTTCAAACTTTAAAACCTAGAAGTAACCATATCAACTATAATAATCCTTTAGCTGAGAAAATTATTGATTTACTTAAGGATCTCTTAAAATCTAACTCATTGGGTCAGTCTTATATCAACTACAATCATAAGAAGACCAACTATACTCCTAAACCCAAAACTGTAATGAAATGGGTTCCTAAGGTTACGTGATTGGTTGCCCACACTGCTTTCAAAGCTTCAAACCATTCAAAGTGGTACCTAGACAGTCGATGCTCTAGACACATGACTGGTGACAAAGGACTGTTCACCAATCTTAAAGACATGACTGATGGTTCAGTCACATTTGGTGATGGTAGCAGCTATAAGATTATTGGTCAAGGTATGGTTCAACTTTTTAACCTCCCTTTATCTGAGAATGTTTTATATGTAGAAGGCTTAAAACACAACTTATTAAGCATTTCTCAAATATGCGATAAAAATCATAGTGTAAAATTCACTAACTTAGGGTGCGAAATTTTAAATAAAAGCGGTTCTATAATATTAATTGGTCACAGAACTTCTGAAAACTGTTATATTATAAGTGATTCTAGCTCATCTAATCTATCATGTTATATGGTCCATACTGATAAGACCGAGTTATGGCATAAATGTCTTAGACATATACACTACTGCAATTTGTATAGATTGAGCAAAAGAGAGTTAGTAAAAGGCTTACCCAAAATACAGAAAATTGATAAAATATATGGCGAATGCCAGATTGGCAAACAAACAAGGAGTTCTCATAAAAAGGTGGACTCCAATGGCACATCTAAACCGCTCGAACTCCTCCATATGGATCTTGTTGGACCAACTAGAACGGAGAGTCGAGGTGGCAAGAAGTACATACTGGTAATTGCTGATGACTTTACCAGATATATTTGGGTAGACTTTTAAGAGACTGTTGAGGCATAAAAAATATCTCATTGCAGTGGTCAGAGAATTCCATGATATAGATCTTTTCCAGGGTTGCACAATTTGTATTTTGGTAAAAATCCATGTCCGGGGGTATTTTAGGTATTTTGGTAAAAATCCATGTTCAAGGGTATTTTAGGTATTTCGGTAAAAAAATCCATGTTCGGGGGTATTTTAGGTATTTTGGTAAAAATCCATGTCTGGGGTATTTTGGTAAAAATCCATGTCCAGGGGTAGTTTAGGTATTTCAGTAAAAGGCATTTAAAAGGGTGTTTTAGTAATAAAGGGTGTACAGGTGTCATTTTAATAGAGAGAGGTTGTACACCACCATTTAAGGGAGAAGCTTGGTGGACACCATTGTTTAAGAGAAGTAGATATACATATGTGAAGGGAAAAGTGGTGGTGATCATCACTTTGTAAGAGAGTGGGGCCTATAAATACCCCTTCCCTGCTTCACTTGATGGGATGGATCAGTTGGGAGATCAGTTGGTGGGCCAGGAGACAAGAGAGAGAGAGAAGTAGGGAGAAAGAAGTGGGAGAGCTTTGTGCGCTGGAGGGATTGTACGTCGCACAAAGCAGCTTCAAAGCCTCTCCACACAAAGCAGCTTCAAAACGTCTCCGCACAAAGCAGCTTTAAAGCCTTTTCGCACAAAGCCTCTCCACATAAAAGCAGCTCAGCATCTTCAAAGGTTCCACACAACGTAAACAGAGGAAGAACTCCATTTCTCCTTCCACTGTGCTGTTGATGAGGTCCATTTTACCTGTCTTTTGAGAGATCCACACCGTCAACCGTCTTCCTCTCAGAATTTCGATCGTGAATGTCCTATTTTGGTCATCCAATGACGTGCGCCAACAAGATAATCAGGCTGCAACAGTAGTTGAACGGTCCTCTTGTGATTGATATAACGATCATGTGAATGTGCATGGTTGTCAAAGATCAACATGGTTTCGAATGGTTTTTCTCTCTCTACTTGATGGACAGTTTAGATCCATCTTCCGCTTCATGATGGTGGCCCACAACAAGTGAACAGAGCCTCTGTTTCGCAACAGAGTCGACGTACGTCGACTCTATGAAACGTGATGGCCCATTTATTGAAGTTAAGTGGAAAATCCACTCCGTACATTGGATTCAGGGCAAAAAACCATCCAAGAAGGACCGTTTTGGAGTGAAATCGGTGTGGCCCACGAGGTTATCTACTGCGTCGTTCATCCTATGATTAACGGTTAAGATCTTGCAATCACTTGCATGGAGACAAATCGTCACCTAGGTGAGGTTAATACCCCCCTCCAGAGATGAGTGAATGGTTCTGATCATCGAGCTGGATGATGAGTGGGTCCCACTACACAAAAACGACGGACACAGTAAGCATGCTGTGACCGTTTTCGAATTAGAGAAGAAAGAGTCGATCAGTGTACGCTGACCGACTTTGAGAAATTCGGTGTGCGTCGAGTGCACATGTACATAATGTACATGCAACGCACATGTGGTCTTCATAGTGATGTTAGTGAGAAATATGCTCCGACCATCCGTTTTGCCGCCATGTTTAAGGGATTGAGACCGAATTTGAAGCATATCCAGATGTTAAGTGAGCCCCAAAACAGGATTTTAGGGGCTGATCTGTCAGTTTGGCCATTTCCATAGGGATCTAGGAGTTGATATTTGACATGTACGGCTAATTTGTGGTCCCAAGGCTATACATAAAGTTTTGAGCCGAACGAATGGTGGCAACCCTGTAATCTTACATTCCGAGCGACTTTTTAAGCCCGTTTGACATGAACGGCCTGATTTATCTCAGTCCCCTAATTGCCTCTGCGCCACACTTCAACGGACTGTTCCACATTTCAAGGAGGATTCAAGGAAGGATGACTGGAAGGATGCTCACAACCCCATCTCCTTGGAGATTGGTTGATCGATTGGTTGATCAATTCAATATTCCTCCTAAGTTCTAGGAGATTACTGAAGCAACTGTCGAAATGCTGCCGAAATTTCCATCAGACAATATTTTGTTTCATTCATTGCGTTGCATTAATTGTACTTTATTTTCAGAATCAAGGGAATCCGAGGATGTAAATGAACTCAGAATAAATGTGATCAATGTTCTCTCTCATTCTTTCTTTGTTATCATTGAGTAAATCCCTAAATCGAAACGCATTTATTTTCTTATCGAAACAAAATGGCGACTCTGCTGGGGACTTATTATTCAATGATGACTTAGAAAATATTCAGAGAACATTTATCACTTTTTGGCATCTGTATAGACGCCAAAATGGCGACTCTCAATGGTAACATCCTCCCCTTCATCTCTAAAAGCAAAGTACAATTTTAATTCAATTAAAATAACTAATACTTTGTTCTGAATTAAATGTGTACCGTAATGTCTTCTTTCCCAATTAACGTATTTGCTTACTTCACATCCAAAAAGTGTCAGAGAAGATCAAATCAATTTCGATCAAAGACAAATAATGCCAAAATGATGACAGTTTCCAGAGAGAGCTAGCTTCTTGTACAAGAGCGATTCAAACATCAATAAGTCAGCATATGTCTAAGGAAGAGGAACAGGTCTTCCCCTTGTTTGTAGATAAGTTTTCATTCAAAGAACAGGCTGCCTTGGTCTGGTAGTTCTTCTGCAACATCCCTGTGAATATGATGGTAGAGTTCCTTCCATAACTTCCTTCTTCTATTTCACTTAATGAGCATCAAGATATGCTGAAATGCTTGTGCAAGATAGTCCCAGATGAAAAGCTTCTTCAAAAGGTTATATTCACCTGGATGGAAAGGAAAAATACTGTTAAGGTCATTAAAAAAGTTTTGAAGATGATCCTCAACTGCAGTGCTGTTGATTCAATTATAGCACATCCAATTGATGAAATATTGTATTGGCACAATGCTATAAAAAGGGAGTTGAATGATATAGCTGAAGAGGCAAGGAAGATACAACTTTCAGGAGATTTCTCTGATTTATCAACTTTCAATCAGAGGTTACAATTCATTGCCAAAGTATGCATCTTCCACGGCATTGCTGAGGATAAGGTTATATTCCCGGCGGTAGATGGGGAATTATCGTTTGCTCATGAGCATGCTAAAGAAGAAAGCCAATTCGACAAATTTAGATGCTTGATAGAAAACATTCAGAGTGGTGGAGCCAATTCAAATTCAGCTGATTTTTATGCAAAGCTGTGCTCACATACTGACCAAATAATGGGCATCATACAGAAGCACTTCCATGGCAAGGAAGTTGAGATTCTTCCTCTTACTTGTGAGCATTTCAGTCCTACAAAACAGCGAGAGCTTCTGTATGAAAGCTTGTGTGTGATGCCACTGAAATTGGTAGAACACATCTTGCCATGGCTGGTAGGATCGCTTAGTGAAGAAGAAGCGAGGTCTTTTCTTCAAAATATGAACTTAGCAGCTCCAACGTCTGATCCCGCACTGGTTACACTTTTTGCTAGTTGGGCATGCAAGGGTCGTGCCCGGGATGTTTCCAAATCAGGAAGGTTCATATATTTGTCTTCAAGTGCAATCAGTGACTGTCCGGTAAAGAAACTGAATGAAATTGAAGTATGTATCAATCAGCCATTATGTGCATGTGCTTTTCGATTGTACACACATGAAGAGGCATCATTTCTGCAAGAAGAGACATCATTTCTGCCAGGTAATGTCGAAAGCAATTTCTACTTCATCAGTAGTGCAATAAAAGAATGAAGAATGGATGATAGTGTGTTAACGCACAAAATATATGAAGTTTCCATCATACATTGCTTTTGAGAGATGAGAAAATATCAAAGATAAGGAAGAAAGAAGAAAGAAGATTAAAAAGAACGAATACGTAAAGAAGAATGAAGGAAAGAATAAGAATTCATGTGTTTGCATCGGTCCACGTAAGTTATGACTGGTTGTGCGGGGCCGTGCAAATGGTATAGGATGTCGCATGCACCTACGCAACATCGGACTAACAAATGTGTTGAGAACTGTACGCTGACTTACACAAACCATGATTGGTTGTGCGGACCAGCGCAAAAGTTATAGGGTACTACGCGTACAGGGACAATGGTGATTAGATCAAGTTGATAGAGATGGCTAAGATTTGGTGAAAGGTAGGCCCACGACATCTATATCAAGAGTCCTTACGTATGGAGGTCTAAAAAAAATGGAACATAGTGATCTATGAAAGATGAAAGGTTCAATCTTCTTTTACAAGGAATATTATCCTGCAAAGTACGGATATCAGTACATTCGAAGTGTGCAGAAAATAGAAAATTAGCCAGCAAGGTGTTCATCATCCTTCACCAAATAGACGTGTTACTGAAGACTTTAATCTTCCAACAGCGACTATCGTAAATTACAGTAAATACTAAAGGAAAGCCTTTAGATGAAAAGTTAGTTCGACTGAATTAGGTGTTGCTCGCCAATAAGTAAACAGATCAATTAATGAATTAACGAATTCATCAGTCAATAGAGAACCCTTGGGGCATCGTCACAACTTGCCAGAGTAAAAGAGTGAGTTAAATTTAGAATTTGAAAAAAAAAAAAAAAAAAGTCAAAGTGAAGCTACCCAACTCTCATAGGAATCAACTATTTAAAAGTCTTAAGAGAGTAGCAGCATATACTACCAAAGAAAGAAAAGCAAAAAGAAGGATCGTCAAAAAGTAAAGATTTGAATTTTCCGATATAGAGAAAATGAGCGATTTTACAAATAACAAAGTAGAGGAAGAGTTTGTACAATTCAAGGACTAAGGGAAACATACAGTTGAAGAAGACGATATACTACTTATGAGGAATCAATCGCTAGCTGCGAAGGCAATCAAACTGTCATGGTTACAGTATTCAAAGGAAATGAAGCAAAGAAGAAAAGAATATTCTACAAAAGATGATTGACAATAGTAAAATTGTCATAAAAGAAGACATATGAAATAAAAGAGAAAGTAATGACATACGATCCTGATGGAAAATAGTCACTCGATAGAAGAATTACAACGTTTTGACCCATGAAGAATTACAATGCTTTGACACCCAGGAAGAATTAAAACGTTTTGACCTAAGAAGAATTACAACGTTTTGACCCAAGAAGTATCATGGCGTTTTGATCCAGAAGATGCACAACACAATTATTCAGGGGGCAAACAAAGGCATACAAAATATGTTATCCTTGAAGATAAGTTATAGTTTTGATGCTTCTAAATCAAAAGGGGGAAAGATAAGCAAAGACTCAAAATGCCAAAATCTTAGAATCCCAAATGAGGTAATCGTTAATTCCCCGCGATGATAATTGTCTATATCAATTTTTACAATTCAAAGTTAGGACGAAAGAAAGCATTGATGATTGTCACCGACAATTCGAGGAGCAAAAGGATTACGAAAGACAAAGTCATGTACTCTCCTTTATACGAATGAATAAAAGCACAAATTTTCAATCGACTTCGAATTTAAGGAGAAATTCAGGAGATACAATTAAATAAGAAAGAAAAGTGAATAGCTTAAAGAACAAGTTACAGAAGACGGTTGATAAAGGCGAGATTGTTAAGGTGTGCGACATAAGAGAAGAAATAAGAGTACAAAGGCCTGATTAGTTTGAGACTGGAGGCAAAGCTAATCTTTCAAAAAAAAAAAAGAGATGATACGGCGTCAGTATATTTGTTAAAGGTTGTGACATCGTGATTTTGATTACGAAGATTCCCAGAGCAATGCTTCCTAATCAAAAGGGGGCAAGACAGGTGAGTAAAAGCTGTGAAATATATTTCTCACCATAGAATGTATTTCTTTTGTGTAAATGAATAAAATGCAGGCTTTTAAGCATATCACGTCATTGCCAAATGCAAGCGTTAAAGATCGTTGTCAAGCATTGAAGATCGCTGTCAAGCGTTGATGATCGCTGTTAAGCGTTGATAATAGCTGTTAAGCATTGATTATTGTTGTCAAGCATTGACGATTGTCGTTAACGCCAAAGATTTCCATCAGAATCACCAGGTACCGATGATTATCGCCAAAATTAGCAACTATCGTTGTCGCCATCAATCGCCCATATAAACTCATTTTATCAAAATTGCTATTATCGCCAAGCTGATACACTATTTTAAACATGATATGAATATTTTCAAAGCATTATCAGCAGCGGCGAAATATCAATTATTAATCACCATCTTTTGGTAGTGGAATAAACTATATAGCCAACCACATATAAAGTTGACGACAGCGATGGTTGCTCATCATTTAAGGCAGCCTAGCCAAGCCTATACGGCCAACTACGCATAAGGCCTATCAAGATCACCATTCGAGTGCGGTGAGAAACCAGTGGCCCTAAAAAGCCCGTGAAGGCCATCGTACGCATACCCATGTGGGCAGCTGATGGAGCTAGACTAAAAGCCTTAAAAGGCCAAAAGTCCTCAAAGGCCAGTCATGCATGAGACCAATGGCATCTGTGAGCTCTCCGACAGCGTCATGGACAAGGAGGAAAATACCCTCCCAGGAATGGGTCTGAACTCACAGACGAAGAAAACCCAGATCCCTGGTTTGATTTTGGTATTAACTCATGGGGAAGGACTAGACTAAACCTACTCATTGATGGATCGGCGACCTTGGATTTGGTACCTAAGGTAGCCTGGTAAAGCCCCGTGAACTCTAGAGAGTTAATGTGGCCATCCCTCTGCGTAAATCTCATTCACGGCTGTGATTGCTCCAACTACTCAAGAGCTTAAACTGTGTGTTGTTCCACTAGTGATTGCTCCAACTACTCAAGAGCTTAAACTGTGTGTTACTCCACTACGCAAAGCCTAAACTGTGTGTGTAAGTGTCAGTCCAGTAGTGTCAGTCAAGTCAAGTCCAGTCAAGTCAGGACAAGTTCAGTCCTGTCCAGTCAAAGTACATGGTCAGTCAAAGTACACTAGCACCACTGCTCAAAAAGCATAAACTATGTGCAACATTCAAACTGCTACGAATACACATTTCACTCTAGATATGCTTAAATATGCAATTGACTGATGGAAAATTTTAAATATCGAGTAAACAACATGCAAAAATGCATTTCTTTTAAATCAGGTTCAAATTACAGAGACAGCAAATGCCTTCTTGATATAGAAAAATATTATCGCACAAGATTCTCAAAAGGGGCAGAGAATAAACTAGTGAAGAATTATCATTCTCTCCCGGACAATATAAAGTTTCGGATATAATCTTTGGATTTGTTAAAGGAGTAGCAAAGATTATCCATCCTTCAAGGGTATCGGCAGGCTTTACTTCAAAAATATTATCTTCTGAAGAAATCTTTATGCGACATTGACCGGGAAAGAGGGCAAGATTTGTGTCTTCAAAGTAATCTATGCATTAGTATTTCTGATAATCTCTTAAACGCGGCGAAGGAATTCATATGCTGAGTATCATGAATAATAATATCACAAGACTCTAAGTACATGATTTGATGGAGACAAAGAACAAACAGAATCATCATTAGTAACTTTTATGGCCTTTGAAAAATTATTAAATGGAAATTAAGTTTTATTTATTTTTCAGAATCAACAAAGATCTAAGGAAAAGTCTATGTTAAGGAGCACAAGCTAGAAACGACTCAGCAAAAAGACTCAGCGATTGAACCTTTGGAGCTGGAAATGACATCTCTAAAAATGCGATATAATGAGTAAATAATACAATGCAAAGCACGATGACAGAACGAATATCACAATCAACCTAAAGAAGAGAAGTTTTCAATATATATTTCAGAATTATCAATGCTTCATGAAGCTAAATTGGAAAATTATAATGTCTTGAAATACTAATTCCGATTAATTTGGCAAGAAAGATCATCATTTGAAAGGTCGGATTATCCAAATCATGAATAAAGGAAACAATCAAAAAGGGTTGTTGCGGTAAGAGCAGCATTAAAGAACAAATCTCTAGACACGAAATTGAAGGAAAAAGTTACTGGAGTTGATCAAAGAGACCGTTACAGCAGCAACGGTGTTGAAAGATAGTTTTCTGATTAAGTTACTTAAAGATGAAGTCACCACAACTATTACAGTGGCAAGTTTCGATGAAAAGAGAATACTATCTTCTTTAGTAGAACATCTGCTCGACGTTGTTGGCTAGGGGCATTCAAGTCTTCCGATCGAGCGTGATCATCGAGCGCAATTATTCAAATCGTTCGTCCGAGCGCGATCATTCAAATCTTTCGTCCGAGCACGATCATTCAAATCTTCCGTTCAAGCGCGATCATTCAAATCTTCCATTCGAACGTGAGCATTCCAGTCTTCTAAGCGAACATGATCATTTGATCTTCTAGTAAAAAATGATCATCCAGTCTTCCATGCAAGCATGATCATCCAGTCATTCTTCAGTTGCAGTTCATTCAAGTTCTTCGGGCGGAGGAAGATCGATCCTCCATTTAATTTCAGGAATCAACCAAAGAAGGATCGAGGGGGCATCTGTTGAGGCATAAAAAATATCTCATTACAGTAGTCAGAAAATTTCATGATATAGATCTTTTCCAGGGTTGCACGATCTGTATTTTGGTAAAATCCATGTCCGGGGGTATTTTAGGTATTTTGGTAAAAATCCATGTTTGGGGGTATTTTAGGTATTTTGGTAAAAATCCATGTACGGGGGTATTTTAGGTATTTTGGTAAAAAAATCCATGTCGGGGGGTATTTTAGGTATTTTGGTAAAAATCCATGTCCGGGGGTATTTTAGGTATTTTGGTAAAAAAATCCATGTCCGGGGGTATTTTAGGTATTTTGGTATAAATCTGTGTCCGGGGGTATTTTTGGTATTTTGGTAAAAATTCATGTTCAAGGGTAGTTTAGGTATTTCAGTAAAAGGCATTAAAAAGGGTGTTTTGGTAATAAAGCGTGTACAGGTGTCATTTTAATAAAGAGAGGTTGTACACCACCATTTAAGGGAGAAGCTTGGTGGACACCGTTGTTTAAGAGAAGTAGATGTACATATGTGAAGGGAAAAGTGGTGGTGATCACCACTTTGGAAGAGAGTGGGGCCTATAAATACCCCTCCCCTGCTTCACTTGATGGGATGGATCAGTTGGGAGATCAGTTGGTGGGCTAGGAGACAAGAGAGAGAGAAGTAGGGAGAAAGAAGTGGGAGAGCTTTGTGCACTAGAGGGATTGTGCGCCGCACAAAGTAGCTTCAAAGCTTCTCCGCACAAAGCAGCTTTAAAACCTCTCCACAAAAAGTAGCTTCAAAGCCTTTCCGCACAAAGCCTCTCCGTACAAAAGCAGCTCAGCATCTTCAAAGGTTTCGCACAACGTAAACAGAGGAAGAACTCCATTTCTCCTTCCACTGTGCTGCTGATGAGGTCCATTATAGTTGTCTTTTGAGAGATCCATACCGCCCACCGTCTTCCTCTCAGAATTTCGACCGTGACTGTCCTGTTTTGGTCATCTAATGACGTGGCCCACCGAGATAATCAGGCTGCAACAACAGCTGAATGGTCCTCTTGCGATCAATATAATGATCATGTGAATGTGCATGATCGTCAAAGATCAACATGGTTTCGAATGGTTTTTCTCCCTCTACCTGATGGACAGTTCAGATCCATCTTCCGCTTCATGATGGTGGCCCACAACGTGTGAACAAAGCCTCTGTTTCGCAATAGAGTCGACGTATGTCGACTTTGTGAAACGTGATGGCCCATTTATTGAAGTTAAGTGGAAAATCTACTCTGTACACTGAATTCTGGGTTAAGAAAAACATTCAGGAAGGACCCTTTTTTAGTGAAATTGGTGTGGCCCACAAGGTTATCTACTCCGTCGTTCATCCTATGATTAACTGCTAAGATCTTGCAATCGCTTACATGGAGACAAACGGTCACCTAGGTGAGGTTAATACCCCCCTCCAGAGACGAGTGAACGGTTCTGATCATCGAGTCGGATGATGAGTGGACCCCACTACAAAAAAACAACGTACACAGTAAGCATGCTGTGACCGTTTTCGAATTGGAGAAGAAAGAATCGGTCAGCGAGAAATTTGGTGTGCGTCGAGTGCACATGTACATAATGTACATGCAACACACATGTGGTCTTCATAGTGATGTTAGTGAGAAATCTGCTCCGACCATCCGTTTTGCCGCCATGTTTTAGGGATTGAGACCGAATTTGAAGCATATCCAGATGTTAAGCGAGCCCTAAATCGGGATTTTAGGGGTTGATCTGTCAGTTTAGCCATTTCCACATGGATCTAGGATTTGAAATTTGACATGTACGGCTAATTTGTGGTCCCAAGGCGATACATAAAGTTTTGAGCCGAACGAATGGTGGCAACCCTGTAATCTTACATTCTGAGCGACTTTTTAGACCCGTTTGACATGAACGGCCTGATTTATCTCAGTCCCCTAATTGCCTCTGTGCCACACTTCAATGGACCGTTCCACATTTCAAGGAGGATTCAAGGATGGATGACTAGAAGGATGCGCACAACCCCATCTCCTTGGAGATTGGTTGATCAATTCAATATTCCTCCTAAGTTATAGGATATGACTAAAGCAACTGTCGAAATGCTGCCAAAATTTCCATCAGACAGTCTTCTCTTTCATTCATTGCGTTGCATTAATTGTACTTTATTTTCAGAATCAAGGGAATTCGAGGATGTAAATGAACTTAAAATAAATGTGATCAATGTTCTCTCTCATTCTTTCTTTGTTATCATTAAGTAAATCCCCAAATCGAAACGCATTTGTTTTCTTATCGAAACGGAGACAAATCAAAACTCTTGATGAAGTTAAAAGGGTACTTAGACATATCCAAACTGAAAAAGTGTCTCAAGTCTGTAAGATCCGTAGTGATCATGGATCAGAATTTGAAAATAGCGGTTTTGAGAAGTTTTGTAGTGATCAGAGAATATCACATGAATTCTCTGCGCCCAAAACACCACAACAAAATATTATAGTAGAAAGAAAAAATAGAGTACTTTAAGAAATGGCAAATGTAATGTGAAATAGTATGAAGCTCCCTAAAAATCTCTGGGCTGAATTCATAAATATTGCATGTTATATAATTAACCGCATCTATACTAGAAAATCAAATGGTAAAACGGCTTATGAAATGTGGTTTGATAAGAAGCCTACTGTCAAATACTTTCGAGTTTTTGGCAGCAAGTGCTATATTTTACATGACCGAGAAAATCTGGGAAAGTGTAACACCAAAAGTGATGAAGGAATATTTTTAGGGTATGCTCTGAATAGTCGAGCATATCGGGTTCTTAATAAGAGGACTGGTGTAAATCAAGAATCCATTAATGTGGTTATAGACGATCACTTGAATACACCTGTCTCAAGTTCAGATAATGATGAAGTACTTCTAATTAATAAACCAGATTCTTCATCAAGTCAAAATAACTCTAAACTGAGAACTGTTAAAGATCATCTAATTAATCAGATTCTTGGAAATCCTCTCACTGGTGTGCGCACTCATAGACAACTAGAAGATATGTGTAATTACGTGTGTTTTACATCTCAGATAGAACCGGCTAATGTAAAAGAAGCTCTTATTGACAAAAACTAGATAGTTGCGATACAAGAAGAGCTTTATCAATTTGTAAGAAATGATGTTTGGTACTTAGTTCCTAGACCTAAAGATAAACACATTATCAGAACTAAATGAATTTTTAAAAATAAGTCTAATGAACTTGGTAATATTATTAGAAACAAGGCTAGACTGGTTATACAAGGGTACACTCAAATTGAAGGAATCAATTATGATGAGACCTTTATCCAAGTAGCTCATCTTGAATCAATCAGACTATTTATATCCATTGCATGCTTTAGAAAGTTCAAAATATATCAAATGGATGTAAAGAATGCCTTCTTGAATGGCGATTTACATGAAGAAGTGTATGTTGAACAACCAACGGGTTTTGAAGACCCTAAGAATACTGATCATGTCTATCGCTTAAAAAAGGCTCTCTACGGTTTAAAACAAGCTCCCAGGGCATGGTTTGAAAAATTGACTAAGTTTTTACTAAGTCATAACTTTATAATGGGAAGTGTTGATAAGACATTATTTGTAAAGAACTTAACATAATAATCACATTTTAATAGTGCAAATTTAATGTTGATGATATTATTTATGGATCTACTTGTGCTAACATGACTATTGAGTTTGCAGATTTTATGAAATCTAAGTTCGAAATGAGCATGGTTGGGGAATTGAATTATTTCCTAGGGTTGCAAGTTAAACAGCAACCTGATGGCTTCTTTATTTCTCAAACCAAATATGCTCTGAACTTAGTTAAAAATTTTAGATTTGAGAATGGAAAAAATTTTGATACTCATATGAGTACGACCTTAAAACTCTCAAAGGACTCTACAGGTAAGAGAGTTGATCCTAAATTGTATCGCAGTATGATAGGTAGTTTGCTGCATTTAACTGCGACTCGACCTGATATTGCATTTAGCGAAGGGATTTGCGCTAGATATCAATCTAACCCTAAAGAGCCACATTTAACTGTTGTTAAGCGGATTATGCAATATGTCACAAGTTCAGTTAATCTGGGTCTTTGGTATCCACATGATACTAGTGTTCAATTAGCTGGTTACACAGATACTGATTGGGCTGGTAATGTTGATGATAAGAAATCAACCAGTGGTGGTTGTTTCTATGTTGGGAACTGTTTAGTTTCTTAGCAAAGTAAGAAACAGAGTTTCGTATCGCTTTCAACTACTGATGCTGAATACATTGCAGCAGGAAATGCATGTACTCAACTTGTGTGGGTGAAAAGAATGTTAAGCGATTACGGAATTGCACAGGACTCTATGGTTTTATATTGTGATAATTCCAGTGCAATTAATATATCTAAAAATCAAATCCAACATTCACGAACCAAGCACATTGACATTAGATATCACTACATCTGTGAATTAGTGGAAGAAAAAACAATTTCTTTGGAATACATTCCGATCGAGACTCAACTTGCTGACATTTTCACTAAACCGCTCGACAAAAGCAGGTTTTCTAAATTGAAATTTGATCTTGGTTTGTACAATTTGAATTGATTATTCATGCATTTTTGTATCATATTGTATATACATTTGCTATTTTATCTATTTCAAATTTCAAGAAAATTGCATATTTTTGGCTGTGCATGCCCAATCGAGTACATACTCGACCAGTCATGGCACGACCGGTCGAGCATGTACTCGACCAGTCATGTAGTGCGGGTTGGTGCTTTATTTGAGGGAAAATCTCTTTTTCTTCATATTGGGTTTCTTCTCCGATGGGTCCTAAGTCGATCGGTCGAACCCATCTCCCTAGTTCTTCAAGGTTAGTGTTTTATTTCCATTTTCCTTGTAGATTCAAGTTCATATCACTTCTTTTTCATCATTGGTGTGATTTATTTCTTGATTTGAAGTGGTTTTTGGGGTTTTCTTCTTCAAAATCCGATCTTGTGAAAACCTATTCTACTTCCTTTGCATCTACTTAGTTCCTTGATTTCTTGGATACAAATGGAAAGTAGAGCTAGAAAGAAAACTTCCCGTGGTCCTTCAACATCTAGATCGACACCTATCACACGGCGCCACCTTCGGTCACCCGAAGATGATCTCTCTTATGTGCGGGATATTCGGTTGCGCAATGTAATAGTTGAACGACCTGTTCATGTTGAACATCTTACTCCTTTTGAAATCCTTCTTCTCTCCAATCTGTAGGTTGGGATAACGTTCTACATTGGGGTGGGCTGACATACTGGTCCATTGCACAAGCTATGTATGTATGTATTCTTGATTTTTCAACAGAAAATCTGACATTTATTATTGACACTAGAGAAGGTCCAGTTGAAGTAGACCGACATCTAATTTTTGGTCTAATGGACATACCTGTCAATGATGAAGGTATTCCCATTAGCACTCTAGTGGATAAACCGTCTGAATCAGAAAAATGAATGCTTACTAGAGTATTGTGCAATATAGATGCGCAATGGAATCCTTCCTGAAATGCGCTTGCTTCAAAGTACTTGTTACCCAGATAAAGAGTCCTTCATAGGATCTTTATTTCAATTGTTTATCCCCGTTCTGGTAACAAAACTGAAATTACCACTTTCATGGTTCGGATTCTTCATTCCATTGTTTCTGGAACCAGGGTATGCCTTCCTTCTTTAATCTGTCATTGTATTATTCAATTCCGTCAACATCCAGGACATAGTGATATACATTTCGCATATCTCGTGACTATGTTGGCCTCCTATATCTTAGTGCCTTTGCCTGTTAGGGAAGCTCCCATTCAACAACTCCAATATAAACAAAATGAATCTGAGGTTGGCCACAGGCCAAGTCAATGTGGGTGTTGGTGGAGCTGATGCTGTGAATGAAGAAGAAGGTGATTTGCCACCAGATGACATTAACATGGATGATATATTTGATGAGATTGAATCCGACTCTGCTGGTGATCCTGACTATCAGCCTTCTGATTTTGCTAAGAGGTTGCATACTCTTGAGGAACAGGTGGCTCTCGATCCGTGTAACCCAAGATTCTCAATTTGCTTATATGCGTAAATATATGAGGGGCATTAATAAGGGTTTACATTAAATTGATCCATCTATTCCTGCTCCCTCTTCGGGATCTGATTAGTATTTTCTCATGTGGTTTGTAACAACTCTTATGATACTTCGCTTTCTTTCAGTTTGTGAGATTGACTTTGGTTGAACTTTGTTGATGTTGGTTGATTATGCTTGAACATTACTTGTTTATGAATTTAATATCCTGACTATCTTGATCAATTATTCCTTATTGCTCTTCTTATTCTTCCTTGTTTTTCTACGTCCTAGTCTATGTATTGGTTTCTTCCTTTGTCATATTGTGACAAAAAGGGGGAGAAGTTTTTCATGCTTGATATGTTGATATATGGATATGCAGTATATGGCATGTGGATTGTGGATGGATTGTGGATATGTAGCCTTCTTTGTGTAAGGGGGAGGAGTAAGTAAGGCGGAGTAAATTGTTGGAGTATTTGATGGAAATTGATTCTTTAACTGGTTTATATTGATAACGAATTGATTCTTTAACTAGTTTACATTGATAACTGGTGCATGATTCTTTGTGCATATAATGCTTATGTTATTATGAAGTGTGTTTTGTCACAAATTTGACAAAGGGGGAGATTATAAGTGATATGGTTTGTAGCTCCTATATTGTCAAATTTTGTAGTGCCAAAACCTCTTGGAATCTGTGTCTTATCCAACTCATCTATATAATGAAGAATGTGCATCTCTCAAAGACAATGGTCTTTAGTCTTTAGTTCAAGGACTTCAAAGGCAAGTGTACTTGTTCATGTTCAAGTACAACATCAAGTGTGAATTCAAGCTTTCAAGCTTCCAGGTTCAAGAGTTTCAAAGCTTCGTACAAGTTAAGACAATGTTCCTAGACTTTGAATCTCAAGTTTAAGCTTCAATGTTAGTCAATTTCAAGCTTCAGAAGTCTCAAGTTCAAGCTTCATCATATGACAAGATCTCAAGCTTCGTGAAATTCAAAGAACGACTATCAACTGAAGAAAAAGAAGATTCAATGTTCATACATCACTAACCAGGTATAAATGACCCTAGATTGACCTTAGGGTAGGTCATTTTTGTCACACCCCAAACTCGGAAACCGGGCTCACAAAATTTCTGATCGCCGAATCCGGTACCGACAGCCTCCATAGTACCCCATTCTCGGCTTCTAACGCTCATACGCTAGAATCCAATCTTGGGATCATACAAGGAAGATTTTCAACATGAATTTGTTTTATAAGAAGCATAACCACAAGTATACCCAAATCTTAAAAACAACATCATCACCACATATCCACTAATATAATCATTTGAGTACAATACTGAAAATGATATACATGCATATAAAATCTCCAGCAGCTCTACCGCACGCTCCTACCCAAGTTCGACTGCGTCCTATCGTCACCTGCATGCATCTATCGTGCGTAAGTTTATAGAAAGCTTAGAGAGTGGTATAAGTGTGTGCACAGGATAAGTGTCAAGTATTCAATGCAATGCATAATCATACAATGTCATAAATATTAGCAAGATCATGAATCATACGATAATAGAGTAAGTGGAAATACTGACAAGCTCATAATTCATACAATATTAGAGTAATGCGAAAATATTTTGATAGGCCCATAAATACTATCAGCCTTATCCAGGCTATGCGATGCAAAAATATAGTAAAACAACATCATATACTGATGAAGCAATGTAGATCAGCTATGCAATGCAGAGACAGTAAGCTAAATATCAGAAGCCGATGATGCAATGCAATATGCAAATCCTGATGAGTCCACGAATACCGTCAGTCATATCTAAGCCGTATAAATGCAGAAACGTAGTAACCCAAAATGTCATATGATGCGGATGTAATGTGATATGCGGTGCGAATGAAATGACCATGCTAAAGTGTGAAGTCAGGATGATGGTACGTAATATCGCAAGCTATGGGGCTCACCACAAGAGACTTCTATCCAAATCAGTCCCATACCAAAATTTGGATAGTCAAACTCAATGTGGTAAACTCCCGATCTCAGGTTAGTCGCGCGCCCCAACCAAAATCCTGACCATTGCGAACTCATACTCAATCAGTGCTGTATATCTCTGGGATCATCATTGGGGTCTAGTCCACTCCAAACTGGCTACCGCCCCTGTAGGCCGCGTAGCCCAACGAGTGAAAAAGACCTCACTACCAGCCTGCCAGCAGTATACCAATGCCTATCCGGCTCATTGATAGCGGACCCATTTAAGAGTTGATCAGACTCAGCCTAGTTATGCTTACTCCCTCAGGCAGGTAAGGCCACACCCCCTCCCAACCGACCACGACACAGTGGGAGACGCGCCTCCTGGAATTCTGCACTTGGGCACTCATGTATCCACTCGATCTCGACGTTGGGACGTCCTCTGGTACCAAGTGGGTTTAGGGATTTTCATCTAGGGTCATCTATGGCACCCCGATGCTAATAACTTATTTTCGGTGTCCCATCTGGCCATCCACGATATGCCTGTGGAGGCTATGGCCTTGATGTCGCTAAGGCGTACAGTAATCACAACACACAATGCAAGATGCATGAGTCATACAATCGAGTAATGCATCAATCCTACGTATACCGTGCGCTCATGTAAGATAACCTTCGCCTATCAAGGAGTCTGACGCAGGGGAGGACGTGAGGTCGAGCACCGTCTTCCTCAAGAGGATAACTATTCCGAATCCACGGAACTTCTCTGGACTCCTCACAGAGACTTCTCGAATCCACGAGGAAAGAAAGCATAAAATAGAAATAAATTCTAATAAATTCGAAATTGATTAATGAATGAAATAAAACGAGTTCACAACCCTTTAAATAGGGATACCAAGCAATGGGAAAGAAATCAGAATCAAACTACAACTAAAACTCTTAGAATTCGCGACTTACTATAAATAGTAAACTTACTATTTATAGACGGTCGTGATGTCTATTAGTGCGCAAGGTTTTCAGCCAAAAATAGTAAGTGTCCTATTTGGCTTCACAAAACCATTCTCCTAATTATTCTAAGTTCTTTTCACGTTGGGCACAACTCCTAAAGCCCAACGGATGAAGAGTTATAATCAAACTAAAACTTACTATTTATAGTAAAAACGAAATTAAAATAGGGAAACGACCCTCAATCTAGGGGTTTTTCACAATTTTGGGCATTGCAACCCAGCATAGCAGGGTTGGTTGGCTAAAGTAGCTCGTTCTACCCCAAAATCATATATTTTACATTAGGTAACTCATTCCGGATTGTGAGATACGCCCGATCTAAGGTCCAATGGTTCGGATCACTTCTGTCGTCGACCGGGCCTTTTCTGATCCATCTTGGCCATGAAACTGTCCGCGACCCGCCCTACATCAGAGTCTCATAACAACCTGCTTAATGACATATGCAATGGTCAACCACATCTCATAACAAACATGCAGATGATGCGTATGTGCATGTATCATGATGCTATACTGCCACATACTCATAATCGATACCAATAACCGGCCTCGTTAATCGGCATCGACAGTCGGCCTCGATAATGTGGACATTTAACCAACATTGCCCCCAAGGAGTGACCCACATAAAGCCTAATGTATAGTGGACCCGTGGCCTCGCACAAGGGTCTAATATACAACACTATGGGCCTCACTTAAGAGCTTGATACACATCACGATGGGCTCTCATATGGGCCTAATATACATCACAATGGGCTCCATAGCCTGGCCCTTAAATGTACCACAATGGGCCTCATATAATCATAATGGGTCGTGTCACATGGGCCTAATACACATCATATGGTTTGCATCACATGGGCCTAAATACATCGGATGGGCCACGTCCCATGGGCCCCGAATACATCACAATGGGCCACAACCCATGGCCCCCAAGCACATCGTAATGGGCCTCTCACACGGGTCCATGATGCATTACATCAAGGTGGGCCTCAATGGATGGCCATAAATACGTCACATTGGGCCTCATATACATCAAGTAGGCCACATCACATGGGCCACATATACATCACAGTGGGCCTCTAACACGGGCCTAATAAACATCACAAAGGCCACATCCCATGCGCCTTATATACATTACATTAGGCCTAGACAATCGGAATCGACCTCGATAATCAGAATCGACCTCAATGATCAGAATCAGCCTCGACAAATGGAATTGGCCTTGATAATCGGAATCGGCCTCTACCAAACAGAATCGGCGTCGATAATCGAAATCGGCCAGGACAATCGGAATCGAAATCGACCTCGACAATCTGACTCGGCCTCAACAATCAACCCCGACGCAAGGCAGGTCCATAGATGGAAGGCTGATGATGGATCAACTAAAATCAATGGGGCTCAAGTGTTTGGATTAACCCACTAGAGAATGATGAGAATGAGCCTAACAAGGCCTAAGAGAAGGTCACAATGTGGACGTCTAACCATCATTGCCCATCAATGTGGACCTTTAACCAACATTGCTCCTAAGGAATGACGCTCATAAGGCCAATCATATAATGGGCCCACGGTCTCATACAAGGGCTTAATATACATCATTATGGGCCTCAATTACATCAAATGGCCCGAATCAATCAAATGGACCGAATTAAATGGGTCAATCAAATGGGCCTACACAAATGACCCGAATCAATTAGGCCGATTAAATGGCCCGAATCAAATGGGTCGGTACAAATGGCCCGAATCAATTGGGATGAATCAATTGGGCTGATTAAATGTGTCGAATCAAACGGGCCGATACAAATGGCCCGAATCAATTGGGCCGATTAAATTGGCCTAATACACGTCACTATGGACCTCTACCCATGGGCTCCAAATACGTCATATTAGGCCTCTCAAATACAACAAGTAGGCTTCACTACTTAGGCTGCACCATTCATCCATCTATAGAGATCATTTTTAAAGCATTATTGAAACAATGAATCAGATTAAAAGATCATCTGAACCATACCACAATTGGCAATGGTGATAATAATTTCCATAATTAAATTTTCAGCGGGCCCACCATAGCATTTATTTCCCATCTAGTCTATTCATAAGGTAACAAAGACCTGAACTTAGAGGAAAAACAAATATCATATTGATTCATGACTTCTGTAATTCCAAAATGAGGTTTCAATGGTAGACATTCAAACCCACCGTTTGTTGTAGTGTGGTCAACCTGATAACTGGATTTGTCTTATTTTTTTAATCTCAAGCCTTAAAATGAGCTTACCAAATGGATAAACGGATCAGATGTAACACATACATCAGTGTCGGGTCCATATACATGGCCAAGCACGTAAAAGGGATGGACGGTTTGAATATTTGCAGTAATGTGGGCTCCCACGTGGATGTGGCCCCACGGCGACATACATATATATGTATATTAAATATACATCTGGTGGTCCCACTTGGAGCCCACCATAATATATCATATCATATAATATAATATATTATATACTTAAATATAATATATATATATAAGGGGGAGTGGCTGCCCAGATCCATATGGACGGTGCAGATCCACATGGTCCCACATGGGAGTGGCCCACACAACATATATCATATAATATATTATAATATAATATAAAATCATATAATATAATATGATAATATAACATGGCATTAAAACAAAAAAAAAAAAACAAAGGAACACCGTCTGGAGACCCTGGATGCTCTGGATAGTGCTGATCTATTGCACAAGATCATGGGGGGGGGGGGGGGGGGGGGGGGGGTGCATGAAGCGGATCAACCGGATGGACGGCGTAGGTTAACACATATATCAAGGTGGCCCCACCCCACACGTGCTACACGTGTGGGTGGGTCCCATATGCCAGATGAAAAACGGACGGACGGTGTGGATTACATAAAGCACGTTGGGGTCCCACAGAGCTTCCTGACGTCACTGCTGTTGGTGACGTACACCAGCCACTCCACCAGCAGGTGGGTCCACATGGGCCCACCATAAATAAATATGAATATATATACATATATAATATATAATATTATATTATATTATATTAATAGGTAGCATTGATTTTAAAAGGGGAGGGTCCCAGCGTCCAGACCTGGACGTCTGGACGTGTGGACACAGACGTCCCACCGGGTCCCACTGTCTAGGGATCTGGATGTGTGGATTGTAACGTAATCAAGGTGGGTCCACACGTGTGGCCCACCACTGCTTTGGATAAGGCTGATATTTGTGTTGCCACAACAGATGATTGGACAGTTTGGATAATAAATAGTTCACGGTGGGCCCACATCAGCGTGGCCCACCACTCGGATCAAACTGATACTTGTGTTTTTCCTTCATCCAGGTCTGTTTGGAAAGGACGGTGTGGATAACGCAGCAACATGATGGGATTTCCACCGCCCATGGTGTAGTTCCAATCCATTCCTTAAGGTGGGCCATAAAAAATAAATAAATAAATAAAAATAGAGAGAGAAAGAGAGAGAAACGGTGAGATAGAGGGACCCTGTCACTATGGGCCCCTCTCTACATTGCATACATCAATGTGGGTCCCACAATAAGTGGGCCCTAAAATTGAAATCAATGGTGGATCACCCACTTATCGGCCTTCTTCTTAGCTCCTTGAACTCTTATGCTCCTCGGCTTGCCTTTGATGGAGGTTGATGGATGATGAACGGTTGAGATGAGAGATGAGTGAGTGGGAAAGTGGGCCACACATGTTGCTCTTGGAAATGCTTGGACGTTAGAATTTGCTCTTGGATGTTTGGAGAATTGCTTAGAGAATGAGAGAGAGAGAGGGAGGTGATGGATTGATAAGGAATGGTGGGATGGGTGTTGTAAGGAATGAGGATGGGAAGGTATGGGTTTAGTTGAAAATTGTGTAAAAGAGGGATGGGTAGGGAGAGAGAGAGAGAGAGTTGAATTGTGGAAAAGAGGGAATGGACAATGTACTTATTGTAGGGTGAGGTGGCATTGAGGTATGGTGGTGTACTTGACTTGATTTGATATGACGGGTCGTAGAGATTCTCTCGAAATTCGTAATGTGCGGCGTTTTCCTCGAGATGAACGCGGGCCCATATCTCCTGGCTTGGATATCGGATCGGTGCGTGAGTCACGGCGTTGGAATCGCGGCCACGATGCGGTCGCTAAGGTACAAGTTTCGGGTCGAGCTGACTTCGGCTTGCAGGAGTCGGCTTAGGATCGTACGCAAATGTTGGATACAGGTCGAGGGTTGCCGAAATTCGATCGGGAGGACCGCAAAAGCCTCTGGAACGGTAAGTCTAGGATACGGGTCTCACAATTTTGAATACATAATTCAATTGATTCATTTTATAAGTGAATAGACTGTTTCTCGACTAGTCTTAGGCTATGTTCGACTAGTCTTAGCACTGACTCGACCAGTCCAAGAAATTCCTCAACCAGTCCTAAGTTTGTTACAGATTTTTGGAATTTCTTTTTAAGCCTCGACCAGTCTTGGAGACTGCTCGACCGGTCATATGAACAGTGCTCGACTCGTGCTCGACCAGTCCTACAGCCATGACTCAAAGTCCAACAACTAAATAAGGTTCCACACGACCAGTCATGGACAAGTCACGACCAGTCGTGGAGGTCCCTCGACCGGTCGTGCAGAGCCTACGACCAGTCGTGGAACAGCTTTATCTTATCGCGCCCAAATTTTAAAAATTTGTTGGTTCTACGACCAGTCGTGAAGACCTCAGGACCAGTCGAAGATGCGATTTCTTCACTTATAAATAGAGCACGAATTTCAGAGTTTTATATTCAATTAAAGCTAAATCAATACGCCACTCTAAGAGATAAGTTAGTGGTCTTTTTTAAGCTTATATATTTAATATTCTCTTTTATTAGCTTTCTTTGCATTTGATTTTGAATTTCCACATTCCAATTTTATTTGAAAGAGGGATTGTTATATTTCCATTTCTTAGAATCAAAATCAAATCAAGCTACCCTAAGGTGATTTAATTTAAAATCAATTTAGAACCTAGAAACATTTCACAAGTGAGTGTGTACATTGAACTTCTAGGTTGAACTTCTACTCCGATTTGGTTCTTCTGGGCTGCATCTAAAGGAGAATATCCAGGTATTTTAGATTATTGTAAATTCTATCTTTTTTTGGTTTCATTGAGATTGTGCCAGAAAAAACTCTTTGTTTTGGTTTGTCTAAGGTGATCCAAAAAACTCGGAGTGTGGGGTTTTTGAATTGTGTAAGTCCACTTGAAAGACACAATTTTAAGGGTTTTAGGTGAACCATGAAAAACCTATTTTCATAGTGAACGCTAATATCCACTGTGTGAGGATATTAAGAGTGGAATAGTTGTGTGACTATTTTTCTAAACAGTTGGTGTGCACACAAGTGAACCACTATAATTTCTGGTCTTGTGGATTGAATGTTTATTTCTTTTTGTGGATGGTTGTAATTTCCCTTTTTGCATTTGTGGAGAATGTTGTAATTTCTTTTATGCAAGCGTGGGAATGTTGTAATAGCTTAGAATTCCTTTCTTGCTATTTATTTCTTTATTTCTCTGTATCAATTTAAGTTTTTGATACACAAATCGTTCTAGTAAGGTTGTCCTGCCATAAACCATTGACTTTTATGGTATAAAGTTGTCCTTAGAACAACATCTGTATCAACCTCTCAATACTCGTACATTTGAGGTTGTCTTTAATTTCAGCATTTTGGGATTGTTTATTGCTATCAGTATTTAATTTATTTAAATTCCGCTGTTATTTTTTTTAATTTGGCATAGTCCTATTCAACCCCCCCCCCCCCCCCCCCCCCGCAGGACTTAATAGCTCGGCCTTTTCAATAACCACTTCTACAAACTTCTCCCCCTTTTTGTCATAATATGACAAAGGAAGAAACATATAATGAAGAGTAAACATGATTGTGATTATAATATGTGCAAAGAGTAGTAGAAAGAAATTGAAAGTTAAAAGTCATATCAAGTTGAAGTACCAACATCAAACATTCACATATGTCCACATACGAAAGAAAGTGTATAGTTAAGTATTAATACATGCCCAAATCAAAATTAAGTAAAGCAACCTAATCCGAACTAGATGAAGAAGGAGTTGAATAGATAGATCAATTTGATGTAATCCCTTAGTAATGCGTCTAAAATACTTACGTATATATTTCATTTGACTATCTTGGGATATTTTTAATACATCCACCCTCTCCTCTAAGGCGCGAAGGCGCTCATCAAAATCGGAAGGCTGAAAATCAGGATCAGCCTCTACATCGTTTGATTCAAGTTCGTCAAATATATCATCCATCATGGAGTCGGTTGGCAGTGTACCCTCTTCTTCAACTTCCTCCGCTTCCCCATCCCTTTGACCAGGAGCAAGCTTTAAATTCATCTTGTTGATATTTGAATTGTTGAATGGTAGAAGCGAGATAGGAGCTTCACGAGGAGGCATGACCATATCGCAATGCAATGCAAGAGCGATCATCAAATAAGCAAATGGGATATAGCTATGACCAGGGTGAAGACGAAATTGGATAATGATGTAACAAATTAAAGAAGGAAGACACACAAGCATACCAGACACGACTGAATGCAAAATCCGAACGATGAAGGAAGTCAGTTCAGCCTTGTTGCCAGATCGGGGGTAGACATTGGAGATAAAAATGCGATGTAAGACCTTGTATCTGGGCAACATTTGGTTGGCCCGGAGCGCATTACCCGCACTCCAATCTGAGTTCATGTTACATAATTTTTGGGTTAAAGTGCGTTTTTCTGACTCAGACACTTTCTCAACTAGGGTCGGAATGGGAATGCCATCATCATTCACATTTACATCAAGCAAATCGGAAATTATGTAACGATCAACTTTAAATGGACCTTCTCTAAACATGATTGTGAAGGTCAAGTCCTCAAGGGATACATCACCAATACAGGCATACATCCCTTGCGCAATGGAGCGATATGCCGGTCCGCTCCAATTCAAAATGTTTTCCCATCCTACGGAAACTAGGAGAGGAATAATTTGAAATTGAGCAATGTGGTTAGATTTACAGACCGCTCAACTATCACCTCACGGTGGCAAAAATCATACAAATGCTCAGGATCCTCTTCGGGAGACCGAAGAGTTCGCACCCTAATGTATGAAGAGCGTGAAGTGGAAGCTCTAGTAGATTTTTTTCTTAGGATGACCTTCCATTTCAAGAATAAAAGAAGGAAAAAAGAAATGGAAGTGAGGGTTTCAAACCCAACAGATTTTTAGATAGTAAACCTGAGCACTAATCGAATATGGGTTCGACGGGTCGAAGAAGGGGCAAGTGAGGAAGAAGAGAAAATGGGTGAAAAAGTGTTTTTCACACTCATAAAGGGCCTCCAACCGCGAGCCTCGACTGGTTGAGTACATACTTGACCCGTCGAGCCACGACTGGTCAAGTATGTGCTCAACCGGTCATGTAAGCACTAAAAAATTTAAATTTTTAAATTTTTATTCAAAATTTATTTGCATAAAAATATACAAAAATAAAGCATGCAAACATGATAAACTCAGTTCGAATTACACATACCAATATCCATTTTTAACTTCGAAAACCTATTCCTATCAAATGGTTTAGTAAATATGTCGGCAAGCTGATTTTTCGTTTGGACGTATTCTATTGTAATGATTTTATGTTCTACTAATTCCCAAATATAGTGATATCGAATGTCAAAATGTTTAGTACGAGAATGCTGATGGGATTTTTGGATATATTAATTGCACTAGAGTTATCACAATATAATATCATTGTATCTTGCGCAATACCATAATCATTAAGCATTCTTTTCATCCATACAACCTGGGTACAAGCATTTCCTGCTGCAATGTACTCAGCCTCAGCTGTAGATAATGATACAGAACTCTATTTCTTACTGTGCCAGGAAACTAAACAATTTTCAACATAAAACATCCACCCTGGTAGATTTTCTATCATCTATGTTCCAGCCCAGTCAGCATCTGTGTAACCAGCTAATTGAACATTTGTATCGTACGGATACCAGAGACCTAGATTAGTCGTACTTGCGACATATCTAATAATACGCTTGACAACAATAAGATGCGATTCCTTAAGATCTGATTGATATCTAGCATAGATACCTACACTGAATGCAATATCAGGTCGACTTGCAGTTAAGTATAGCAAACTACCAATCATACTACGATATAATCGAGGATTTATACTTTTACCTGTTTCATCCTTGGATATCTTAAGAGTTGTACTCATAGGAGTATCGAAATTCTTACCATTTTTAAATCCAAATTTCTTAACCAGGTTTAGAGTATACTTGGTTTGAGAAATGAAGATACCATTTTTTTGTTGTTTAACTTGTAAACCTAGAAAGTAGTTCCGTTTTCCCACCATACTCATTTTGAACTTAGATTTCATCAACTCTGCAAACTCAATAGACAGGTTAGGATAAGTAGAACCATAAATAATATCATCAACGTAGATCTATACTATATGTATGTGTTCTTTATATTTTTTGACAAAAAGAGTCTTATCAACACTCCCCATAATGAAATCATGACTTCGTAAAAACTTAATCAGTTTCTCGTACCATGCCCTGGGAGCTTGTTTTAAACCATAAAGTGCCTTTCTAAGGTGATACACATGATTAGAGTGTTTGGGGTCCTCAAAACACTTAGGTTGTTCAACATAAACCTCTTCATGTAAATCACCATTTAGAAATGCACTTTTCACATCCATTTGATAAATTTTAAAATTTTTGAAACATGCAATGGATATAAATAATCTGATGGATTCAAGACGAGCTACTGGGGCAAAGGTTTCATCATAATCAACTCCTTCTATTTAAGTGTACCCTTGTACAACCAGTTTAGCCTTGTTTCTAATTATATTCCCTAACTCAACATATTTATTTTTGAAAATTCACTTGGTTCCAATTATGTGTTTATCAGATGGTCTAGGAACTAGATACCACACATCATTCCTAACAAATTCATTCAATTCATCTTGCATGGTAACAATCCAATTTTCATTAGTGAGTGCCTCTTTTACGTTGGCGGGCTCAATTTGGGAAGTGAAACACACATAATTACATATGGTTTCCAATTGCCTTCAAGTACGTACACCAGTGAGAGGGTTGCTAAGAATCTGATCAATAGGATGATCTTTAACTGATCATAGTTCAGTATTGATTTGACAAGGTGAGGAGTCAGGTTTATCATATACAGTGACTTCATCATCTTCTGAACTAGATATTGGTGTGTTCAGGTGATCATCAATCACTACATTTATGGAATCCTGAATAACACTAGTTCTCTTATTAAGAACACGGTATGCTCGACTATTCAAAGCATATCCTAGAAAAATCCCTTCATCACTTTTAGTGTCGAACTTCCCTAAAATTTTTCGATCATGTAAAATATAACACTTCCAAAAATTTGAAAGTATTTGACTGTGGGTTTCTTATTATACCACAATTCATAAGCCGTTTTATCTTTAGATTTTCTAATGTAAATACAGATTATTATATAGTATGCAGTATTAACAGCTTCGGTCCATAAGTTTTTAGGTAACTTCATGCTATTTAACATTACATTGGCCATCTCTTGTATCACTCTATTTTTCCTTTTAACAACCCCATTTTGTTGAGGCATCTTAGGAGCAGAAAACTCATGCGCTATACTTAAGTCGCTACAGAATTTCTCAAAATTTCTATTTTCGAATTCCAATCCATGATCACTTTGGATTTTAACAACATTCATTTCTTTTTTAGTATGAATACGCTTAAGTATTCTTTGACTTCATCGAGAGTTTCAGATTTTTCTCTCATGAATGCAACCCAAGTAAATCTGGTAAAATCATCCACAATTACCAAGAAATACTTCTTACCACCTCTATTCTCCGTTCTGGTTGGTCCAACAAGGTCCATGTGGAGGAGTTCAAGAGGTTTGGATGTGGTAAAAGATTTCACTTTCTTGTACTACTCTTTGTTTGTTTTCCAATTTGACATGTGCCACATATCTTATCCATTTTTTTCAATTTGGGTAAATCTCTATTAAGATCGGCTTTGCTCAATTTATACAAATTTAGGTACTTCACATGTCCAAGGTGTTTGTGCCATAATTCACTATCATTGGTTTGGACCATGAAACATGATACTTTAGATGAGCAAGATTTATTTACGATATAGCAATTTTCAAATGTTCTACGACCATTTAATATCACACAACCTTTCTCATTTGAGATCTCACATCCTTGATTTGTAAATTTAATATTATACTTGTTATCGCATATTTGAGAGATACTTAAAAGATTGTGCTTAAGCCCTTCTACAAATAGAACATTTCAAAAGGAGGAAGGTTAGAGATATGAACCATACCTTGGCCAATTATCTTGCAGTTGCTTCCATCACCAAAAGTTACTGAACCATCAATCATATCTTGTAGTTGGTGAATAAATCTTTGTCACTTATCATGTGTCTTGAGCAACCATTGTCTAGGTACCACTTTGATTGACTTGAAGCCTTGAAGGCGGTGTGCGCAGCCAAACAAGTAACTTTAGGAACTGTAATGACCTGTAAATTTCCGTACATTGGGTCGAGTACCACCTCGACCAGAAATCACGTAGGATTAAATCCCTTAGAAATTTAACAAAGTTACTAAGTACTAACCCGGTTAGCCATGAAATCCGTTGGGATCGCTTTAAATCGATCTGCAAGACCCCAACTTGCAGAATTAGTGACTCTAGGTTACCCTAAATCTAGAGCCAAACTCATTACCCGTCTGCTCTCGGGACTGAAAACGAAACTTCGTCTCGACGAAACGAAACTTCTATGAGGTCTAGATCGCACATCGGGAGTCTGATTAACACGAAGCTAAGGAACCAGGACCGCCCCACTGGGCCTGACAATCATCTCAAAAATCAGATGATTCCGATGTCCACGGCCATTCTTTCCACTCCAAAGCGAGGGAGTGTGAAAAAACACTATTTCGATCCAAATAAAAATATCTGGAATAGTGATCTGGCATCTTTCGTTTGCGCGTCAGTATTAAGTAACCTGACCGTCGGAATCAGACCAAATTACACCCTCGGATTAAGAAAATTTCAGGAACATTACATGTACTCAGAATTTCTGATCGTGGCCCACTGACCGTTGAACTGAAAGTGGTCCGCCACGTGCGATATGGGAATCCGATCGAGTCGAAAACCTAATCCCACGTAGATCCATAGATGGTGAGCTTAAGTCTGACGTTTGGCTCAAGAGGGCCACCAGAACATCCCTTTTGAGCTTGGAAAGTGGCGAACTGCCTATATATGCAGCCACCCTTGAACCTGAGTCTATTTGGACATGATTTTGGCTATAAAAGGGGCTTAGAACAGCCCCTCTCACAGCCATACGAATTTGGGAGCAAACCCTTAGAGAGAGAGAGAGAAAAGTGAGAGAAAGGCTTGGAGTTCGAAGCCGATCTTCCTCCTGCTGCTTCCACTCATCACACGGCCTACACCGCCATATTCTAGGTGTTTTCCCGGCGGTGTCCACCCCATTTGAAGGTAAGAAACCCTAACCCTAGGTCTGATTTGAGGTTGGATAGTGGTAGGTTATGCAAAAGCTAATCGGTTCCACTCTTTAGGCTAGGAAACTCCCGTATACGGAAGCTCCAACACGCTTGCTGATTCGTTGGAATTCCAAGGGCTGAGGTGAGGACTTTAAGTGTATAAGTTACGTTTTTCAACGCTTTCAATGTCAGATAATGATAGATTCATGATCTGCATGCAAATGCACATGTACAAAGTGCTTTCCGTTTCCTGTTTCGGTTAGCGATGTAGAATATGGAATTTCACATACTCTAGATATACGTAGAAATACCGTATACGTATTTTTGTTGAGAAAATGTTTGACATGTTTATTTAATGTTTGATTATATCATATGTGGATAAAATGCTAGTTTGGCGAAAAGAATCGCAAAAATACATGTTCATGTGTAAATGTCATGTATGTTGAAATTACGTATTTTAGAAATACCGCATACGTGTGGATTTTGGAAATGTAATTGTAATGATTATTTGCTGTATGATTACGATATACACGGGTAAAATACTCACGTGGCGAAGGGACAGCCCTAACACGAAATTGGCTAACATACGTCATGTATGTTGGAATAGTGTATTTTAGTGTTGTGCAAATGCTTGTATGAGTACGTGTTTATGTATTAGTACCTTAGAGAGGTGCTGATGTGGGATTTCCGACTCCTTAGAGACGAGTAGGTTTCCTCCATGCGGTGGTTCGCTAGAACCACTCACCTGTAATGTGTATGTATTGGTATCCCTATGTGGATAGTGCCTTATTACATGCTTCACCACATGCTTTACAACATGCTTTGTAACATGCTTTACTTCATGTTTTATTTCATGCTTTATAACATGCCTACTACATGCTTGCATTGCTTGTTTATCATGCTTTACTTCACATGCTAACGATGAAAATTGTTTGAGTTTGGGACTATGTATATAGTCCAAACATTCGTACCAGACTTGTGATTGTGGCTGAGATTCATGTCGCCACAAGGACGTGTCTGGCGAACCCGAGTCGTACTTCGGTTGGCGATAGTGGTTGGCCACACGGAGTGCTTTTGCGCTCCATATCGCTCAACTTGTGATGCGCTCGAGCTAGTCAGGCTCGCCAAATAAACCGAAGTGTTAATTGTGTGTTCACCCTGTTTGGTCGCTACTGCTTGAACCTAGGGTACCAAACTTACCAGTGGCGATCCCCGTTTAACCATGGTACCTAGATCCGCTAAGTCGCATGAGCCGGGCATGGTGGTATGGGACACCGTGGTCGAGCTGTCGGCCTACGCTGGGGCCTTGTGCCTCCCCGTAGTGACCATTGCGCAACTAACTCGTGAGCCGAATACGGTGGTATGGGACACTGTATTCGAGCTGTCGGTACCTCCCGCGAGAGCGGAGATACGGTGAGATCTGTACTCGTGCTGACGGGCGACGAGTCCTCCTCCGTAGTATCATCGAGTACACTCCAAGGGTCTGTGATTGGCGTCGAGTCTTTCACAGCAACTAGAGTGTGAGTTGAGCCGAGTACGGTGAGACCTGTACTTGAGCTGACGGCTAGTGATTGAGCCGAGTACGGTGAGACCTTTACTCGAGCTGAAGGCCAGCAATCGAGCCGCATATGGTGAGATCTGTATCCGCGCTGATGGGTGACGAGCCCTTTGCGATGCCTTCACTCACTTGTTTCTCAAACCATAATATCGTATGAGATTAACTAGATTGACGACCCTAGAATGGATCATGTTTGTGAATGATACAAGGGAGGTACCTTAGTTTCCTAATACTGATGGTTGAAATGGACTAAAAAAACTTGGTAATCATGAGCATCATCGCACCGCATATGCTTTGTAGATGTGGCGCACTGAGGGAGTAAGCATTCGCGAACGTAAGATGATGTCGCTTGAGGTGGTTTGGCAAGGGCATACAGCATCATGTCATATAATTTTTGCACTTAACAAGAGTAGTTAGAAGTGCTTGATTTGTACTGCTTATCATTACTGCTTGATTGATTTGATAACTGTTTACTTATGCTTTATTGTTCCACTGAGTTAGCTACTCACTCCACGTTACGGGAGGGTGTTTGCAACACCCACGAGACTCTGTCGCAGGTGTAGATGGCGCCTTGGTTCAGGAGCCGGAGCCCCGACTTTGATGAGGACCAGGAGGAGTTCCTCCTTCATGCATTACTCTGACGGCTTTGCTTACAAATTTTAGGAACAGTCCTACCTAGGGTCTCCCGATTTCACCGTTCTTAAATTCATTAAAAATGGACGCGTTGATCGAGTTTTGTACTCGATCCTGACTGCAACACATGGACTTCAAATCACCCCCTGGATCGTCTAGTGACGTGTCAAGATCACAACCCACCAAAGATTAGTCGTTAAAAATCAAGAAAAATCAGATTGGTTCAGAATTCCCCGAAACCGACCGTTCTGGAGCCGAACTGAGGTCGGGGCCCCCCACGTTAATCAACTAAGACTCCTGAATGAACCAGGGTGCATTTGGCACCCTGGGAACGAGGCAAGGTGGTCCCACAGAGGTGGCGCGGCTCGGCCAAGTCCGGCCGCGGCGGCGCCGCGGCTCGGGCGGCGGGCCGCGGTCCGGTCAGCTTTCCGGCGTACTTCCGAGCATGGGGTGGGTCGGCCTGACCCCCCCTACACAGTGGCACGTGCCATTTTGGCACATGGTTGGAATAAAAGGGGCTGGAGCACCCTTCTTCTTCCCATTTTCACCCCTCTTTTCAAGCACCTCCACCCCCAAATCCGATTTTCTCAAACCCATCCCTCCAACCTCCAAATCTTCCATTTTCTTCCATATCTCACACACCCCAACCTTCCACAACAGCTCTAGCTTCTTCCTTTCCTTTCCCAAAGTTGGAGCTCTCATACCCCTCCTTGGAGCTCAAAATCGGGTAATCTACTAACCCATTCCACTTCCTTCTTGTTTCTTCTTCATTTCCTACCTCTTATGCTCCTTCCACACCCATTGGATTGTTTGTTTGTGGTGGAGCAAAGAGATCAGCCCCTTGTTCCCCCATTTTGGCAATTTTCCATGACCCTCCTTGGTGTGGTGGCCACCATTTTCTCTTTTTCCTCCATCCTATCTCTCATGGGAAAGAGGAAAACCGCGGCCGATGATGCCGGCCCAAGTAGGCCAGCCCATTCCCGAAGAAGATCCGATGTTGGGGCCGGCACAAGCACCGCGAGACCTGGATCCTGACCATCCCGCCAGAAATGCTTACCCGATAGGCATGGAGTATGGGCGCTTCGCGGGCCGCAAAGTTATGTTTGAAGCTCATGTGGATGAAAGGATGTTCGGGCTACACCCACTGATGGACCGCCTGGTGGACATCGGTTGGAATTCTATGTTTGATGGCGAGTCGCCTGCATGTGAGAACACGGTTCGCGCGCTTTCTATGCTCACATCGTGGACGCATCTGTTGAGCCTCTTCAGTTTACTGTTTCTGTGGGGCATTAGACGCACGATTACAGTGGATGAAGTGGCTCGGATCACGAAGCTACCGCGCGTGGTCAAGTACACCCCAGTGATAACTTCTCCAGAAGTGCGCGGGAAAGGGATCGCCGCACGCGATATCTCTGTGGTCGCCGGGTTACTTGGAAGAGAGGAAACTGCATTGCGGCGACAAAGATGGCGAGGACTTCCGTTTACTCCATCACATTTTCACCTACAACGTGTACCCACGGTCGGGTAACCGCACGGAATGTACTCGGTTGATGGTGGACTTCTTGTACAAGATGGGACATGGGGACGACATATGCCTGCCCACGTTCATCCTATCTCAGATAGTGCATGTTGTTCGTTCTGCCAGGAACGATCTTTCGCTCCCATTTGGCCGTCTGATCTGCAGGATGGCTCGTGATGTGGCCTATAGATTGAATATGGAGGATCTTGCACCTGTCCGAATCATAAGTGAAGCGACACTCAAGAATATGAAGATCGGCCCTCAACAGCGGCAAGCCCGACTCGACGAATCTGGAGATGAGTCGGATAGTGCCGGCGAGGAGAGTGATGAGGAGGGCGGTGATGACATACAGGAAGAAGAACCTGAGGCTCAGGACACCGAGGAGAGTTCACCCCCCTATGGCTCAGGAGCATGGTGTAGATCGGGATGCTTTTGATGCGCGATTTGCCCGTCTTGAGGAAGGGCAAGCCGCCTGCAGCAAGAGATTGGTCAAGTTCGAGCCAAGCTTGAAGAAAATGAAGCCTATATGAAGAGAAGTTTCAAGAAGATGTCCCGTACGTTGAAGGCCATCCTATCTGTGCTGTGCGCAGGACAAGAATGCTCCTCCTCCACCGCCTGCTTCGGATGCTTAGTCATCCATGTTGTGTATGTTGTGTTTTTGTTTTGGTTACCGCGATAGGCGGTTTTGTGTTTTATGCAGATGTTGTATTAGGTAGTAGCATGTTTTAGGTGTTTTTTTGTAGTAGATGTATTGGCTATTATGTGGCTTTCTGTCGTGATTCATGTAACTCTGTAGTCCATGTATTATGACAATTTTGGGTGAATGAAAAGCATGTAGCCTCTTTGTATTGATGATGTGTGGAATGCTTAAGTGCTTTATGATGTGTATTGTGTCCTATCTCACAAATGATCTACCCTATGTTGTATAGGGCATGCCGCGGCAGTATACGCGGAGCACGACACTTTCGTTTGACCGGCTCTATGGACCAGACTCCTTCTGGTAGTGGCGGTCCTACGGACCGAGGATTGGGATCTGATCAGCCTTCTGCTGGTCCTAGTGGTGGACAGCCACCTTACACACCGCCCCGGTCCGTGAGCAGTATCGGCCGTCATCTGCTGCGCAGCATGATTCTCAGGCTGCTCCACCGCCTGATAGATTTGAGCAGCTGATGATGATGATGCATCAGCAGCAGATGCAGCAAGCAGCAGCAGATACAGCAGCAGCAGCATCAGGATTATGGCCACTATTGCTGAGGCTTTGTCCCACGGTGGTAGTGCGACTCCACCTATGACATCTGCGCATCCTGAGGAGGATTCTGAGCCTCCTGCTCGGTTTGAGGATGCGCCTCTGCCTACACCCGTCGCACCTCCTACTGGAGATGTCGGTACGCGTGGTCTACTCGAGCTATTTCAGCGCTTGAGGCCTCCTTCATTTGCGGGTTCTCACAGACCCGAGGAGGCGGAGTTCTGGCTGGACCGCATCTCCAAGATGCTACGGATGTTACATTGCTCTGAGGCAGAGCAGGTTGAGTTGGCTACCTTTATGTTTGAGAGGGAGACCAGCTTATGGTGGGACAGTGTGCTGCGCACGGTCGCAGTGGACTTCGTGTGGACCTGGGAGGCTTTCGAGTCTCGGTTCCACGAGAAGTATTACCCGCTCAGGCAGACGTATCGGCATGAGCGGGAGGACGAGTTTCTGCACCTCAGGCAGGGAGGCATGTCGGTGACGGAGTATGAGCACCGATTTACTGAGTTGGGCCGCTTTGTCCCGACCATCCTCGTCAATGAGCAGATGAGGATGCGACGATTTACTGGGGGCTTGCGACCTGACATACGGTCGAAGCTATGCTGCCACACATCCCTACGTATGCGGCGTTGGTCCACATGTCTATGACGGCCGAGCAGGATGTGGACCGTTTGGCCCGATCACGCGGTACTATGGTTGCGAGACCGCGGCAGGATTACAGAGCAGGCCTATCTTAGGCAAGAGGCCTCGGGCTGATTCTCCCCCCAGGGCCGCAGCGCCAGTTGTTCCCATGAGACGCCCGTTGGTGACCTGCACGTTTTGCGGGAAACCAGGACACCCTGCGAGAGCTGCTTCTCGCGCATGAGGGCTAGCGGATTTGCGCCACCGCAGAGATTGGGTCGCCCTTATCCACAGGCCATTTCAGCTCCGCCGCTACAGACCACTCCTGCACATCCTTCATTCCGACCTCCTGTGTCGTTCTTCAGGCCGCCACAGCGACCCCTGGCTCCTCAGCCGAACCGCCAGCAGCAGGCTCATGTACATACCCTTGTTGCTGAGGCACCAGAGACGTCGATATCGGCACCGACGGCTTTCGAGGGTACGGCTCATATCCATGGTACTCCCATTTCTCTACTGGTGGACACTGGATCCACTATCTCTATCATTTCTTGTGGGCGGTGAAACGCCTATCTTTGCATACTGTTCCCACTAAGGGAACGAGACTCACTACGGCCACTGAGACCTTCTCGGATGTCACACGGCTATGCGAGGGTTGCGCGATAGTTTTGGGTAGCAGCACAGAGCTCGTCGACCTTATTGTTGCTCCACTATGGCACTACGACGTTATACTTGGCATGGATTGGCTCGCCAAGATGAGGGCGGAGATAGATTGCGATGCTCGGATCGTGACTGCCTATGGACCTGACGGCACAGCTTTCACGTTCCCAGTGCAGGTCAGTTGGCCCTGTCGAGTTGATTGTTATGCTGCCGCTTTACTTGTGCCGATTGATGGTCCGACACTGGAGGGTACGCCAGTGGTTAGGAGTTTGTTGGAGTCTTTAAGACTATCCCTGGTTTACCTCCTCGGCGCGAGATTGATTTTACGATTGACCTTACGCCTGGTGCGATGCCCATCTCGTTGCCGACCTATCGTATGCCTCCATGCGAGATGGAGGAGCTGCGGAAACAGATCGACGAACTCGTAGAAAAGGTTTTATTCGACCTAGTGTGTCTCCTTGGGGGGCACCTGTGTTGTTCGTGAAGAGGGACGGGTCGCTACGGTTGTGTATTGATTACCGTAGGTTGAACCAGGTCACGGTGAAGAACAAGTATCCTTTGCCCAGGATAGATGATCTGTTTGATCAATTGAGGGGGGCGAAGTATTTCTCGAAGATTGACCTTCAGTCAGGATACCACCAGTTGCGCGTGAGAGAGGAGGACGTGCAGAAGACAGCCTTCAGGACGTGCTTCGGGCACTATGAGTTCTTGATGATGTCGTTCGGTCTGACGAACGCACCAGCCTTGTTCATGGATCTGATGAACCGGGTATTTCGGCCCTTCCTTTACCGATTCGTCATCGTCTTTATCGATGACATCTTGATATACTCCACGAGTAGAGAGGAGCACGAGGAGCACCTGCGAGCGGTATTGGGTACGTTGGAGAAGAACCAGTTGTTTGCGCAATACAAGAAGTGCGACTTCTGGCAGGAGGAAGTCAAGTTCCTGGGACATATTGTGTCCAAGGATGGGATAGCAGTGGACCTTGCTAAGGTAGCCGCGGTTCAGGATTGGCAGCAGCCTGAGTCGGTTACTGAGGTGAGGAGTTTCCTTGGTCTGGCTGGGTATTACAGACGCGTTTCATTCGGGACTTCTCGAAGATTGCCAGGCCATTGTCGCAGTTGACTCGGAAGGACCTGAAGTTCGCCTGGAATGAGAAGGCGGAGGCAGCTTTTAAGGAGCTGAAGGACAAGTTGACGTCCGCCCCTGTGCTAGTATTGCCAGAGCAAGGGGTGAAGTACACGGTATATACTGACGCGTCTCGCGTTGGTTTGGGTTGTGTTCTGATGCAGAAGGATAGGGTGATTTCGTATGCCTCGAGACAATTAAGGAAGCACGAGGAGAATTACCCTACACATGACCTGGAGTTGGCAGCTGTCATCTTTGCATTGAAGCTCTGGAGACATTACCTCTACGGTGAGGAGTTCGAGCTTTTCTGCGACCACAAGAGCCTTAAGTACATATTCACACAGCGGGATTTGAATATGAGACAGCGCCGATGGATGGAGACCTTGAAGGACTTCAAGTTCGAGGTTTCCTACCATCCTGGCAAGGCGAACCTTGTGGCAGACGCGTTGAGCCGCAAGAAGGCGATTGCATTTGCGGCACCGCTGATGATAGCCGAGTGGGACATGATGGAGTTTGTGCGGGACTTCGAGCAGAGACTCACTGTCGAGGAGCCTTTTGAGTGTGTTGCGCACGTTCGGGTGCGGCCACTTATTGACGACAGGATTGTTGAGGCCCAAGAGGGCGATTTACGACTGCTGTCTGAGCTTCGAGAGCAGGCTAGCGACGCCGTGGACTCCGAGTGGAGAGTTGGTTCTGATGGGGGTTTACGATTCCGTGGCCGCCTATGTGTTCCTGATGTGGCTGACTTGAGACGCGAGCTTCTCGAGTCTGCCCATAACTCGAAGCTTGCGATGCATCCTGGTAGCACGAAGATGTACCAGGATATGAGACGGACTTATTGGTGGGATAACATGAAGGCCCACATTGCTGAGTATGTATCTCGATGTCTGACGTGCCAGCAGGTCAAGGCAGAACATCGCCGACCTCCTGGACTACTTCAGCCCATGCCTATAGCGGAGTGGAAGTGGGACTTCATCTCCATGGACTTCATATCAGGGCTGCCGAAGACGAGGAAGGGACACGATTCTATTTGGGTATTGGGTGATTGTGGACCGGTTGACCAAATCGGCCCATTTCCTCCCTATCAGAGTTACGAACTCTGCAGACGAGCTGGCTAGACTGTACATCAGAGAGATCGTCCGTCTGCATGGAGTTCCCTTAGAGATCGTGTCGGACAGAGACACGCGGTTCACATCCATCTTCTGGACTCGTATCCAGGAGGCGATGGGTGTGAAGTTGAAGTTCAGTACAGCGTTTCATCCTCAGACTGATGGGCAGACAGAGCGGGTAAATCAGATTCTGGAGGATATGTTGCGAGCATGTGTGTTGGACTTCAAGGACAGCTGGGATGACTGTCTTCCGTACGCAGAGTTCGCCTACAACAACAGCTTCCAGGCGACTATTGGCATGGCGCCATATGAGGCTTTATATGGTCGACCTTGTAGGGCACCGCACTGTTGGGCAGAGGTTGGCGAGCGTAGCCTGATTGGCCCGGAGTTGGTCCAGACGACTACAGAGAAGATAGATATTATCAGGCGTCGATTACTCACAGCGCAGAGCAGGCAGAAGAGTTACGCCGATACGAGCGGCGACCGCTGGAGTTCGAGGTCGGGGATCATGTGTTCCTTCGAGTTTCCCCTATGAAGGGAGTCCTTCGGTTCGGGAAGAAGGGGAAGCTCACACTGAGGTTTATCGGTCCATTTCAGATACTGGATCGAGTGGGTGATGTGGCGTATCGTCTCGCCTTGCCTACACCACTTGCTTCTGTACACAACATATTTCATGTCTCTATGCTGAAGAAGTACGTTCCTGATCCTGCGCATATCATCAGATGGGAGCAGGTACAGTTGAGTGAGGATACTACGTACGAGCTGCGCCCGACGCGTATCCTTGATAGGAAGGAGCAGGTACTACATAGCAAGGTCATCCCACTTGTGAAGGTGCTTTGGACACATCATTCTGAGGAGGAAGCTACCTGGGAGACTGAGGCCGAGGTCAGAAAGAACTATCCTCAGATTCTCGAGGACTACGAAAAGGTATAAATTTCGAGGACGAAATTTTTTGTTTAAGGGGGGTAGATTGTAACGACCTGTAAATTTCCGTACATTGGGTCGAGTACCACCTCGACCAGAAATCACGTAGGATTAAATCCCTTAGAAATTTAACAAAGTTAACTAAGTACTAAACCCAGTTAGCCATGAAATCCGTTGGGATCGCTTTAAATACGATCTGCAAGACCCAAAACTTGTAGAATTAGTGACTCTAGGTTACCCTAAAATCTAGAGCCAAACTCATTACCCGTCTGCTCTCGGGACTTAAACGAAACTTCGTATGAGGTCTAGATCGCACATCGGGAGTCCGATTAACACGAAGCTAAGGAACCAGGACCGCCCCACTGGGCTTGACAATCATCTCAAAAATCAGATGATTCCGATGTCCCACGGCCATTCTTTCCACTCCGGAGCGAGGGAGTGTGAAAAACACTATTTCCATCCAAATAAAAATATCTGGAATAGTGATCTGCAATCTTTCGGTTGCGCGTCAGTATTAAGCAACCTGACCGTCGGAATCAGACCAAATTACACCCTCGGATTAAGAAAAATTTCAGGAACATTTACATGTACTCAGAATTTCTGATCGTGGCCCACTGACCGTTGAACTGAAAGTGGTCCGCCACGTGCGATCTGGAAATCCGATCGAGTCGAAAACGTAATCCCACGTAGATCCATAGATGGTGAGCTTAAGTCTGACGTTTGGTTCAAGGAGGGCCACCAGAACATCCCTTTTGAGCTTGGAAAGTGGCGAACTGCCTATATATGCAGCCACCCTTGAACCTGAGTCTATTTTGGACATGATTTTGGCTATAAAAGGGGCTTAGAACAGCCCCTCTCACAGCCATACGAATTTGGGAGCAAACCCTTAGAGAGAGAGAGAGAGAAAAGTGAGAGAAAGGCTTGGAGTTCGAAGCCGATCTTCCTCCTGCTGCTTCCACTCATCACACGGCCTACACCGCCATATTCTAGGTGTTTTCCCGGCGGTGTCCACCCCATTTGAAGGTAAGAAACCCTAACCCTAGGTCTGATTTGAGGTTGGATAGTGGTAGGTTATGCAAAAGCTAATCGGTTCCGCTCTTTAGGCTAGGAAACTCCCGTATACGGAAGCTCCAACACCCTTGCTGATTCGTTGGAATTCCAAGGGCTGAGGTAAGGACTTTAAGTGTATAAGTTACGTTTTTCAACGCTTTCAATGTCAGATAATGATAGATTCATGATCTGCATGAAAATGCACATGTACAAAGTGCTTTCCGTTTCCTGTTTCGATTAGCGATGTAGAATATGGAATTTCACATACTCTAGATATACGTAGAAATACCGTATACGTATTTTTGTTGGGAAAATGTTTGACATGTTTATTTAATGTTTGATTATATCATATGTGGATAAAATGCTAGTTTGGCGAAAAGAATCGCAAAAATACATGTTCATGTGTAAATGTCATGTATGTTGAAATTACGTATTTTAGAAATACCGCATACGTGCGGATTTTGGAAATGTAATTGTAATGATTATTTGCTGTATGATTACGATATACACGGGTAAAATACTCACGTGGCGAAGGGGCAGCCCTAACACGAAATTGGCTAACATACGTCATGTATGTTGGAATAGTGTATTTTAAGTGTTGTGCAAATGCTTGTATGAGTACGTGTTTATGTATTAGTACCTTAGAGAGGTGCTGATGTGGGATTTCCGACTCCCTTAGAGACGAGTAGGTTTCCCTCCATGCGGTGGTTCGCTAGAACCACTCACCTGTAATGTGTATGTATTGGTATCCCTATGTGGATAGTGCCTTATTACATGCTTCACCACATGCTTTACAACATGCTTTGTAACATGCTTTACTTCATGTTTTATTTCATGCTTTATAACATGCTTACTAACATGCTTGCATTGCTTGTTTATCATGCTTTACTTCACATGCTAACGATGAAAATTGTTTGAGTTTGGGACTATGTATATAGTCCAAACATTCGGTACCAGACTTGTGATTGTGGCTGAGATTCATGTCGCCACAAAGGACGTGTCTGGCGAACCCGAGTCGTACTTCGGTTGGCGATAGTGGTTGGCCACACGGAGTGCTTTTGCGCTCCATATCGCTCAACTTGTGGTGCGCTCGAGCTAGTCAGGCTCGCCAACTAAACCGAAGTGTAATTCTGTGTTCACCCTGTTTGGTCGCTACTGCTTGAACCTAGGGTACCAAACTTACCAGTGGCGATCCCCGTTTAACCATGGTACCTAGATCCGCTAAGTCGCATGAGCCGGGCATGGTGGTATGGGACACCGTGGTCGAGCTGTCGGCCTACGCTGGGGCCTTGTGCCTCCCCGTAGTGACCATTGCGCAACTAACTCGTGAGCCGAATACGGTGGTATGGGACACTGTATTCGAGCTGTCGGTACCTCGGCGAGAGCCGAGTACGGTGAGATCTGTACTCGTGCTGACGGGCGACGAGTCCTCCGTGGTATCATCGAGTACACTCCAAGGGTCTGTGATTGGCGTCGAGTCTTTCACAGCAACTAGAGTGTGAGTTGAGCCGAGTACGGTGAGACCTGTACTTGAGCTGACGGCTAGTGATTGAGCCGAGTACGGTGAGACCTGTACTCGAGCTGACGGCCAGCAATCGAGCCGCATACGGTGAGATCTGTATCCGCGCTGACGGGTGACGAGCCCTTTGCGATGCCTTCACTACGTTTCTCAAACCATAATATCGTATGAGATTAACTAGTATTGATGACCCTAGAATGGATCATGTTTGGGAATGATACAAGGGAGGTACCTTAGTTTCCCAATACTGCTGGTTGAAATGGACTAATAAAAACTTGGTAATCATGAGCATCATCGCACCGCATGTGCTTTGTAGATGTGGCGCACTGAGGGAGTAAGCATTCGCGAACGTAAGATGATGTCGCTTGAGGGTGGTTTGGCAAGGGCATACAGCATCATGTCATATCATTTTTGCACTTAACAAGAGTAGTTAGAAGTGCTTGATTTGTACTGCTTTATCATTACTGCTTGATTGATTTGATAACATGTTAACTTATGCTTTATTGTTCCACTGAGTTAGCTACTCACTCCCATGTTACGGGACGGTGTTTGCAACACCCATGAGACTCTGTCGCAGGTGTAGATGGCGCCTTGGTTCAGGAGCCGGAGCCCGACTTTGATGAGGACCAGGAGGAGTTCTCCTTCATGCAGTACTCTGACGGCTTTGCTTAGGCCGGCTGCATTGCAGGATTTTCAGGGCCTCTTTTGAGGATTTTATTTTGGTTTTTGACTTAGAAACAATACATATATATTGGTACTTAGCTAGTACTCATACTCTGGAGTTCAGAAAATTTTGTTACTTTACATACTTGAATATAAAATTTCAGTCTTCCGCTTGCCTTTATACAATTGAACTGGAGTATGAATTACTGTTTTGGTATAATCTCATTCATGTTTATTGCGCTAACTAAGACAACATTTAACCAGCATTGTGTATGTTGCATAAGTGATGCGTTGGAACTCGGGAGTTGAGTTTATACTCGACCCCCGAATTTCAGGGCGTTACAGGAACCCATTGCATAGTAGTTTTGGGTTTTGGAACATAGTTGGTTTTACTTTGCTTGTAATTAGTATTAACTCTTACATTAGAGTTAGATTTGAGAAGCTCCTTGAGTAAGTCCACAATTTTTTCAGCTAAAGGATTATAGCATTGTTTTCTAAATCTGAAATTATTAGAATTTGTTTTAGATGCTTGAGAAGTTTTTACATTTTTAAACTGTTTTGATTACTATATTTCAAGCCCTTTCCTTTTGAGTTAGAGGATTCTACTTTGACAAATGTTGGAGATACACTCTTATTTTTAAGAGGCATGAATTTATCATAGCCCAAACCCGATTTATCTCCACATTTTTTAGATGCGGTTAACAACTTTTCAAGTTTAGGGTCTCCATGGGCATACCTCCATGTATCCTTTGAACTCAATAGGGAAGAAACTTCAAGTTTTAGTTTCTCATTTTCTGTTATTAATTTTTCAAGTTCAAAAGTTTTAAAACTCAAACGCATTTAGCTTTTTCAAAACAATCAGAAATATGAGATTTTTCCAAAACAGAATTTTCAAAATTCTCTTTCAATTTTAGAAAATTTCCTTTTTGAAGTTTTAGCTTAACCGCAATCTTACAACTCTCCCTATATAGGGCATTATAGGCATCCTAAAGATCATCTTCATTTTCAGGGTCACTCCTCAAATTTTCATATTCATTGAGTTGCGACTATCTGTGAAAGTGACTCTGGCTAGAGTCATTAAAGCCTTAACTTCATTTGAAGTTTCGGGTTCTGATTCATCCGACTTAGAAGAGACTTCAGAGCTGGATGATTCATCCCATGTAGCTATCATGCCTTTTTGCTTTGACTTATCCCTCTTTGGACACTTATTTGCCAAATACCCATATTCATGGCAGTTGAAACATTGACTATCTTTTAGAGATTTCCAGTTTCTAGTTTTTCCCTTTTTCTTCTCAGAGGGTTTTTGAAAATCTACTATTTTCTTACTTTTAAAAATCTTATAAAACTATTTCGCATGTAAAGCCATATCATCCTCTGAGTTTTCATAATCAGAATCACTACCTTTTGAAACAGATTTGGATTATTTAAGAGCTATGGACTTACCTTTAGGGGCTTTGAAATTTAACTCATAAGTTTGAAGAGAACCAACAAACTCGTCAACCTTCATATGATCAGTGTCTCTAAGTTCCTGAATAGCAGTAACCTTGGAATTAAATCTCTCAGGAAGTGATTGCAGGAATTTTGCAGAGACTTTGCTTTCTGGGATACTATCTCCAAGACCCCACATAGAGTTAACTTTTTCTTTTTTTTTTAACTCAAGAAAATTTCATTCAAAAGAAAAGAAAGGCATACAGAGACTATACTTCGGGTGGCCCCACGAGCCTACCAAAATAAAGACTCGGACCACCTATCATCAAGGAGATATACAAGAACCATCACCCCAATGGTGCCTATCTTAAGGGGAGGACAAAACACCAGGCCAAAAAAAAAGAAGGACCCAAAAGAGGGAGCTATCTATACCCACGTTTCCGGACAGTCCCAAGTCCCACTCTATCAAGGAAAATCAAACCCCTAACAACCCGGGGAAGGGTCGCTAGGGACGAAAACAAAAATGAGGCTTGGGTGGAGCTGCCCACATTGGCAAGGCCATCTGTCTACCCATTACCTTCTCTGCACACATGACGGAAACAAACCTGCCCATTCCTATCTAGAGAACGAATTCTGGAAATCCAGTACTTCCGTCGCCAGCCCGGTTGAGCAACTCCCGTCAGAAAGTTCACCACCAGCAACGAGTCCGATTCGACGATGATATCCGTCATCCCGTGCTGAAAACAAAAGCTGAGACCATCATGAACAGCCCTCAGTTCAACCCAAGTGTTAGATGCAATGTCGTAACCCGCACAAAAAGCAAACCGAAAGTCTCCCCTGTCTCCTCTGCACACCCCCCCCCTCCCCCTCGCCTCCACCCTGACCGGGGTTTCGACTGGCCGAGCCGTCCACGTTGATTTTAACCCTACCCGGAGGAGGTTTCATCCAACGCACCACCTTGGTATGCTCAAATTCGCTCGGGAGAGCGAAAATTTCCATAGCAGATAAAGCCCTGCTTCTGCCACCCTCACGAGCTTGGCTATTCCATCTTCTGACGATCCAACTAACCTAACCAGCAATGCACGAAATTATTGAAAACGGGCCCTGAAAGGAGTTATTGAACCTGGAGGCATTCCTCGCCATCCAGAGCTCCTAAAGAATGAAACAAGGGAGAAGAGAGCCGAAGGAGCATGATCCGAACGAGAGTCCCACCAATGGTTGAGACGATCCAACATGGAATCATCATTCGACAGGATGATACCGTAGATCGTGGCGAAATGATGCTAAACAGCAGCCGCTCAGGCGCTATACAGGAAGAGGTGGGCAACCGATTCAATTGCGCGTCTGCTGTTTTGCTCCTCAACGCAGCAATTGCACTTGGATGCTAGTTGAATCCCACGCGATTTAACAGCCTCGTCGACTGGTAGTGCTCCTCTAATGATACACCAGACCAAAAAGAGAGAGCTTCAGAGGGATTTTAGTGTCCCAGATCTTACCACCCCAGGAGGTCCGAGGACGATGAAAATGAGGGGTCTCCTAAGCCATGGAAATAGAGAACTCTCCATTTTTTGAGTTAACTATGTCATTTAGTTTCGTACAAAAGTCCATGAAAGACTCATTTTCTTCCATACGAATTTCCTCAAACCTAGTGGTGAGGATTTGATCTTTAGACTTTTTGACAATAGATGTTCCCTCGTGTGTCATTTTGAGAATGTCCTAGGCTTGTTTAGTAGTATCACAAGAAATGATTCTTTTGAATTCATCAGGTGATAGTGCACAAGTGATTGCATTTAAAGCCTTAGCATTAGCACTGCTCTCATTTTTGTGAAGAGTAGTCCACATGTAATACGGTGTTTCTTTAATGGACTTGGTTCCATCACTACCTAGAACTTCAGACGTTAGTGGATTCCATCTAGTCATTGTGGCTTGCCACACGCTTTCATCAATGGATCTTAAAAAGATTCTCATTCTGGATTTCCAATAAGCATAGTTGGAGTCATCAAATGGTGGTGGCCTAGTGATAGATAGACTATCAAAATTTGACATGCTGAAAGCTCTAGATCGATAAGCTCAGGAAATAAATCCAATGGAATGAGCCACTTATCTCTGATGCCACTTGAAAAGGGCGAGCTCTCAGTCCTACAGAGGGGGGTGTGAATAAGACTATCCCAAATAAAAATTAAATCCAGAAAATAAATGTAGATAGCTGAAATAAATAACAATCTCAAATGCACTAGTCTTGAGAGGTTGATTCAAACTTTGTTCAAAGGACAACCTTACACAAAAATCAAGGTTTATGGTAGGACAACCTGATTACTTGAACTTAGTAAGGATCAAAAACTCGAGAAGCAATAGAAAGAAATCTAACTATTACAACATTCACATGTACATGAAATAGAAACAAACATTCACCACAACATATACATCATCATCATCATCATCCAAACTCCGAGAATTATAGTGGTTTGATGTGTACACCAACTGTTCTCAAACAGCCACACCTACTCCACTCCAAATATCCACAACCGACATGATATTGGCTTTCACTATGAAAGAAGGTTTTCTGAGGTTCACCTTAAAACCTTTACAATTGCATTTTCAATGGGCTACCACAATTAAAAACCCCGCGCTGAGATTTTCTAGCTACTCAGTTAAAACCACAATAGAGATTTTCTGGTTATCTCAAAAACCAAAAATAGTAAATTGAATAAACAATACTAATCTGAAGATTCTTCTTCGATGTAGCCCGGTAGAACCGCTTCTTTGAAGACATAGATGTTTAATGTTCAATCTCTCAAATGAAAGGGTTCTAAGTCTAAATGAATTTTAAATTAAATCCAACCTTGGGCTACTTTGATTCAATTTCTTGGATCTCAAAAGGGTAAAACAAAATTCCCTAATAAATGTGATTGAATAGCAAGAGATCAAGAAATTAAAAATCAAAAAGCTATACTAAGAATCTTAAATTACCGTACAATAACTTCACAATTAGAGGGACTTGTTTCTCAGAGTGGTGGCTTGAATTAGCTTGGAATGAATGATAAAAGCTAAGAAAAGTCCTCAATTTATAGGCAAAAATTTTGTTCCCTCGACTGGTCTAAGGTCTGCCTCGACTGGTCCTGGCTTCAACCAAATTTCAAAATTCTAGCGCGATTGGATAAAACTGCCTCTCGACTGGTCGAGTGGTGATAAATTTGGTTGCTAGACTTTGAGTCGAAGCAGTCTCCACGACCGGTCGACCAGGGTGCTCAACTGGTCGAAGACCTACTAGAATTATCCAAAAATTTAAGTTATTTTCTGGACTGGTAAAGAAAACCCTGGACTGGTCGAGCCAGTGCCTGGACTAGTCAAACATTGACTAGGACTAGTCGAAGTAAAGCCTAAAATAATTACAATGACCCAAATTTAATATGCAATACAAATGACCTAAACCTAAGGTCTTTCTAGGGTCACATATACCTTAAATATGAACATCGAACTTGTAACTTCAGTCGCTTCGATAGATTGTATACTTGAAGTACTTGAATCTTGAGACTTGAGACTCGTATACTTTTATACTTGACACCTGAGCTTGTAACTTGTTCATGGAATGCACTTGGCTTGAAGTCGCACTTGCACTCTGTCTTGTATGTGAACTTGATCTTGAACTTGCAATTTGAAGTCACACTTTGACTTGAAGTTGTAATATCACTTAATGTTGAAGTAGATGTCTTGAAGCTCATCTTCGTATGAAGGTGAACTTTCCATCTATTGAACTTGAAGGCGAACTTTCCATCTATCAAACAAGTCAACCATTCTGAAGTGGTTTGGCAGAACAAAATTTGACAACAATATGGGGTGCTAGATCTATAACTTAGCACTTACAAGGAATCCTTGCTGAGCTGGAGGTCCTGGTCTGGGATGTTGGGACATGGGTACTGCCCTGGCTACTGCTTGGTTCGGCTATGGGCGGTTTGCTGGCAGCGCGATGCCCTCATCTGCTATCTTCTTGTAGCAATATCGCTCCGTGTGGCCATCCCGCTTGCAGTACTCATAGTGTTTTCTCAGGGGCACGAACGGGGCACCTGCGGGCTGGATCCTGAGCCTCCCCGTTGGAACAGGCGGAACGGGGGGAGCCTGCCTCGGTTTGCTTGTGGCGTCTCTGACTGGGGGATGTGACCTGATAGTGCGCTCGAAGTCCTTCTCGACCCTCATGACCTTGTCCACCAATTCCGGGAAGTCCCCAAAATCCCACGTACACAACCGCGACTATATCCCTGGCATGAGTCCCTCCTTGAACTTATGCAACTTGTACTCTGCGTCTTCGAGGGCCTTGGGCACGTATCGGGAGAGCTCGTCAAATCGTGCCTCGTACTGGGTGACAGTCATGCCTCCCTGCTCTAGCTTCAGGAACTGTGCGATCTTCTCATTCCTGCATGATGTGGGAAATACTTCTCCAGGAACTTCGTCCTGAAGCTTGCCCACGTCCAAGCGTACCCAGCTGGCACGCTTCGCTGTACTCCCTGCCACCAATTCTCGGCCTCTCCTTCCAGCAGATACGTGGCCAGATTGACCATCTGGGAGTCCGAGCACTCCAATAGCCTCATCATCTTAGCGATCCTTACCAACCAGTGCTCTGCCTGCACTGGGTCGGGCGCTCCCCCGAAGGTAGGTGGTCGGAGCCTCTGGAAGCACTCAAATACGTCTGCGCCCCGGACCTCGGCATCAAGCAATGTCGCCTCACGATTCCGGTCTCGTAGGGTCCCATCATCAGGGCATGTGAGGCCTGATGTTGCTGCATGAAGGCAACCTGCGGTTGCTACATAGTCATTGCCATCTGTGACAAGGTTACGAAAGTCGCGACCCCTGTCTAAGAGTCGGCAGATATGTCGACGGAAGGTGTCCTCTACTTGACATACTATGGAGGCAACCCTGATGGAATGACTTCAGGAGGAGGAGAGTCCCATCTAGCCTCGGACCCCATGTCCTAGTCTGTCACTCCAGGCAGGAGCCCTGGTGTGTATACGAGGTTGCGGTCTCGCTAGCGCTCTGTCGGTCGAAGGGGTTGTATGTCAATTGTATGAGCCCACTGCCATCATAACACGGGCAGCATGACTCCCTGTGAGGTTAGAATTTAATGGTTCCGGTATTAGGAAAAAGCGATGTTAGTCCAATAACGAGGCACACAAGGATTAGAGGTCTATTATCCTACTTGCCACATTCATGTTGGGGCGAGCCTATGCCCTTTCACAACACACGGATTGAGTTCTTAAGTCTAATCACTACTCTTGATAGCGTTTCAAGGGAACTAAAGTTTATGTCTCTAGATTCAAACAACTAACTCAACGTTTCCCCAAGGGGTTCTAAGTTCATCCCTAGCTTTAGCAATAGTCCTGATAGGGAAGTCCTGCTAGGGAACTTAAGGTTTCAATTTTTTCCTTATAGGTACTGGGGATTTCTTTGTAGGTTCAAGTTTATTCTAATAACATCTGAGGGAGTCTAAGTGTTTTGTTTCTACGTTTGTTCATCCTAGCTACTTCCTAAGGGAGAATTCTTAAGTTTCACTTAAGTTAATCCCTTAAGATTTTCGTATGCTGGTCCCACAGCCTAGATATCTCAGGCTCCACTTTGATACCAACTTGTAACACCCCAGTTTCCAGAACCTAAGTATACAACTCGCTTCTTAGAAACCTGGGAGTTAATAGACCATTAAGTGGCAATCAATGTAAAATCAAAGTACAATAGCAGGAATCAATGTGATATATAAGCCACAACCAAGTCACAATAATGTCCTAGTCCACTCAGCTGGGGACCTAAATACAAAACCTCAAGTTTTAAACATACTAAATAAACATTAACGACTAAATCTACTGATTCAGCCCGAAGTACTCAGTCGCTTCCTGATGTGATTCCTCCTCATACAGCTCTTCCTCCACTGCGACTGCAACAGTCCCAAGATCCACTGTGTATCCGTCCATGCCTGCACCTGTGTCCTCTATACGGTTGAATATTGATAAATGAGTGTCCAGCTGAGTGTGATTTCCCCTCAAGATTACACACCACCACCTTCGACAAGTATAGCATAAAGCAATAAGACATACAAAACATGATAAGATGCAATCTCATTATATGCATGGATGTATGAGTGCACATCAACTGGGGATGCTCATCCAGTTAGCTTTTGGATAAAGCCCATGCATGTGGCCGGTCACCAACGAAAGTACATAGTACATGTGTAGTGCCAAACTCACTGAAAGTGGGCCAATAGTCGATGGTTTGAAAGCTAGAGAAATGATACCATGACTAAGGGCACATGTTACAGCATCCAGAATTAGCCATCTGTCATCGCCCGAATGTTATGCATGCATGATTAGCCAGACCATTATTAATCCATTTACAATCAGCAGGTTTAATGAAGCTCACAGTCACTACGGGGAGCTCATAACCCTCCGTAGGCCGACGGCTCAGGTATAGTGTCCCATGACCACCATCCCTGGCCCATGAGTCTATCGCTTTATGGTGTGGATAGAACCCATCAACATGTAGCCTATCAACTTCCAATGTATGGGAAGCTACCATCATATGCTCCATAGATGGTAAAGCCCATGAACTAAACTGCCACTAATATAACTTCCATGTTGAGGGCCTAGTTATATCGCAATCAATTTGTTACACCCTAAGTATAGACTCTCTTTAAACAGAGGTTCCCTGAGAGAGGTTTTGAGTCATATGTGTCTTGCAGTCAATACCATAATATGAGAAGATGACATTTTAGTAGCGAACAATCTAAACAAGGCATGGTCTAAAGATTCAAGCATTCATATTCTTCAGGAGTCAGATGACCATAACTTACAAGTCCCAAAGCACGCATTCGAGGAAGTTAAACAAGTGATTCATGTGTTTGAGTAACTAGTCAATGATTTAATCAATTCTTAAAAAATAAGCTTAATTAAACTAATCAGGTATTTCAATCAGTCTGAGACATGTGATTAAGTTAAACTACTCAAGTACTATACTCAATCCTAAGGCATTTGTTTAAGTAGACTAAGTAAGTACTCTAATCAGTTCTTAAGGCATTTGTTTAAGTAAACAATTCAAATGTTCTTAATCAAATTATTTAAGTAAACGAATCGAGTATTCAAATCAATTATAAGGCATGTATTCAAGTAACTACCTGAACAATTAACCATTTATGGGTCGTCATTCATAGTTATAATAAAGACTATCCTTAGCCTAATTTAGGGATGGAAATCTCGAGGGGCGAAGTCATCACCTGAAGAGTTGTAGTCTCGTCCTTGCTCCGAATTCCCGTGTGTATCTTGCGGCCCAAAGTCACGCAAGTAATTTCCTAGAGTTAGGTTTGTATTAAACAACTATTCCCAAGACTTTTCTCTATCTAAGTTATTGAAGTTGTGTGGGGATTTGTAAGGGCCCATTATCACGGATATTGGGCCAGCATCAAGGTGATCAGGCCCACCAACCTGGCCTGATCAATGAGACCTGTGCTAGACCTGAAATGGGCAAAAACTAAGGCCCGAGCTGGGCCTAGTTTGGCCCTGCCTGATACATTACTTAAAGGCCTAGAATTTGGGTTGGGCTTCTTTCTGGCCTAACTATGGACGTGGTGTGGCCCACTGATATTTTCTTAGGTGCGGCCCACTGAGATATATGGTGTGGCGCACTGAAATTCATGGTGAGGCCCACTTAGTGCGATCCACTGTGATTCATGATGTGGCCTACTTAGTGCAGCTCACTGAATCTAACTTAGTGCGGCCCACTGAATTTGGACTGGGTCTGATTTTTGTCCTGGACTAGGGCTAACCTCAGCCCACATCCAGGGCTGATTTCGGCCTAGCACATGGCCTGTATTTGCTGTCGGCCCTAGCCCAGATTACGGCCCAAAGTTTGGGCTGGCTTTCAGTCCAACTGAAGGGTTGGTTCTAGCCCAGATGACGGCCCAACCGAATAACCGTTTTCAGTCTGTTTCAGGGCCCAGATAAAGGCCCGTTTTCAACTCATCTTGAGGCCTGTTTTTCAACCTAACACAAGGCCCAGCTGAGGTCTATTTCCAGTCCAAATAAGGGCTTTGCTGATGGGACATTTGCAGCCCAAATCAAGGCCTGATGAAGGCCCAATTTCAGACCTGTTTGTAGCCCACATTACAGTACCGCTTGTGGTTGGGACCCAGCAAACGAATGGCCCAAAAATGAACTTAGTCCTACAAGTTCTGCCCATACATAAGATGATTGCAATCAGCATCCACCATGTAGTTGTACAAGGTGTCATTTCCACCTGTCGATGCTAAGCCTGGGTCGGCCCATCATGCCTACAGGGAGTCTTGTTCGGCCCAGAGCTTGTGGCCGAGCTGGGCCCTGATTGGTGACTGGTTTGGCTCTGAGTTGTTATCATATGAACGGACTAGATGACATATGAACATCATGGTGGGCGTTCCTCAAACGATCCTAGCCATCTAATGAGATGAGCACTGATGATTAGTGACTCATCATCATCTGAAGTTAATGGAGGTAGGGCGCTCGACCCAACATTTCTAATGGAGTCCGGCCCACTACATGGCTTCCAATCCTAGCCGACCGGAACTCCCACAACAATGTGTCGTTGGGTGAAGGAAAACGAAGGGGAGGTTGGGTGTTACCTGATGGTAGTAGCCTACTTCGTTTGGCCAGCGCCTGAACTCGGAAGGGAGGTGTTGCTGGTCTGCACTGACCCAACTCGGTTCGAGCTATGCAGCTGAGTTGGTGCAGTGCAGCATCGAATCACACAGTCACTCACCTCACACTCTCTTTCATTCTTTCTCCCTCCTTCCTCTCCTTCTCTCCCTCTCTCTTTCTCTCTCTCTCTCTCTTTGGTGTGAATCCCAAGGAGAACCATCGGCCTTTATAGCCGAGAGAGAGAGCCTGCTCGAACCAACCAACGGTTGAGGTGAAAAACGCCACATGCAACAACTATTTTCGAGCGGTCACTGTGCATGAGATCCATCTGACCCTGGGGATGGATTCCCACGACCATGGCCCACCAGAAAAGCACATTTTTAGCACTGGTGAGGTCCATCTCGTGATCATGGGTCGGATGGGTTAACGGAGAAGATGAAGTGGCCATTAATGGCAAATCGCCATCTAGGGTATTTCAACATGATCTGGTCCGTTTGAGCGGACCAAATGAGACTGTTGATCATTGCGAGGCCCACTTTTTGGGCCTTTTAGGTGAGTTTCGAAACATCTCACAAGATATTCCAATTCTCGCCACTTTCTCATGAGATGAGACGTTTCTCCCCTTTATCTCATACCACCTTTAGGTGATGGGCTAGGATTGCCCCATGTGGCCCAGGGAACGTCCAGAATCGTGTCAGCACCCATTTCTCGAAATGGGAAGGCTTCTCTTTGCTTTTTCTCGGTGCGGGCTGTTGTTCGGCCGTTTTTGGCAATGGGAGAATGTAGTTTCAAATGGGTGGATGGATGGTTGGGATTGCATGATCAGGCCGATCTGTGGCCAACCATCCAAGATCCAAGCCATTCATATATTTTTGATCGGTTTCAATCCCAAAGCCACCTCCTTTTGCATGGGTTCAGTCAGACCATAAGGTTTTGGTCGTCTGGGCCCCACGAGTCTGATAGACGGTTCGGATCGATCAGTTAGTGGCCGAGGTGGGCCACCTTGGTAGCTGACATCCTTCAGTTTTGAATTTTCAACAGGTGGGAGGAATTTTTTACTTTTTGTGAAGGGGCTCGGTCAAAGCCGGTTTGACCTGCTCGACTTGTCCGGTGCACTTCGTGCACGGGTACACTGGGTGTACTCTCCCCTTATGTGGGGTCCATCGTGATGTTTGTGATAAATCCACTCCATCCATTCATCTTAAGAACCCTAGTTAGGGGTCCTGACTTAAGTTGGGGCAGATGTAAAGCCCAGGTGGGTCATATCACACATCATAGGTCCTTTTTACGGCCAATACACCTCGATCTAACGGCTGGATTGGGCTGATATTTTGTTTCAATGGTTGAATGGGAATTTGAGAGGCAATGAGTGCTTAGTTGGCCATTCACTATCCCTCGAAGGTCGATCTCTAATGTATTGTCCCCTTTCTTTATGGCCTGTTGATTTGAAAACTGTCTTAACTTGGGGTGGTTTGGTTAAGCTTACCTTCATGACTGTTGTAAGCTCCAGCTCATCTCCTAGGGTCCTTGATGGACGGTTTCAATGATGACTAGAAGCCCCAACCTGCATTCGTTGAATTTAGGTTGTTCATTAGTCGAGTTTTGAAATCCCATCATTACGGGTTTAAATGGTAACACCCTCGTATCAGAAGTGCATGGTGTTACAGTCTACCCCCCTAAAAAAAAAATCACCCTCGAAATTACCTGTGGTGTGTCGCCGAACAGGTGAGGGTACGTCTCTATAACCTCTGCTTCCTGTTCCCTAGTTGCTTCTTCCTCACCATGGTGCGACCAGAGAACCTTGACCAGCAATATCATTTTCGTCCGCAAGACCTGCTCCTTGCGATCCAAGATGCAGATAGGTTTCTCGGTATAGAAAGCATCCTCTGTGAGCTCGACCTTCTCCCAGCTGATGATACACGACTCATCTGGTGTGTACTTCTTCAGCATGGATATGTGAAAGACGTTGTGAATGTTAACCAATGCAATAGGAAATGTCAAGGGGTACGCCATGGCTCCCACACGATCCAATGACTAGATCTCAAACACGTTCTCAAACTTGTCCTTCTACTCATCAAAAGGGAATAATTCCTTTGACCTCTCTGACTCCAACCGATAAAGATCATCAATCAGAGAGCAACATAATTTCCCCTTCTAAAGGGAAATAAATAGTGCTTGAAGAGGTAGAAGAAGAATTGGAGGAAGATACTCTTCATCATCTAATGGCGGTTCTTCTGCTAAATATGACACTAAGGAAGATAATGGAGAGACTAATGAAGACGATGCTTTTGAAGAAGGGGAAGTTAATATTGACGATGAAAATGACACCGTTATCAAAAGTGTTTCTACTGGTGAAGAACTTCCTTCAACAGTAGAGAATGAGACTGACACTCAACCTAGTACTTATATTCCTGCAATAATTCCAACAACAGCAGAAGATGAAGAGGAACCTTTAGATTATGGGGAATATGGATATTCGCCAAGTAAGAAGTTTCCTGTAATTTTCATTATCATTTAATATTTAATAGAGTTATTACTTTTTATCATTATCATTATTATCTTCGTTTCAGGTGCTCATGCCACAAGCGATAAAACAGGTGATATCCCAACTGAAGACATCTCCCCTGCAACACAATCTGCCTTAATAAGAATTCCTTTAGCTCCCCTTGTTCAACCAGGGGTTGTAGCTCGTGAAGTTATTTCCCAACAGAACTAACTGATGTAGCAACCCCTACTATTATCGACTCTAGTACTGATGCTAGAGCTCCCTCGTTTGCTGACATGATGAGACCTAGTTCTTCCGTTGTCAAAGAAGCACAACTTCCAACGGTTCCTATTCTTGTTGAAGGTATATTCATCATTTTCTATATATATATATATATATATATATATATATATATATATATATATATATATATATATATATATTTCTATATCCTTTATTTTCATAGATTATATTCTAATTTCTTTCTTTTACTGTCTTATAGAAAATCCTCCTCTGAGTGGTTTAGCCAGCTCCAGCTCAGTTGTCACTGTATCTGACTTGTTGGCTTTGAAGAAAGTTTCAGCTTACAAATTAACTCTGATGAGAAATTCCATGTCAGCAGCTGTACATATGTTCAAAAATCCTGATCAGTGGTCAGATCTGAACATTACCATAAAAGTCCTGGACAGTGCCGCAAAGACGTCCAAGATTAATGTCTCTCTTTTGCGTGATTCTCTCTTGAGTTCCATGACTCGGTAACTGCCTTGAAGTCCATGGAGAACGTGGTCATTGCTCTAGAGATTTTAGAATATGGGAGACAACTAGCATCTTCCAAGGAGAAAGCTTCTCATATTGCTTCTGTCATTATTGGATACGATCAAGAGCGACAATCTCTTCAAGAGCGATTAAAGGCTTCTAGTGATAATAGAATAGCTATTCAGGGTCAAATCACTCTTTTGAAGGAACGTGTTTCTCAGTAGGAGATGAAGGATCGAGAAGAAGAATTAAATATAAATAAAATCCGAAGAGATGCAAGCCAATACTTATTCGGTTGATTTTGAAAGATCTGAGATGACTAAGAATGAAGGAATCATTGCTTCTTTAGAGAAAAAGTTAATTGATGTTCCTGACCATGCAAAGATCATTCTTGAGGCTAAATCAAAGTATATTGCCGCTCAAGTTCAACTGAAAGAGGATTTACAAAGGTATTTAGTAGCATAGGGCATGTCAGAAGACTAGCAAAAGATTTTATTTTCCCGTTGTCATATTTAATTCCTTTTTTACTTTCTCGATTCATGAATGAATTTCAGCATTTAGAAGCAATTGTTTCTTTAAGAAAAGGCCTCACGATTATGATCTATTTTAAGCATATGTTTATGCAATATTTACTATGATAATCTATACAGTTATACTTTAACAAGATATAATCCCAATTTCTATCATAAAATGTAATAGCAATTTATCATGATAGTTAATATAGTGTTTCCTATGTGGTATTTGTTTTGATGGGCGGAACTAAGTTTCAATTTCAATTAGTTTGCCACATAGTTTAAGCTCTTGAGTAGTGGAGCGATCATAGTTTTTTAGACTCATAAGTTGTTGGAGTCAGGTCTTATGCGAATGATCTTCATAACTTTATGAGTTCACTGGACTTATCGCAGCCGGGGAGTTCACAAACCGTGATCCATCAGAGGGGCTTAGTGAAGCTACCGGGGCAGTGAAATTGGTGGGTTTTATACATAGGGTTGGCCACAATAATTCTCTAGAGTTCACGGGGTGTGCAAGGTTACCTTATGGTATCAAATCCAAGGTTGCCAGTCCATCGATGAGGAGGCTAAAAACTCATGAGCTTTTACTGAAATCAAACTAGGAATCTGGGGGGTCTTATGCATGGTTGGCTTAACTATGGGTGAGCCAAATAACGCACACTGCAGCCCACTTTTTTTTCACTTGCAAGGTCGGACCCATTCATGAGAGGGCATTTTCTCTCACCATCTCTCGTGACATTGTCGGAAGCTATACAAACGGCATTGGTCTATGCGTGATTAGCCTCCTTCTACTCTTTGCCATTTATGGCTTTTGGTAGTGATCGGCTTCATCCGCTGCCCGCATGGGTCTAAGCATGTGATGGCCTTCGCGGGATTTTTAGGACCGCTGGCTTCTCACTGCTGCCCGCATAAATTTAAATTGCCAATGATGGTAGGTCTTATGTGCAGTTGGCCATATGGGCTTGTCTATGCTGCCGTAGATGATGAATTACACACTGTCGTAAGATTTACATGTGGTTGGCCATATAGGCTTGTTCCACTGCCATGAATGGTGAATCGATAATTGATATATCGCCACTGCTGATAATGTTTTGACAATGTTCATGGTAGAAATAGTGTATCGGCTTGGCGATGATAATAATTTCGATAAGATAACTTTTGCATCAACGATTAATGATGACAGCGATAGTTGCTAATTTGGCGATAATCATCGACACTTGACAATAATTGACGATAATATCATTGTTGAGGCATAAAAAAGAGAAAGACAGTAGAAAATTCGTTGTGCGCAAACCATTGTGCTCAAAATGAGCATTGTGCGAAAATGATCATTGTGCAGAAATGAGCCTTGAGCACAGATGACCGCACAGTGAAAACCATACAAAGGGGTTTGTACAATGAAGGCTGCACGAACGACGCGACACAATGAAGGCCGTGCAAAGGACTCCGCGTAGTGAAGGTCGCGCAAAAGTCTCCGCACAATGAAAGCCACGTAAAGGATTCCGCACAGTGGCTATGTGGCATGTTCGCACATGTGACGGGGCTAGAAATACCCCCTACCCGTCAGTAAGGGGTCACTAGCAACCAATCAAGGAGAAGAAGATCCAAGAGGAAGAGGTAAAGTCCGCACCCATTGTGCGAGACAGGCGTTGTGCGGCACACAACACCGTTGGCGCACAATGCTATTGGAGCGCAACAAACGTGAGCGCACAATGTTAGCCAACGCGCAACACCGTGAGCGCACAAAGTTAGCCAGCGCGCAACACCGTGAGCGCACAAAGTTAGCCAGCGAGCAACACCGTGAGCGCACAATGTCAGCGAGCGTACAATACTGCTAGCCAGCGTATAGTAGCCCAAAAAAGCATGATAATGATACTGCCGAGTGTACAACGGTGTTCAGCGCACAACAGTCTACAATATATGACACTTCCAGCACTTATTGTCTCAGCATATGATGTCTTTTGTTTGCTTTCTATCACAAGTCTATTTTGAAATCAAATGAGAAAAGGATGTGAAAGAACTTGGAATAAATAAATTACGTGATTGTCTTCTTTGTCTTCTTTTCTTAATTATTATGTGAATGAAGTTTCCCGAATGAAATGCATTTGTTTCTTGTTTGAAACAAAATGGCGACTCCACTGGGGAAATTTTCTCATATTCAATTGAATATTAACTTAAGAACTACACAAAAGATAATCACAACTGTTTGGCGCCTTGAAGGTGCCAAAATGGCGACTCTCAATGGGAACTACCTTTCATCTCTAAAATAGAATATAACTTGATTTAATTACTAATTCTTTCTATTGTCTACATCTGGCATAATTCAGGAGAAAAGATATCACAACCAACCAACCAATCAATGGCAATCGTTCAGAAGAAAACAGTTTTCTACTTCATTAGGAAAGGGTTCGTCGTGGAATATGCTGGTGAACAAATTAGATGCTGCAAAGAGAAAGAGATGTCAAGCAAGCATATAGAATCACATGCAGCCGCCACAATTATAATTGCTTCTCCAATAGCACAGGGAGAGAGAGATGATTGGATCATCATCACTCACCGAAGGACAAGGACTCGGAATGTCCCTATGGCAAGAGCGAGTTCACCACTGAGAAGAGCTAAGGGGCTGATAATGCGAAATACAGCCAGGAAACATCCTGAACTTGCTCCACCGGCAATCTACCCTACGAAGGCGATGATTCCTCCAGCCACACAAGATTTCCCTGCCTTGCCTCGGTGGATAAGAGAGCAGAAAGGAAAGGCTTTATTGGCAAGTTTACCAGGATCCACATCACCAATCTCTATGTCTTCCCGATCGGCCGATCACTCCAGAAATACACAAAGATCATATGAGTCTCCCCTTTTGGCAACTCCTATCATGTCAATACACTCTCATTCAGGATCGACTACAACTTCATCAGGAAATGGGGAAGCTATAGTACACATGACCAGAACAGGTCAGGGGACTGTGCCGACCACGAAAGACTGCATGAATGAAATGCCACAAGCGCAAAGAACGTTAATGGAAGAATGCAGAAATCTCAAAGAGGTTCTAGCAACTCTCGCGCACAATGTACCCCAAATAGCAGCTCCTCCAATGATAGGCACGATGAACGGACAAGAACATCAACTTGAAGGTTTCCAAACACAGGGGACAGGATCGCTCGGATCTGCTCCGGCAATAAGAACTATAACCTAAGAGGAAGTAAGACAAGTTATTGAGGAAGCCGTCAGGGTGGAAAGGGAACGTGAAAACGTCGGTCGGTTCAGATACTGAACACCATACCCACAGGAAGTAGAAGATGTCTCGTTCCCAGTTAACTGCAAGCACCTGAATTTTGAAAAGTTTAATGGAGAGGGATCGCCGGAGGAGCATTTGATGCACTTTATTACCAGCATGGAGAATTTCTCCACGATACCACAGTACTGCCTACGTTTATTCAGATCGTCCCTAACGAGTAAGCATTTCGATGGTATTCTAGTCGACTCCAGGATCGATACGCACATAGGAGTAAATGCAGGATGCCTTTATGTCAAACTTTTTCTCCTCAGAGCGCGATGTCAACATCACAGAGTTGGCTTCAATGCGGCAAAGAGAAGGGGAACCAGTGGAGAAGTTTATAGACAGATGGAAGACATTGGGAGCCTCGTGCAGGTAGTTACAGGAACAAAAAGAATAAGTTAAGATGTGCCTAAATTCAATGGAAATGGGAATTGCGTTCGGTCTCACTAGCGTCGATATTAAGACTTTCCGTGACTTAGCCACCAAAGCCCATGCCCTAGAGCTGATGACCTGAAAAATGCCAGCGTTTCATTACGAAACGGCCAGAAGGGGACCCAGTAAATTAATCATAAATACTATGGATCACAATAAAAGGAGTCCAGAAATAAGAGGTTAGAGAGAAAAAAAAAAAAGACATAACGGAAGGAAGAATCAAATCGCCCTAGAAGCAGGTTCGCCAGAAAAAGGCCCAGATCACTTAATTCTCATAAAGGGTTTGCATTTGACAAGGAAGACGTTCTCCCTATGATGAATCAGTTGTTGAAAGCCGGTACGATAGAATTACCCACGTCCTAGCGCCCTGAAGATGCAGGAAGATCAAGAGAAAGATATTTTTGCCGCTACCATCATCTAGTAGGAAATCCGACAGAAAATTGCTATACATTAAAGTGCATAATACAAAGAATGATAAACAGGGGAGAAATAGTGATCGGAAAAGAAAAAGAAATGATGTGAAGGTGACGGTGAACGTGTTGACAATTCGAGAAAGTGCTCATGAAAGAACAGAGAAAGAAAATCGTGAGATGACAAGGAAAGTCGTGGTAATTACGTTACGGTCAGGAAAAAGAATGATAAGTCCCCCAAGGCAGAAAGTCGGAACGACAAGGACTGAGGTCATCAAGGACCAGCACAATAGTGATAAGAAAGAAGAGAGGAATGAAGCAGTAAAAGTGAATTATGATGTCGTGAATCATTTGAAGGGTATACTAGCTCGGTTAAGCGTTTACGATGCGTTAAAGTTATCAGAAGATTTCAGGAAAAGTCTGATTAGAGCACTATCCGACCACAATGTCAGAGAAATATTACTGGTGGAAATGGAAAATGAAGAATGCAAAGAGCATGAAGACTGTATGTCAGTAGTCTCCTTCTCTGATGATGATCTAGCTTGTGATGTAGGGCATAATAGGCCATTGATGATAATAGGCCATATTTGCGGCAAAGAAGTAAAAGGACTATGCTCGATAATGGATCCGTGGTAAACTTGTTACCGTTAACAATGTTGAATAAATTGGGTTACCGTCGTTCCGACCTATTCCCTAGTGGAATGATGATACAAGGCTTTAATCAAGATGGGCAGTGTGCACTTGACAAAATAACGATGACATTGGAAATAGGGGACCTAACTACTGATGTTGTTTATCATGTGATCAGTGCAGTCACAACATATAATCTTCTCTTGGGAAGACCATGGATACATCAATACAGTATTATACCTTCTACCCTTCATCAATGTTTCAAATACTATAGGAATGGAATACAGTATAAGGTAATGGCTGATGCAAGACTGTACACGGAAGCCGAAGCCTTCTTTGCAGATGCCAGTTACTATGACGAATTTGCTAGAGGGGAAGAGAAAAAGAATGATAAAGGCAAAACCTTGAAAAATGCTCGTGTAAAAGTGATAAAAGGAGAATCTGAAAAGGCAGGTCATCTGAAACTCCAGAGGCAAAGAAGAAGTTCTATTTTGTGCCGAAACATCTGAGATAGCCAGGACAACCGCCCTTAACATTATTGTCGCCTAAATAGTTTAAAATCCCATAGTCAAACTATACAGTACCGTTGCCATATGCCGAAAGAAACAAGCTGTTTCCAGCCGTTCTGGAAAAGTTCCATGTCGTAGCCAATGAAAAATACCCGGAGCCGATTGAATTTTACGCCTCTTCAGAAGAAAAGATGGAAGTAAGGGCTGAGAATAATATGTACTATGGCAAGTTGACGTCTCGCGATCTCAAGAAATACAGTCCAGCAAGCAAAAAAATTATAAAAAAAATGGGCTTCGATGATGATGAACCGACCGACTTAAATCATGGGAAAGGAATTCAGGTCCCTATTGGAGTAGGGCAGAAGAGGAGAGAAAATTTTCAAGGATTGGGGGCAGAGTCTTCAGTAAACATGGTCACAGTCGATCAGGTATCAGAGGCAGATCTCAAAGTAGTCAAACACCCTGAGACAGCTCCAAAGCAGATAGAAGACGGGGGACAGCTGACGATCGACAGTTTGCAAGAGGTAAATTTGGGCAAAGAAAAAGAATCGAGAAATACATTTATAAGCGTTGGTCTTCCTGAACAAGAAGCCGAAGAATACACCCGACTGCTGAAAGAAATAAAAATGTTTTCGCATGGACATATGCTAAAATGCCAGGTTTGGAACCTTCAGTAGCAGTGCATCGATTAAATATTTCTAACGACAAAAGATCGATTAAGCAAGCCCAAAGGCTATTTCATCCAGATTTGGTCCCTCTGATAAAAGAAGAAGTGAGCAATTTGATCAAAGTCAGATTCATCAGAGAGGTCAAATGTCCCAAGTGGATATCGAATATTGTCCCAGTAAAAAGAAAAGCAGACAAATTAGGGTGTGAGTAGATTTCAGGGACCTAAATGAGGCTTGCCTAAAGGATGACTTTCCCCTCCCAATAATGGAACTATTGATTGACAGTACGACGCAATACGCTGTCATGTCTTTCATGGATGGATACACTGGTTACAATCAAATTAGGATGGCTCCTGAGGATGAAGAAGCAACAGTGTTCAGAACCTCGTTAGGAATTTATTGCTACAAAGTTATGCCATTCGGTCTTAAGAATCTGGGGCAACATATCAAAGGGCGATGCAAAGTATCTTTCAAGATATGATGCACAAGCATGTTGAATGTTATGTTGATGACCTAGTGGTTAGGTCAGGCAATCATCGGGAACATCGCGAACATTTAGCATCGGTCTTCCGTCGGCTCAGAAAGAAGCAGCTAAAGATAAACCCGGCTAAATGTGCTTTTGGAGTGCTCTCAGGAAAGTTTCTTGACTTCGTCATTAGGCACAGGGGTATCGAAATTCACCGAGGAAAAGCTAAGGCCATCCAAGATATGCCACCTTCGAAAACATTGAAGGAACTGAAGAGCTTGTAAGGGAAACTGGCGTATTTTCGTCGTTTTATTTCAAATTTAGCAGGAAGATGTCAGTTGTTTTCCCATTTGATGAAGAAAGGAACATAATTCGTGTGGGACAAAGCCTATCAGAACGCGTTCAATTCGATAAAAGAATAACTGAGACAGCCTCCAATATTAACAGCTCCTATTAAAGGTAAACCACTTATCCTGTATATATCTGCGACTGAAAACTTGTTGGGAGCCTTGTTAGCACAGATAAATGAAGATGGGAAAGAAACTGCTCTTTATTACTTGAGCTGAACTCTAATAGGCGCGAAATGTAACTACTCTTCGATTGAGGAAGAATGTCTGGCGCTAATATTTGCAATACAGAAATTGAGGCATTATTGTCTCTCCCATGACATAACTCTGATCTTAAGAGCAGAACTGATAAAATTTTTAATGACCAGGCTGATGTTATCAGGAAGATGGGCCAAACGGATGCTGTTACTTTCGGAATACACCAATACCTATAAGCCGGCAAAAGCAGTGAAAGGACAAGTAGTGGCAAATTTCTTAGCAGCGCATCCTGTAACAGAAAGTGAGATAATTTGCGATGATTTTCCCGATGAACAGGTAATGATGATTGAACCACAAGACCAATGGCAGATGTATTTCGATGGTGCTTCTCGAGCGTCAGGAGCGGGGGCATGAGTCATTTTCAGCACACCTTAGGGTGATTTATTATCATATTCTTTCACATTGGGCACTGCTTGTACGAACAATGAAGCTGAATATCAAGCTCTCATCATTGGAAAGGAAATCGCCCATGAGATGAAAATAAAGACGTTGCATATTTTTGGGGATTCCAAGCTAATTATAAATCAACTAACGACTGAGTTTGAAATAAGAAAGCAAGAACTCTTGCCGTACTGTCAAAAAGCCCAGCAGTTACTAGAGCAATATTTCCATGTTGAAATCAAGCACGTACCTCGATATGAAAATGCAAGAGCAGACGCTCTGGCTAGTCTAGAGGTAGCCCTGTCCTATTCAAACCGAAGTCCGCTTCAAGTGACTATAGAAGAAAGAAGATTCTTGCCCTCTCCCGAAGTTGTCGAAAAGGTTGTCGAAGCACTTCCTGAAAGTACACCTGCTAGTGCCCTGGTTTATCAAGTTACGTGAGTGGTGGGTCAGACTATCTACAGAACTCGATAGGAAGAACAATTCAAGCGTCTGCCTCATCCGGATGTGTGGAAGCTCGCCATAGGTAAATCATAGCCTCACATCCCATGTCCTAAAACACCAGGTGATTAAAACCCTTAAAACAAGATAGACATCTTAGGGTTTTTGAGGTGAGAAAACTTTTTCAAAATAGGAAAATCTCTATGTTTTTCTCGCCTTATCGATCTTATCGAAACACCCTCGATATGATCGACCTGTTCTATCGATGTCCTCGATACCTTAACGATATTATCGATGAGAGGACCAAAAGTGTCCAGCAACTAAATATTCATCTGGACGGATTTATCGATGTATCGATACACATATCGATATCATCGATATAAGTACAGATATGTCCAGCAAACTTCATAACTTATCTAGACGAATTATCGATGTATCGATACACTTATCGATATCATCGATATTCAAATCTCGAGTCCATCGAGAGTAGCTCGATAAGATCGACAGATAGTTTTTCGGTGCCCCTGTTTTTTAAATGAAAATCTCAAATTCCTTCGATATATCGATGACCGTCCGATATGATCTGAATTCAAATATCGATAAGATCGAAGGTCCATTGATGATATCGATAGTGGGCGCGCATTTCTTACAGCAGATATTTCAAGTTATTCTTAACAATGATCGGGGGTCCTTCGATAGAATCGATATTCAAATATCGATGATATCGACATCAGGTCGATTGCATCGATCAAGGTTACAATCTGTCCAGCAGCTTAAAGAAAAATCCGCTGGAATTATCGATGCCTCGACTCTGATCTCGATATCATCGATATTCAAATTCCGATTATCTCGATGGTTCCCCGATCAATCTTGAAATCCTGAAATATTTCAAAGTCAAGTCTCTCTCATTTTTTTAAATGTCGATGGATCGATCCTGTCCTCGATGGAATCGGAGTTCAAAATCTGATAACATCGACCATGGTCTCGATTCATCGACCAATTGGCAGAAAGTTTCAAAAGCGTATCACATCGAGTCCGAGTCATCGAGCAGACCATCGATGCTATCGAGAGTATACGCTCGATGATATCGAACCTTCTCAATGATATCGAACTCTGTCATAAATGTGACCGTTTTATATCCGTTGGAACTTTTTGCCTATATATAGAAGACTTGTCTTTTGTTGCTGTGAGAGAAAGTAGTGAGAGCTTTTGTGTGTTTCAACTTATATCTTATCCAAAGCCCTTTCTCTAAAGGGAGTTCATCCTCCAATCCACCCTCATCATTGAAATTCAATAGAGTGGATTAGGGAATGAACTCCCGCATTCAAGGATCCTCTAGCTATCACCTTAATGGTAAATCATTATGTTGGGATGCCTTGAATGCTTAGATGATTGGAGCTACTCTATCTTCCTTATAGGAAAATCTTTAGAGAGTAGGATTCCATCTTTACCTTGACCCAACCCTAAGGCAAGTATTGGTATATTATCTTGTGTTGCGGTTCAAGGGAGCAGAAGACTCTTCATCAACAAGGAGGAGGAGATCTTCGGCATTGTGTTTAACGGGACTCATCAGCTTGTTTGTAAGTATCCAGAGTCCAAGAGGACACTTGTGATCATTCCTTTCTAGGATTAGGTCTTAAGTGGTTCTCACCCTTTGAAGTCCTCGTAGGAGGCCTCTGGCGGGAGTGTACGCTGTGGGTGCGTTGTGTAGACCCTTGCTTTGTGGAAAGCATAAACATCTGGTTAGGAGTGAACTAGTGAAACTCCAAGGTTAGAGGTGAACCGAGTAGAAACCTCTGGGTGCGTTGTGTGGACCCTTGCTCTGTGGAGAGCATAAACATCTGGTTAGGAGTGAACCAGCAAAACTCTAGGTTTGAGGTGAACCAAGCAAAACCTCTGGTTAGGTGTGAGCTAGCAAAACTCTGGGTTTGAGGAACCGAGCAAAACCTCGGGTTTGAGGTGAACCGCGTAGAAACCTCCGTGTAAAGGTTGAAGGTGAACCTGATTTAAAACCTTAGGTTAGAGGTGAACCCTGTGAAACCTCCTTAGTGAAATCCGGTACACTCAAGGGTTGAATGCGACAGCCGGGAGTGGAGTAGACAAGTAGTCGAACCACTATAAAAATGACTGTGTTAGAGATGATTATTGTCTTTCATTTATGTGATTTCCTTACATGCCTTTATATCTGATTATCTGATATCACACCTTATACACACACACAGTCATATCCTTCACAATCTTGTTTGTAACTTACTTATCTTTCAAGTAGGTTGTGATTGGATCCTCTACAAGGCTTGGAAGCCAGTAGAGTTACATTTGAGTAATCCTGAGAATTGCATACATGATAAGATTAGAGTGATAGGATTTTGAATAAACTGTAAAAACTTTAGAAAGTCTTATTCACCCCCCTCTAGGACATATTGACATATTCCGACTTCAACTCAAGCGGTCTTCACCACTATTTCACTTTCTATATCATGTTTAGAGCTGACAGCGGATGATTGGAGGCAGCCATTCATAGATTACCTCAAATATGATATCTTGCCAGAAGATCCAGCACAAAGGCAACAAATCAGACAGAGATCAAGCAGATTCATCATTTATAGTAAAGTGCTCTACAGAAAATCTTACAACTAGATGTTGTGTAACATCCCGAATTTTTACCAACCTGGAATTAGACGTCCTTAGGCAATGGGTCGATCCTAACACCTTATTAACTTGTCAGAATTCAATCCCGCATTTGAACCCATTTCCTTCACAAATCCCACCCTTCACCACCTTGTTCTTTCAATTTTTCTAAGTACTTTCACCCTAGACACTATCTTAAACTAGTTAAGTATTATAACTTGGATCACTTTATATACAAACTACAAAGGCTCAGGTACCACCTTAGACAGAAATTACTCAGGACTAAATCCTTTAGAAATTAGGCGAAAATTAGCTAGTGTTAAACTAGAGTACCTGTGAAATTAGCACCAATCACTTTAAATACGATCTGCAAGACTCGAAACTTGTAGAATCATTGACGCCAGGTTACCCTAAAATCTAGGATCAATCTCATTACCCGGTTGCTCTTGGGAGCATCTCGAAACTCCGTATCAGATCTGGACCGCACGTCAGAAGTCCGATTAACACGAAGTTAAGAAATTAGGACCGCCTTGCTGGGCTTGACAAGCATCTCGGAAATCAAATCCAGATAGTGTCCCAGCGCTATTTGCTTGAGCTAGGAACGGGGAGTGTGAGAAATGTGAAAATAATTCTAAATTAAATTCAAAATAAATAAATCTGGCACATGTCGCTTGCGGATCAGTATTAAGCAACCAGACCGTCAGAATCAGACCAAATTACACCCTCAGATCAGGGATATTTTTCCAAACATATTCATGTACTCAGAATCTCCGATCGAGATCCACTGACCATTGAACTGAAACTGGTCCACCACGTGTGATCTGGGAAGCCGATCGAAACGAAAACTTAGCCATACCTAGATCCAGTGTTAGTGAGCTTAAGTCCGACCGCATACAGAAAAGGGGCCGCCAGAAGTCCTCTGTTGAGCTGGAACTGACCCTCTTTGGATATAACCGAAGTATACCTTCACCTGAAGTCTATTTTGGTGAGATTTTAGGCTATATAAGGACCTTAAACCCTCTCTCATTTTAGCCATATGAATTTGAGAAAAACCCTAGGAAAAGAGAAAGAAAAGAGAGAGAAAGTGAGAGAGAAGTGGGAGCATCTCCCTGCCATGCTTCCCTGCCGCTACACGAGCTTAACCACTTCCTTCTAATCGCTTTCCCAGTGATTCCGGCTCCATTTCTAGGTAAGAAACCCTAACCCTAATCTGTCTTGGGATTTTGATAGTTGTAGGTTATGAAATAGCTAACCTATTTCGTTCTATAGGTCGCCAAACTACCATATACGAAAGCCTAGCAAATCTATTGAGTTCTTTCCGATTCTACGATAAAATGTGTGGACTTTAGGTGTATAGGTTATAGTTTTCAATGCTTTCAATGTCAGATAATGATAGATTCATGATCTGCATGCAATTGCACATGTACAAAATGCTGTCTGTTTTCCGTTTCAATTAAAGATGAAGAATATGGAATTTTACATACTCTAGGTATTTGTAGAAAGTACCTTATACGTATAAATTTTGAAAATGTGTTTGCCATGATTATTTGCTGTATTGATATATTATATATGGATAAAATACTTGTTTGGCAAAAGGACTCGCCCTAATACATGTTTTTGCTAATATATATTATGTATGTTAAAATAGTGTATTCTAAGTGTTTGTGAAAATGACCGAATGAGTATAGAATTCGCATTCGTGCTCGCCATGACTGATTGTCATGGATACATGATTGTTGTATAGGCGATACCCCTTTGACGAAAGGATTTGCCCTAAATCACGCCATGACCACTATACGTTATATATGTTAAAATGTGTAGCCCAAGTGTTTGTGGAAATGACTGAATGAATATGGAACTTGGATTCCTGCTTGCCATGATTATCCGTCATGGGTGCACGCGTGTTATATTTGGGGCAACTCCCTAGTGAAAGGATTTGGCCTTATACTTATGTGATCAACATACGTCATGTATGTTGATGTATGTAGTTTAAAGTGTTTGTTGAAATGACTAAATAAATATGAATTTATGATTTATGCCTGCCAAATGTATTGAATGTAAGAACATGATTGATGTGTATGCGACAACTCCTTGCTATAAGGATTTGTCCTATTCGATGGTGAAATCAACATACGTCATGTATGTTGGAGTGGTGTAGTTTAAGTGTTTGCTAAAATGCCTGTGTGAGAAATTGTGTGATGAACTAAGTTTAATAGGGTGTTAAGATAGGATTCTCAACTACCTTAGAGATGTATATGATTTCCTCCATGTTGTTTGTTTAGTTTAACCGCTTACTTATGAAATATATGTGTTGTATTTCCTGTTTATATTGTGCTTTATAACATGCTTGAATTACTTTGTATATTCTGCTTTACTCTACATGCTTCGGAATAAGGATTGATTGTGTTTGGGGCTATGATTATAGTCCAGGCAATCGGTAACGAGATTGAATTCGTGGCTGAGATTTATTTGCCACGTGAGATGTGTTCGACGAACCCGAGTCGTACTTCGGTTGGCGATAGTGGTTGGCCACACGAAGTGCTTATGCGCTTCATATCGTTCAACTTGTTGTGCGCTCGAGCTAGCCGAGCTCGTCAAGCAACCTGATTTGTCTTATGTATGTTTACCATGTTTGGACGCCTCTACTTGAACCTAGGGTACCAAACTTACCAGTGAAATCCCCTCTATCCATGGTACCTCGATCCGCTAAGACTCATGAGCCGGGCATGATGGTATGGGACACCGTGGTCGAGCTGTCGGCCTACACTAGGGCCACGTGCCTCCCCGTAGTGTCCATTGAGCAACCAGACTCGTGAGCCGATTATGGTGGTATGGGACACTATATTCATGCTGTCGGCCTATATTGATAAGGTGATGGGGGAGTGGTGCAACGAATGCGTGTAACAGCCCTGACAGCCCTTTATAGTGACCTCGAGCATACTCTGAATTTGCGGTGAGGCGACGAGTTTTGCCGCAGTGTATAGAGTATGAACTAGGCCTGTATCAATTTAGTGATGAACCATTAAAAAGGTGATGGGGGAGTGGTGTAACGAATGCGTATAACAGCCCTGGCAGACTTTGCAGCGACCTAAAAACATACCATCGTATGAGATTAACTAGGACTGACGACCTTAGAATGGATCATGTTTGGGAATGATACAAGGGAGGTACCTTAGTTTCCCAATCCTGTTGTTTGAAATGGACTAATAACAACTCGGTAATCTTGCTCATCATCGCATTGCATGTGCCTGGAAGATGTGGAGCACTGAGGAATGCAAGCATGCTGCGAACGTAAGATGATGTCGCACGAGGGAGTATGTGGTGATGGCATGTTTCATACTTGCATTAATAAGAGTATTTAGGAGTGTTTGACTTTACTGCTTTATCATTACTGCTTGACTGAATTGATAACATGTTAACCTATGCTTTATTGTTCCACTGAGTTGATCACTCACTCCCACGTTACGGGACGGTGTTTGCAACACCAACCAGACTCTGCAGCTGCAGGTGTCGGCGATGCTTATGAGGCGGAGCCGGACCTTTGCAATGACAATGATGCTTGCTCGTAATTGTTGTATTCTGGCGGCTTCATGTGAGCCGTGTCTTGATTGACGGGGTTACAAGGATGTCGACTAAAGGACCTTAAACATTTGGTATATTTTAGAATTGTACTTGAAATTATCAACCTGGTAACGTTATCACACTCTGGAGACTCACCACAGTTTATATATTTTATTTATCTATCACAGTCTTCCGCTTGCTAATTCACTTGTCTCTAGAGTATGGTATGCTGTTTTGGCTTAATCTCACTCATGTTCACTACACTAATACCGACAACATTCAATCATCATTCATTTTGTTGCATAAGTGATGCGTTGGAACTCGGGAGTTGAGTTTATGCTCGACCCCCGATTTTCAGGGCGTTACATGTTGCTACATTACGAATAAGAAGCAGGTCAAATGTTACGAGAAGCTCATTTTGGAGAATGCGGGGCACACCGGCTGGACGAAATTTATTTCATCGAATACATCAATGGGGTATTACTAGCTTGCAATGTTCAAAGATACAATAGATTATAAAAAAAGGTGCCACAAATGTCAGATCCATGGAGATGTCGTGCATATTTCCCCCGAAGATCTCCATCAAATGGTCATTTCTTGGCCTTTCGCCACCTAGGGACTTGATGTTAATGGGCCCATAAATCCGCCTTCATCCAAGGAAAAACAATATATTATGGCAGCAACAGACTACTTCTCCAAATGGACGGAAGCGATCGCATTGCGCAATGTCAAAGAGAAAGATGTGGTCAATTTCATTCGACATGCGATAATATATCGCCATGACATCCCAAAGAAGATTGTTACCGATAATGGTACCCCTTTAAGAACAGAGGCATGGAGAAACTATGTCAAAAGTTCAATATCCAACATTCATTTTCAACACCTTACTATCCACCGACAAATGGATTAGCAGAGGCATTTAACAAAATGATTGTAAAAATACTGAAGAAGACAGTGATTAAAAAAAAGCGCGACTGGGACAAAAAGTTACAGGAAGCACTATGGGCGTATAGGACCACTCACCGAACGGCAACAAGCGCGACACCATATTCACTAGTTTATGGCGTAGAGGCGGTCGTTCCGATTGAAACACAAGTTGCGTAGCTAAGAGTAGCAGTGTATCAGTTAATTACAGATGATGAAAATGCAAAGATAAGACTGAAAGAACTAGACCTACTCGATGAGAAGCATCTGGCAACCCAACAACGATTACAGTCTTATAAAGCAAGAATATCAGCCGCCTTTGATTAGCGAGTGAAATATCACTCTTTCAAGAAAGGGGATATGGTGCTAATGTTGAAAAGACCAATAGTGGTGACCCGCAGAACAAGGGGCAAGTTTGAGCCCAAATGGGATGGGCAGTACATTATAAAAGAAGTATATTCAAACGGAGCATACAGAGTGGTTGATCAAGATGGACGGGGTATCAGTATACCAGTCAATGCGCGCTTCATCAAAAAGTATCATCCCTGAAGAGGGTTCCAATTTTGATCCAGAAGATTATCGCCATAATGCTTCTATATCAAAAGAGGGCAAAGACAAGTGAAGTCATGTTCATATATTCTTTGTCAGATGATTGAATAAAGGAGGAATTCCAAATATGAAGTTAAAGATTACATATCAGTGGTTTTCTTAAAAGAGAGTAACCATCGTTGTCATTATTAAATAAGCTCCATTAAAACTCATCGAAGTTGGTATCATCACCAAGCCGATATATTATTATGAGCATAGTGCAAATATCGTCAACATTATTAGCAGTGGTGATATATTGATCAAGACACCTATTATTATTATGACAACGATGGCAGCTTATCATCATTTAAGGTAGCCTAGCCAAGCCTATATGACCAACTACTCATAAAGCCTATCTCCATCACCATTCGGGCAGCGGTGAGAAGCCAATGGCCCTAAAAAGATCGTGAAGGCCATCGTACGCATACCCTATGGGCAGCGGATGAAGTTAGTGACTAAAAAACCCTAAAGGGCCAAAAAGTCCTCAACGGCCAATCATGCGTAACACCCCATGCCGTCTGTATTGCTTTCCGGTAGCGTCACGGGGAACGGATAAAATTGCCCTCCTATGAATGGGCCCGACCTTGCAGACAAAAAAAAACGTGGGCTGCAGTGTGCGCTCTTTGATTGTTAACCATAGATAGGCCAACCATGCATAAGGCCCCCCGGATCCTTAGCTTAATTTGAGTAGTAACTCATGAGGAAGGGCCTAAACCTACTCATTAATGGACTGACTACCCTAGATTTGATCCCAAAGGTCGTCTTGTGCACCCTGTGAACTCTAGAGAGTTACTGCAGCCAACTTTGTGTGTAAATCCAACCGAGTTTATGACCCCGCTAGCTTCACTGGGCCCCTCTGATGGATAGCGGTTTGTGAACTCACCAGGCTGTGAGAAGTTCAGTGAACTTATGAGAGTTATCGAGACTATCACGTGAGACCCGACTCCACTACTCAAGAGTCTAAAAAAATTATGTTGCTCCGCTACTCAAGAGCTTAAACTGTGTGTGATCATCTAACTAAACTGAAACTTTGTACCACGCTATCAAAACAAAAATCATATAGGGAATCCATACTGACAATCATAATATGTTGATGTTTTTATAGCAGTTCTTCATTAAAATATCATGTCGAGACTATTGCATAAATGAATATGCTTGAAATGATCCATGATGTAGAAATTTATGAAAGAATAAAATATCTCAAAAAAATATTTCTAAATAAAACATTGCAAGTTGTTTATGTATCATAACACAAAAGGAGTATTTACATACAAATGCCTACAGATCTTTAGTTATGCTTAATATTTCTAAGTAACGTTGCGACTCTTCTTTTAATTAAGATTATGTCACAACAGTTGTGCGTTTAGCTTTAAGAATCATGTTGGCTTGATCAGGAACGCCAATCGGTTCTGATTCCAAAGAAGCAGCAGCTTCCCTATTCCTTGTTCGTTCAGCTTGTACAGTATCAATTGCTTGAGTATTCGTCTCAAGCTCTGCTTTGATTTGACGAATAGTTAAGTCTTCTGCTTCTTTCTGACTCTTGAGTGATAGAATCTCTCTCTCAAGAAGAGCAATTTGATCGTCAATGATTGCCTTATTTCTATCGGAAACCTTTAGCTTCTCATGAAGAGATTGGCTAACAGCATTGCAATTAGCAATAACATCATCTGAATGAGAGAGCTTCTCCTTAAGTATTGCCAATCCCTTCTAATGACTTAGAATTTCGGGAGCAATGACTATACTCCGCGCTGCTTCTAAGTTTTTCGTGGAATCATAAAACTGTGACAAGGAGGCATGAAGAGACTAAACATCAACATGCTCCAGACGAGCCGAATGGGTGAGAACTGCTAGAGCGCTATAAAAAAAGGGCCACTGTGTTGGATCTTTAAAAGCACCGATGATAACAGAAATTGTGTTCTTGAAGAGTCCCAACATAAGAGGTGGCACCTTTTCCAAAGAGAGTCTGTCAAAAGCTGCAGTTACTGAGTTAGACCCTTTAGATCCACTTGGAGTTGGCACGACTGAAACTGAAAAATAAGAAGTAGGGATTATAAGTTCAAAAGAAAATATATGCGTATATAATAATGATATAAAATAAGAAAAGAAAAATATACCCGGATTAGGGGCAACAATAGAAGTAACTTGAACAGAATGGGTTGTGGGTGCTGTAGAGCTGAAGATTTTCATAGTCATAACAACATTAAAAGAAAGCTCTTGAGCCCCTAAAGTACTTGAATTAAGAGTACTAGGAGTGGGACATCAGCCGGATCAGAAAGAAATTCTAAACTTTGAGCTACTAGCTGAATAGGGGAAGGACGCACAGTAGGGGACTTATCAGTCTGAATGGGGGCATCAGATGTTAAGGGAACTATTGGTAAGATTTCTTTCGTGTTGTGAAGAAGAAGTACATTTTCCCTCATTGCCTAGACTTCAGATGATTGAGCCTCTGTATCCCTTAATGTTGATGTTTCGCGAGTAACCACGTCAGCAGTTTCCATGATACAGGGAGAATATGAGGCATCAAAAGAAAGAAAGATATTTGCACCAGGAGAATATTCTCCATAGTCAAGTTGCTCTTCATCTAGGGAGGTCACTGGAATCGGATGAGAGGCATCTGGATAAGTAAATAGGGCATTAGGAAGTCGAGACTCGACTCTAACATCATCTTCTTCTCCAATATCCACTTCAGCATCAATATCTGCATTCAAGACATCTCCTTCGTCAGTTAAGCTCGTGGGAGAAGATGTATCATCGCTTGCAGTATTTGATGAATATTCTGATGAGTTGTCTTCCTCCAATATGGTTTGTTTTCCCTTGTAAGTAGTTTTCACGGATAGAAGATGTGCACTTTGAATAGGAGAAGGGACCTGTTGTGTCAAAATTTCAGGAGACAATGATTTAGCACGTAAACGAGTCATGGGAGATGTGGTAATAACAATCCGACCTGCGGCAGGAGAGGTTGTGGGTGCAGCGCGATTGGCTGCGATTGCTGTAAGATCCACGACAGGGATGACTGCGGTGGTTGTATGTTCAACAGAAGGAGGAATTATAGAAGTGGTGGGCTCTGTAGTAGGAGGAATGACTAGAGTAGGGTGAGTAGGCTGATCTCCTCCTTCAGGAGTAGGAGAAGGCAGGATACCACCCGTAGTTTCAAATTCATTGCGAGGAGTGGTTAATCTTTCTCCCCATTTTATCAAATCCAAAGGAGAACTGAAAGCAATCCATCCTTCTAGAGTATTTGGAGGCTTTATTTCTCTAATGGTCTCTTCCACAGAAATTTTACGATGAAGTTGTCGTGGAACAACAGCCTAATCTTTCTCATAAAAATATCCAATCCCTTGCTCCGGCCTGTAATTCCTCAAGTGTGGAGGAGGAACCCAGATAGGTTGATCTACCGAAAAACAGTTGTGTACCAAATAGTAATGATGATCCCACCATCACATCCAGAAATATGAAGCTGTTACTTGATGATTATACCTCGGGAGAATAAATCAAGAACCAAAATTTCTCGTTAGGAGTTGCTTCCATATTAAAGCCCAATTGTAGGGGCTGACTCCATAGCTCCTCATTGTCCGTGTGACTTCCTCACCTGCTTGGGGCATAGCTTGATCATATCCAAAATGTCTGGCAAATCAACTCAGATAATATGGTTCTCGCCAGAACTCTAGTCATTCTCGCAATGGAAGACTGCAAGAACGAATACAGAGAAAGAAGGTCCTCTCAACAGGTTTCAAGTTATTGTTATCCTCAACATCTCTGTCTTCAGCTTGGTAATCTAAGTAAAAAAGGAAGAATGGTGTCAATTTTATCCACTATCCATTCATATCCCTTCTTTATCATCTTTCGCTTCAAGAAATGTCATAGAGGCAGATGATCGGGATGAACGTAAGCCTTCTCCAGGTCATTGTAGGTCTAGGGGAAATAAATGTCGAGCCATCCGGAGAAATAATGACATAGGGGTAAAAGAAGATGTAACTCCTATTGCCGAGCTTGAGCAGTGCGCTACAGCATGACCGAAAGCTCTATATAACGAGCTTAAGATGGGAGGGGCTAGGGAATATCTTTTTCTATCTTCTGTCATCACGCCTCGCCACCACAAATAAAGTTGGTCGAATAGAGTGAGCTTTTTGAGCTAGGGAGCATGACTAAACTCAACCGATAAGCCAAAAAAGCGGCTAATTCGGTCTCAGTGGAAAATTCAGCCGGACCCCTTATCTTTTTGCAGTTGGCTTCTAGTTCGACACAATGGCTGCCAGGGAACCTGAAAAAGGAAGGAGTGAGCAATTCATATCTATAGGTAAGTATTGTCTGAAAGGGAAGGAAAAATGTTAAAACAATTACACCAAGTATCAGGAAAAATGTGCGAGCCATTAAAGAGGGGAAATCTTATGGACATCGGTATAAGATGTTTCACGGAAAAGCTCGATGGTTGATGCTGTAATTTTGGATAGTCTGTTGGGCATAACATAGGAAAATTCTTTGTTCGAGGGAACGTATTCATCGAGGAAAGATCCAGAGATAGGCAGGCCGACCATCCTATATAGATCCCATAAGATGATACTTACTTCCCCTATCGAAAGATGGAAAGAATTTGTAGTGAAAGACCAGTATTTCAGAAAGCCCTTGTAAATCATTGTGTCCTTGTGAAAAAACTCTAAAGTGGCTTCTATGGCATGATAAAGCGTTGCTGTAATAAGGACGTCTTCGTACTTCTTCAAGATCGCTTTGGCCCAAGTGCTGTAATATGGACAATCAGTCCAAAGACCCCACATCCTAAATTCCTCCTTACCCCATAAGGAGTCGCGATGATGAAAGCATTGTTGAATCGTTTCGAAAAAATGAGTGAAATATAAGGAATGAGGATTGTAACATGGTGTGAGGAAGTGCATATATCTTATTTGCCCAGTCTTTGGATTAAGCCTTTGTCTGTGAGATAGCCTTTAAGGATTTACGACTCTTTGATCACCCAATTCGACACATACAAGAGCCTGTTCTATATCATGTAGTCTGTCGGTTCGGTTTGAAGTATGGACCAGTGGCGCTGAAGTTGCAAAGGGAGAGCAATAGTCTCGTCTTTATAAGGGTTGCGAAATTTAATCGCTTCAGTATTTAACTTGACTGAATCCCAGGCATTTTGAAAATGTCTCTGATTGTGTTCTCAAATTATTTCCTGAAAAACTTCATCTTTGCTCTTTTCTCTTGTTTGCTTCAAAATGGTCGGAGTGAGAGAAGCCTCAGCAGCAGAAGGACGAGTGCCATCTATGCAAAAATGGCTATGCATTTCAACCAATCCTCCCAATCAGACTCTTGTCCTGAAGTAGGGGGTCCCTTTATCTCCATCATCAGTACGGCCATGCGGATATGTTCAGATAGGCGTTGGATGCGATCGACAAAGTTAATAATGACAGGAGCCGGCTCTTTGAAGATGGAAGTGTAGTTTTCAGCAGATCGGGGTCTTTTTTGATCGCGGGTCTCGGTTGATTGCAAGTCAGAAGGCCTAACAGTACTTGGGGAGGCGAGATGTCTTTTTGAGCTAGCCATCGGATACCTGTACAGGAGTCAGTGAATAAGATAAAATCAGGAAGAGAAGTTCATAAAGTCAAAAGGGAAGTATAAAAGATTTGGAGTCCAAGTCTGCATTTGATTATAAGATAGTGTGCGCAGAGCATTGTTCGTAATATAGCGTGCGCAGAGCATTGTGCGCAAGATAGTGTGCATAGACGTTGTGCGCAAGTTTGATATGCACAGAGCATTGTGTGCAGTATAGTATGCGTAGAGCATTGTGCGCAAGTTCGTTGTGCGTAAGGTCATTGTGCGCTACCTGTCTTTGCACTAAAATTGGTTGTGCATAGAGAGGTGTCGTGCGCAAAGTCCTGTTGTGCGGGATGGGTGTTGTGCGGCACACAACGCAGTCGGCGCACAACGATGTTGGTTAACCAGGAGACTGTGTAGCAGGCGGAAAGCGAAATGAGGGAAAAAAGTAAATGTCCTGTATTTATAGGCGAAGTCTGGCTCGTTGTGCGGTGAATGTTGTGCAGTAAACGTTGTGTGGAACATGTTGTGCGCGCACAACAGAGAAAATGATTGTACGCTAAAGGGCTTAATGATGAGCATGACAGAAGAAAGGAAAGCAAAAATAGTAGTTAGAATGATTTTTTTAATTGATCCTACATTGTTCATTAGGATCAAGGGGGCATCTGTTGAGGCATAAAAAGAGAGAAAGACAGTAGAAAGTTCGTTGTGCGCAAATCATTGTGCTCAAAATGAGCGTTATGTGGAAATGATTGTTGTGTAGAAATGAGTCTTGAGCACAGATGACCACACAGTGAAAACTGCACAAAGGAGTCTACACAATGAAGGCCACGCGAAGGACTCTGCACAATGAAGGCCCCGCGAAGGACGCCGCACAGTGAAGGCCGTGCAAAAGTCTCCGCACAATGAAAGTCGCATAAAGGATTCCTCACAATGGCTACGTGGCATGTTCGCATGTGTGAGGAGGCTATAAATACCCCCGACCCGTCAGTAAGGGGTCACTAGCAACTAATTAAGGAGAAGAAGATCTGAGAGAAAGAGGTAGAGTCCGCACCCATTGTGCGAGACAGGTGTTGTGCGAAGCACAACACTGTTGGCGCACAATGCTATTGGCATGTAACAAACGTGAGCGCACAACGTTAGCCAGCGCGTAACACCGTGAGCGCACAACGTTAACGGGCACACAATACTGCTAGCTAGTGCACAGTAGCCCAAAAAAAACATGATAATGATACTGCCGAGTGTACAACGGTGTTCAACACACAACAGTCTACAATATACGACTCTTCCAGCACTTATTGTCTTAGCATATGATGTCTTTTGTTTGCTTTCTATCACAAGTCTATTTTGGAATCAAAGGAGAAAAGGATGTAAAGAACTTGGAATAAATAGATAACATGATTGTCTTCTTTGTCTTCTTTTGTTAATTATTAAGTGAATGAAGTTTCCCAAATGAAATGCATTTGTTTCTTGTTCAAAACAATCATTTTTTATGTACTTGATCTTGACATACTTGAGAATTTCCTTTTGTTTGAGGATTCGCCTTTTATTCATTCGTACATAAAAGAATACATGGCTTTACCTCATGAGACTGTTTCATCATTCTACCTATCTTGCCCCCTTTTGATTGAGAAGCATTATATTTGATTATTTTCATAATCAAAACTGCAGTTATTGTCAGGGATAATATCTCTTGATGAAATGAGCATTAATAGGTATACCAATGCCTTGCCCATCCTGATCCACAACTCCGTAGGCCCCATTTGAATATACTTATGTTATAACATATAGACCGTCCCATTTGGGATCGAATTTGCCCCCGGTTCTTCGAGTGACCACTAAGGGTCTTTTCAGCATTAGCACCAAATTACATTTCTTAAAAGATTGATATTGAACTCTTTTATCAAAAGTGGCAGAAGTTCTCGCCTGATATAGCACTAATCATTGTTGGGCCGCAAGCCGTTTTTCATCAAGCAAGTCTAATTCGGCCAGTCTTATTCTTGCATTTTCATCGTCTGTCATTGACTGGTGAATCGCCACTCTAAATGATGTGACCTGCACTTCGATTGGTATGACAGCTTCCACATTGAATATGGTGTAGCCTTCGTCGCAGTTTGATGAGTAGTCCTGTAAGCCCATAGAGCTTCTTGCAACTTTTCGTCTCAGTTGCGCTTATTTTCAGTGACAATTTTGTTCAGTATTTTCATGATTGTCTTATTGAACGCCTTTGCTAATCCGTTGGTCGGTAGATAGTAAGGTGTCGAGAACGAGTGGTGAATACCGAATTTTTGGCACAGCTTTTCCATACCCCTATTCTTGAAAGGAGTACCATTATCGATGATGATTCTTTTCGGGATGCCATGGCGGTATATTATCACATGTCGGATGAAATTGACGACATCTCTTTCTTTGACGTTTTGCAATAAGATCGCTTCCGTTCATTTGGAGAAATAGTCTGTTGCTGCTAGTATATATTGTTTTCCTTTAGATGACGGTGAATTTATAGGACATATAACATCAAGTGCCCAGGCAGCAAAAGGGTTATGATTTATTCATCTCATTAAGAGGAACATTGTGGAGAAGTGAGCATATTTTATCTCCTTCTTGGACTCATATTCCTATATGGAAGAAAGATTTGGTTCCATCCGACCATTTCGACAGCATTCCGGCTCTTTTCATATTCATTGCCGCGCAACAACATGATGTTACATGGGCCCGCACAACACCATGTTGTTGCGCGGTCCAATACAAAGCCTTCCTCTTCTTCTTCCTCTTCCTGATACCTTCGAAGTCTTCTTCTCTGGAGCTCTAACCTTCTTCGTAATCTTCATTCTGTCTAAATGAGAGGGGAAATGGGGTATTTATAGGCCTTCACACGTGTGAACCCTCGATCTTCATGCTATGGGCCCACTTCTCATCAGATCTCAACCGTCCGAATCATCTTAACTGAATTATCATTGAGCAGGTGCGCACAACCCATTATGCCTTTTGCGCGGTTCTGCACAATCAATATGGTTTGTGCGGGTCCACACAAACACTATGAATCTCCCTGCATTTTACATTCTTTCCATGCATCTTCTCTTGATCTTTCTTTTGACTTATTCTTGTATCTTCATTTTTGTACCTCAACACCTTGTCTTTACAGATATATCAGTGGTATATCTCAATAACAGAATACAACCGTTGGCCCGAGATCAAGTGACAACATGGCTCACCTGACCTGAGTTTTTGTATTGGCCTGATTTATCGGTGCTTATTTATTACAGTGGGTTGAATGTTCCAAATGGATTCCATGCAATGTAAGGGCGTGTTTGGCTCATGGCATTGGGAAGGATTAGGTGGGATGAGATTCAAAAAAACATAATTATTACACATGACAGGGGTTGTCCCCTGATGCCATGGGATAAGCTTAATTCTATGCTATATTGGTAATACGGTGGTACATTGAATGGATATACCCACAATCATTTGAAACTATTGAGAATAACACATGTGTTATATTCAAACTGTTCATTTGTTTTGCAACCTCATTTTATGGCATGGACCTAAAAATGAGGTAGCTCCAAAACTTATGTGGCCCTAAAGAAGTTTTCAACGGTGGGTATTCAATCCTCGTTGCTTTCTATGGTGGGGTCCACTTGAGCTTTAGATCTACCTGATTTTTTGGCCCATGCTCTAAAATGATCTTGAAAAATAGGTAGACGGTTTGGATATAGCCTATACATCATGGTGGGACCTACACAACTTTCTAACATTGAGTGGAATTGACACACGAGCAATGCAGTTCCATCTGATCTAATTCCAAGCTATTCCATTCTTCCCAGTGAGAGGAAGTGGCACGTGACCAAATGCAATTCCATCCCACGTAATCCTATCTAATACCATGGGCCAAACGCCCCCTAAAAGATTTACTGGCCCCACACACCTGGAAGGTTTTTAATTCTAGGCTTCCTCATCTTAACGGTTCCCTGTGATGCAGCCGACCAGAGTTTTTGACGCTACCTTATTTTAGGCGCCAAACCAAAAAAAATAAAATGAAGGGAAAGACATGATGGACGGATAGGATAGCATGAACGCATCACAGTGGGCCCACACACGGTGTTGGAGTTTAAGATAAATCCCACAAAGCTTGCAGTGGATGGCGCCTCATGTACTTTATTGACCAGTACGCTCTTGTAATGATAATGCTAGCTGCCTTGTCTTCTTCCACATATCTGAGTCAGGTTTGGTTGCAATAGAATCCATTCCAAACAGTTGACTCTCAGAGACCCTAAAAGCTCCCAAGCTTCTTTCAATTCTTTTTAATCTTTGGCAGGCCAAGCAGAACACATATCGCCAGGTACATGTTTATCTATTTATTTGGTTTTATATATAGTATGCTGCATCTCATGCTTCAATTTGATGTTGGATCTGTTAAAAGATGTCGCCACATTCATGGTTTGTCCATCTGATGTTCAAAACAGGCTTAACCTGTGTTCCTCCCAAAAGCTTAGGAGTCTTCCGAGTAAGATGTGAGCATTTCTAACATCTTGGGGGCGTTTAGATGCCCCAAAAATCTTTAGTGGTTTGGATAATTTTGGAGAGAACACATGGTTATTTGCTCTTTAGTGTGTTTGGGGCGGCGGAAATTAGGCATGACATTTGGTTTCTGCCGTTTCCATTCCAAAATCTTGACTGAGGGTGGAAAGATGGGAAGACGGAATCTCGATCTAATGCGGTTTCCGACTTGTTCAGCAGTTCCAAATTCTGGGGAGTGGATATCCAAAAATAAAAAAATAAAACAATAAAAATTCAAACCGCTTAACAAATTGGAGGACATCCAAATACCCCCTTAAGTAGCATTCTACTTCCACCAAATTGAATCCACATATAAGATTCAATTCCAACATCTAAAATAATGAAAATCCATATAAAGATTCAATTCTAACAAATTATTTTTAAAAAAAAAAAAAAGAAGAAGAAACGGGAAATGCCTATGCCCCCGGCCTAAGGAAGTTCCTGTAGGCGGAGGCTACTCAATGTCCATGTGAGATCCACTTCATCCATCAGTTCAGATCCCCCAAAAAAGAGGCAAATCCAATACTCAAGTAGGGCATGCCATACAAGACTCTGGGGATTGAACACTCACCCTTGAAACCTTCCAGCGATCACCAAAGTTCTAATATTTACCTTTTCAGTTCATCCTAGTGGAAATAAACTATAGGGTTCACTTGGATACCTGTGACCCTTATTACATGCTGGTTTTTTGGATGTTAGTTTTAAACAACCTATGTATAATGCTTTTGTATTTTGGTAACTTGGAAAGTATTAACAGGTAAGAAAGTGTATATTTGCTCTAAATAAAGCTTGGATTGGAGAATCATTCCAAAATTTCAAATGGCATAAAAAGGTTCGCATAAAATAAATCATTGGGTTACACCAGCTAGATAAATTATTGAGCCGATTCTCAGGCCAAACCAATCATCAATAGAGTTGTACACGAGTCGAGTTAGCTCGGTTAGCTTGCTCCACTCGACTCAGAAAAGCTCGACTCGCCTCGGTTTGAAATTGGATTCAAATTGAGTTGAGTGAGTTCAAGCTTGCCTGAGCTTGACTTGACTCGGTTCGAACCTCAACTCGAATTGACTCGGATCAAACCTCAACTTGAATCGACTCGGGTCAAATCGGCTTGGTGACTCGGTTATTTTTATATTGATGTTGCTTGCTGAGTGTTTGATGAAATGACTCAACGAAGTATTGTTTCGGGTTCATGCATTCTCTGCAGAATTGGCAGGTGGCGAGGAAAGAATGGATACGAAACAAATCACTACAGAAAAAAACTTTACATTATAAAATTGCCCTCATATCTTGATTTTGATGCAGCCTGCTGAGTGTTTGATGAAATACCTGAAATTGCTATTACTGTTTTGCATTCTGTGAGAAATTGAAGATGCACTCTAAGCGTTTGAGAAAATGTCGCAGAGGCTTGAACTCAGGTCGAACTAGCCCGAGCTGCTGACCAAACTGAGCCGAGCTAGCTAATTAGGCTCGAGGACTGAGCCGAGTCGAGTTCAAGCTGGGGTTAGCTATTGGCCGAGCCGAGCCGAGTTGTGCCAAGCTCGACTTGGTTCAACTTGTGTACAACTCAAATCATTAGATAGGCGACAAAAGTGGGCTATATTTTCAAAATATTTGTAACATGAAGCCTGTATGATCTAGAATTCCACGGAGTCCACTGTGATGGCTACATGGAATCCACTGTCTATTAGTTTCACAAATTCATGTTAAGATGGAAGACGAAAAATGCGGTAAATCCAAGACTTGACTTGGCCACAAAAATCTAAACAATCAGGAGGGAAACACCCACAATTGAAACCTTCTTGAGGTCCATGGCCTCTTTTAATTCTAATCCAAACCCTTAATAAGGTAATTCTCACCAAAAAGAAAGGAAAAACAAAAATATTAGCCTGCTTCAAAACTGATGCTGCCCTAATAGGGTTTCAATGGTGGGCGTTCAATCCCCATTAATTTTCGTGGTGTGGCCTATTTCAGTTTAAACTTGGCCTCATTTTTGCAATCATTTCCTAAAATGATTTGGCAAAACCAATACACAAAGTGGATGTCAAACGAACATCACGGTCAAGAATTTGACGCAACTCGTGTACGTTTTTGAAACCCTCTCTTACCATCATATTCTTTGAAACCTTCTCTTTCTTTGAAACCTTCTCTTGCGCAACTCTTTGCAAAAAAAAAAAAGCAAAAAAAAAGGGAGAAAAATAAAAACGTAGGAAGAAAAGTTTTACCTAAAGCGAGGGCTTGGTGGAAGGGATGGAGATAATTTGGTTCATGAGAGAGAGAGAGAGAGAGAGAGAGAGAGAGAGAGAGAGAGAGAGAGAGAGAGAGAGAGAGAGAGAGAGAGAGAGAGAGAGAGAGAGAGAGAGAGAGAGATTTGCAACTATCCTTTATAGCCAAGATTTTCAAAATACCTATGATATTTGTAAATCATGAACAACTAATGCAAAACATCATGGTGGGCATAGGGAGGGTTTCAACGATCGGTGTTTCCTTCCCAACTTTTTCTTGTTGTGCGGTCCACTTGAGTTTTGGATATTCTTCATTATTGGCTCATCTCCTAATGTCAGTTGGCGAAACTAATGGATAGAGTAGACATCCCATGGACCCCACGTAGCTCCAGCCTAGAGGAATTCCCTATAGGTGAGGTGCTAGGGAATTCGTGTCCAAAATATTACTTGAGAACTTGAGAAAATACTACTTCAGGATTTAAGATTTAGTAGAGATACTTGAGTTGCAGAAAATCTTATCATAGAAGGACCGTTTTTAAAGTAATTAAATGTTTTTCCAGTGATCTTGAAAGTAAACAATTAATTAGTGCAAATGGAGATATGCTTCTTAGTTTTCGTATCATTTGGCAATCCATATGCACGAGATATGTACCGTTCATCGTCTGGGCTCTATTGTGAATGAACCAGACCCCAAAAATCACACTGGTTGATCATAGACATTGTTTTGAGGTCTTTTGACAATTGTAATTCGTAAATGTACGTTACAAATATGTCTAGGGATGGCAATGGTCCAAGTTATGGTTTGCCTTGGCTTAGTCCTAGTCTCCTAAGCCCTGTCATTGGTCCTAATCAGTTTAGAAAGGCCTTGGCCCTGTAGAGCTGTCCATGCAATGGGAAGAATTCAACCATGAAAGGTATAAAATAAGTCTAACATAAGCAAATTTTGTGAGTATTCTCCATCTACACCAATTTCCCGTCATACTCTAGATATAAAAGTAATCTGGGGCACCTTCTATATGGGTTGTTCATCATGTGGGCCCACCTTTGATGTCTACCATCTATCATGTGGGTCATAACTTTTCTATGTACCATCCATCACGTGGGGCCCACTTGATGTAGATAGTCCATCATGTGGCCCACATTTTGATGTGGGGCTACACCTTGATGTGGGTTGTCCATCATGTGGGGCCACACTTTGATGTGGGCCATCCATCATGTGGGGCCCACCTTAATGTGGACCATTCATCATGTGGAGCCCCACCTTTATTATGGGTTGCTCATCATGTGGGGGCCCACCTTTGATGTGACAGCATTATGTGGGCCCACCTTTATGTGGACCATTCATCATGTGGAGCCCCACCTTTATTATGGGTTGCTCATCATGTGGGTTCACCTTAGAGAGATTGTAAAGAGAAGAGAAGATGGAAAGATGGGAATTACTTAAAAAGTTTAAGGGTAAATTTGTTAAAAAGTTAATTTAAAAAAAATATATCTATCCCCATAGGTCAAATAAGCTCTTTGAAAAAAAGTGACATCCTCATAACTTATTTTTTAAGAGCTTTTTGGTTAGTTTCTCAAAAAATAAGGTATAAAATTTGAGTTTTACCAAATAGTTTATTTTCAAAAGAAGAATTTATTTTTCAGAATAAGCAAATAAGCTCTTATTAGTAGAAATACCAAACAACCCCTAATATAAGTAAAATTTGTGAGTATTCTCCATCTATGCCGATTCCCATCATACTCTAGATAAAAACATAATCCAAATCCAACACGGCTTTAAACTACGTATGTATGGTGATTGGAAACATCTCACGTGTCTTTAAACATCCATCTCTCCTAATGATGTTGACCTACTTGATGATTGTACAGGCCAATAGGCGAAGCCATCATTGGTTCGTGCTTGGCCCAGCCTGAATACCAGACCTAAATTTCAAGCCTAGGCCCAGCCCTTAAGCCAAATTTAGGGGCCCTCAAGCCCTAGCCGTACAAGGCCAGGCAGCCCAGCCAATTGCCACCCCTAGAATGTCCAACCAACATTCAGACACTATTTGCAAAGATTCTCCTTTTGCAGTCAGAATCATCCAACTTAAGGGTGCACATCGAATCGGTAGAACCGTGGAACCGGACCGGAACCGACCAAACGGTCCGGTTTGGTCCGGTTCTAGAGTGCATCGGTTCTGGTTCCGGTTTAAAAAATCAAAGAACCGATTACATCGGTTTGGATCTCGGTTTGGGGAAATGTAGAACTGAACCGAACCGCGAACTGATCCGTAGAACCGAACTTGGAACCGAACTTAGAACCCTTTGATTGTTTCCATATTTGACTCATGATTTATGGTTTACAATGCACCATTTGATTGTTTCCATAAATGTATTTTATCACACCTTATACAATATCTAAACCATTCATCAAATGGATCACAACACAAATGGATATGGGCAAGATTATAAAATAAAACATGCAATTGGGCTTGGATTATAAAAAGCCCAGAACCGTGGAACCGATCCGGAACCGAACGGTTTTAACGGTCCGGTTCCGGTTGGGTTCTAGGGTGCTAACGGTTTGGATCCGGTTCTGAATATCATAGAACCGTTGGGAACGGTTCGGTTCCAATTTCACCCCAGAACCGGACCGGACCGAACCGACCCGTGTGCACCCCTAATCCAACTATGTGACGTTTTGGGTCTGGTCCATGTTATTTTGAGACATGGCTAAGAATAGAAAATAAAGTCAAAACTGGCTTAATATCACTTCAAGAAAGAGTGAAATTCCCTGCAGAGTTTGTGGGCTTGTTAAGTTAGAGACCGCTGCATGATTGTAGAGCTAATCATGGCCATGTTGCTATCTTTAGGACTCGTTCCACCTCACACAAGTGCAGTGGTTGAGACAGTAGAAAAAGTCCTCAGGATCAAGCGATCCACAACAGATGTATAACTCTAACCTTGATTGTAGTACCAGATCAGAAAGTCAGATTTACCATTTCTAAAGGCTCTTTGGTCAGCAGTTAAAATCCTCGATCCATTGTGATTTTTAGGTTGTGGCCCATCCATGTTACCATCCAGCGGATGAATTGTCTGGATCTCGTACATGTGGGCCACTGACGTGGAGACAAGAGTTATTGATAAAAGCTTTGGTTTTTTCTTTTTCTCCATTAAGGATCCGACAAGTGGTAGCTAGAAATTTGTTGGCTTACCTACATCATCAGCTTAGACTTGAACAAGTGATGCACTGAGGTTGTGCATGTAAATGCCCAGATCTTTTTTTTTTTTTCGTATCATTGACAATATCTTCAACATACACATTTTATAAATATGTTTTGTAAATGCATAGAACTACCCATGTAGTTATGAGGTTAGTTAGCCCTTGGCTACAAAGTATCTAAGTTCCTTTAATTGTGGCACACAGAGGACCACTTATCCATTGCACCGTATAAGCCAGCAATGCTTTACAACTTTCCTTCAACAACATTTGAGAGGACACAATAAGACAATACAAGTGTAATGCAGGCGCATTTTCACACCGGGCTCGAGTGGGGTGGCCCGTGGGATGTAGGGGCATTTTCACACCGGGCTCGAGTGGGGTGGCCCGTGGGATGCGGGTGACCTGTGTGAGGCGGGCCGCACCCGTGTGAGGCGACTGGCTCATGTGAAGTGGGTCCCACGAGGGGGTTTCGGCTGAGGTCCTAACCCATGGGATGTGGAGTCCGGGCTATAAGATAAATGGATTGATTTGCCTTGCTCTATCAATTCGAGCTTTTAGAGCAAGTGGTTAATTATCCTGCATCAAATTGGTATCAGAGCGGGAGGTCTCTCGTTCGAGACTCCTCGTGGTTAATTGCCCTGCATCAAAGTGCCTGAGAGGGGCACTCTGCTGCTGAATCGCTTGCATTGATCTTTACTAATGCCTCACTATATTGTCTGCCATCTCTATCATAGCATTTGCTCTGTTTCTCCTTTGGGTTGCCTTTGATTATTTGGTTCTTGCTTCTGTTATGCTCATGCCATTAAAAAACTGGCTACAGTTACCATATGGTAACAGTGGGAGCTGTTATGTGAGCGATATGGGGCTTTAACACCCCGTTCTAAAGAAAATGGCCGTAATGGCCTGCAACTGTCCGATACAGGGGATACCTTTTCTTTCTTAAAAAGAAATTTTCATCATTATAGGGCCATAATGGCCACTATGTCCTGTATTGTAATGGCCATAAAGCCAGCCGTTGCAACCACCCTTACCGTTATCGAATACCTTGATTATCCCATGTCATCATGCATATCCTCCCTTATGTGTCTACCGAGTGTGCTTTTGATGAATCTGATTGCTGTTGCTAAGAATTATTATTAGCCCTAGTGCCCTACTACCTATCTGTTATTGTCTGTTGTGGAAATGCAGTCCCAATTAGCTATTTGAATGAATTCTTCACTGTCTATCAATCCTTTTATCAGAATTTGCTTACTCTATTGGAATTACCGTGGCCCGTCCATTTCCACCATTACCTCGACTACCTTAAGTGTGATTATGTTCTGCACCTCCACTCAGTATTTTTCATTTTGTCCAAATAGGATTACCACAACAGGCTTCTTATTAGGTTAAAACATTAGAAACAAGTTCTCTCTCTTTTTTTCTTTTTTCCTTTGGCTTTTACAAATCTTTTCTTTAGATAAAATTTGTTATATGAAGGTATTCTTGATTGATTAGATTGTACAATTCTAATTCAGTTGACAGTTTTTCTAGTCTACTGTATCCTGGAGCAAATGTGTTGGTACTTGTTGCACCAACACATTTGCAAAGAGATGCAATTCATCCTTGAGTGAGCAGCCTCCACACATCATTCCTCTGTTTCTCCTAATCGGTATATTTTGTTAGTACCCTTACATTAGTTTTCATTGCTTTTGGACACACTCAACTGCAACTTAGGGCATGTTTGATTTTTGTATTACAGGTAAGTAGCCTGTAAATATATTATTATTACTTTTTCCTCTAGTTTGGTTTTCGAAGAAATTACTTCATCATAAATCATGTCAATTTTAAATGGATTCCATGGAGTCCACGAAGAATATATTATATCCATGCCGTTCATCTGTTCCACAAGCTCATTTTAGGGCATGTGTCAAAAATGACAAAAACCACAGTTCAAATGGACCACACCACATGAAACGGTGCTCCTAATAGACCTCATCCATTGAAAGTCAATACCTTTGTAGGGCACACATTGATGTTTATTTGTCATCCAACCTGTTTATAAGATCATATAGATATGGATAAAGGGAAACATAAAAATCAGCTTGATCCGAAATTTCTATGGCGCCAAGCAATTATCAACGATAGGCATTCAATTCCCACTATTTAATTTGGGGTGGTTCACTTGAGCTTTAGATCTGCCTCATTTTTGGGCCCATGCCCTTAAATGAGCTAGTGGAATGGATGGACGGCATAGATATGACCTATACATCACTTTGGGCCCCACTTGTTCTAATGCTACTAAACTAGGCTTCACATGCTTTGTTTTTTATTCGAAATAAGAGGACACCTTATTTAGAAAAAGGAAAGAGGAGGAGTTCCTAAATTGAAAACATCCTATGTACATACACACGTGCGTACACCACCATAACAAAATTTCTATGTGGAAGAACTTAAAATATGAATTTGATTATGACAAGATAAATTGAAACAATTGTCATCATGTCCCTGAGCATACATGGAAACAAAATATAGAAGGAGATGTAATCTGGTTCCCCAATAGGCTTATGAGGAACCCCATCAAATAAGTCCATTAAAAAAAATAAATAATAAATAAATAAATATGTGAAGATTTGAGGGAAACTTGGGCTGTCAATAGATTGGGTTCAATTTGGGTCTTATAATACCCAGACCCAAGGCTAACTGGGTTTAGGTCTTATCGGGTCTGAGGGTCTTGTTGTTGAACAATTGGACCCAGGTCTGATTGAGTTTGGGTACTCGGAGGTTACCCATCAAGTCACTGAATCTAAATAGGAGCATTTATATGGTCAGGCCCACCCCACCCAGGGGATAGATTAGATTGCACAAACGTCTCACTTCGACACATGCTTACATGTGTGTGGTTTAGTAAACTTCATTCTTTTGCTATATATATATAGTCCCGGTCTCCTGCGCATAAGATCGCATGGAACTTTTATGCAAGCTTTCATACGAGCTGTTAGATTACACTCATTGATTGAGATTCAACAACATTTGAGAATGAGAGAATCTAAAAAATAATGACTCGCGCCGAGACTCACGCGCACTCATGGGAATGGCACGCTGTCCGTGGCTAGGTAGCTATTGGACGGTGCTTTGTGGGCCGATCATGATGTATGTTTTATCCATGCCGTTCATCTAATTTTTCAAATCATTTTTGAACATGAGACCAAAAACAAGGTAGATCCAAATCTCAAATGGACCACACCACAGGAAAACAGTAATGATTGAACACCCACCGTTAAAACTTCCTAGGGCCCACTGTAACATTTATTTTTCATCCAATCTGTTAGTTAGGTCATACAGAATTAGATGATGAGAAAACAAAAATATCCAATTCATCCAAAACTTGTGGCCCTCAAGAAGTTTTTAACAATGGGCGTTGAATAACCAGTGTTTCCTGTGGTGTGGTCCATTTGAGATTTGGATATACCTCTTTTTTATGTCATGTCCTAAAATAATCATTCAAAATGAATGGATGGCGTGGATTAAACATGTACATCATGGTGGGGCCCACAGAGTACATTGCAGTAGCCAACTGGCAACTGGCAGTGTCAGAAGGCAATCTGTGTCCCCCGGACGCATGGGTACCACCCCCACAAGGCCGGAAGCTGATACGCACTGAGTAACTAAGTACGCTTACCGTATTGAGTAAACTCTATGAGGCCCACTATGATTTACCTAATTTATCCACTTTGTTCATCCATTTTACTAGATATGATTACACAAACATAGATGAATGGAAAACACAAATATCGGCTTGAGCCGAAACTTCTCTGGCTTGAAGAAATTTTCAAAGGTGGACATTCAATTCACACTTTTTTCCTGTGGTGTGCTCCACTTGAGCTTTGGATATGCTTCAATTTTGGGCTCGACCCATAAAATGAGCTGGAAATATGGATGGAAGGTGTGGATAAACCACATACATTCATGTTGCGCCCAACATAGGTTTACTCAACATGATAAAAGCCTACTAAGTAACTCGGTACGCAATTCGATTTCTCCGGGACCTAGCTAGAGACGGACGGTTCGGCGAGGCCTCTTTGGGGCCCACTGCGATATGTATGTTTTATCCATGCTGTCCATATTTTTCGACAGATTATTTTAGTGGATGAACCCAAAAATGAGGCACATCGAACGCTCAAGTGGACCGCCCCACATGAAGCATGATCGCATGCAACATTTATGTGCGCTGGAATAAGAGTCGTTGGAACACACCAACTAGCGTGATTAAGCACCCAACATTTATGCTAGTGCAAGGTACTCTATGGGCCCAACCATAATGTACGTGTTTAATCCACACTGTCCATCCATTTTGAATGCTTATTTTAGGGCATGACCTAAAAACGAGGTATATCCAAATCTGAAATGGACCACACCATAGGAAACAGTGGAGATTCAATGACCACCATTTAAACATTTGTACGGCTACAAAAGTTTAGTATAAGGCTAATAGTGTTGTGTTTTCACTTCATCCTTGTGGGAATGAACTTGTAAACAATTTGGATGGCATATAAACATCGAGATGGAGCGCAGTAAGGTTTCAACGGTGGAAAACTCTTTCTCCAATTTTCCTTCTCATAAATACACCTTTAGTTTTGGATCCACCTGATTTTTGGTATCATTTCCTAAAATGATTTGGAAAAACGGATGAACGAGTGGATTTTTTAGAAAAATCATGGTGGCCCACGTAACATCCCAGGAAATCCATGTTCGGGTGGTAGCCATGCATCTAGGGGATGCAGATTGCCTTCTAATGCTGCTGGCTACTGCAAGGTACTCAGTGGGCCCCACCATAATGTGTGTGTGTGTGTGTGTGTGTGTATATGAGGTCGACCTCATGGGGGCTTCCCATGAGGTCGAGCTGTGTGGGCTCCACTGTGACATCCAAATAGTGCATTTGGTGGGTTCCCTCTAGGTTATGGGACATCCAAAAAATCAGACGTTTACAGAACTCTGGTGGGTCACACCATCTAAAACTGTATGTAAACATGCTAAAACATCTAAAATCACTTGTTGGGGCCCATTTGAGTATTGGATACGGCTGAAACTTGGTGTGACCCCTCATCCAACTAGGACACAATGGATGGGCTGTAAACTACCAAATTCTAATCCAAACCAATAATCAAGTCCAAAAAAACATAAAAACATAAATACCAACTACTAAGGACTCGCGTGGTCCAAACTCTAAGCAGATGAATGGTCCGATGGCCTGGAGATGATGATCTGACGATCAGATGGGCCAACGACCGCGATCCAACGGTCCAATATTCTTATCAAAGCAACCCACATACATCCTCCCAGTGTGGGGCCTTTCTGATGCACAAGCTATGCATGTGGGGTGTTCAAAGTGGCCCGTCGAGCTTTTTGTAGATGTCATCCATCCAAAGTGAAGCTAGGGCTGCAGTCGGGAGCCGCCTATGGTAGACCCGATATGAAGGTCCAATGTCCTCATCAATCCTCCCCGGCTAAGAAAGATCGCCTTTGATGAAGCAAACTTATGGAAGTGCTTTAAAAGATCCAGATCCAACCTCTGAAACTCTGTCTCTGTAATTTGCATGCTATCTGATGTTGGTCTGTTCTTCCATTTGACAAGGCTGCAATCCTCATTATCTTGTCGAAACCACGTGGTGATCCATTGCATCCTCATTCTTCTCTTTTTTCTCAGGTAATGATGGTAAAGAAGGTAAAGGGTGTGATGACGAGGTAGGTAAAGGCCAAGGACTAGGGCAAATTTGGCATATAGTGGTCTGCAAGAGTGCTAGTGGGTGTAGTAATAGGACCATCACAAGATACCAGGTCCTCTACATTGAATGTGTAGGTAATGCCCATGTTAGAAGGTATTAGTAATAGGACCATCACAAGATACCAGGTCCTCTACATTGAATGTGTAGCTAATGCCCATGTTAGAAGGAATACCTACCACATATGCATTAGTGCCCACTCTTTGCAAAATTTTATAGGGACTCAGATTACGGGCATATAACTTTTTAATAGTTCCTTGAGGAAACCGCTTTGGTCGTATGCGAATCATGACATAGTCACCCACCTAAAATTCCCTTTACCTGTGGTGAGAATCGACATGAATTTTATATTTTTTCTTACTTGCATTAATCCTTCTTTTAATCTCAATGTGTAAATCAAGGATATGTTGTGCAAATGCAGATGTTAACTAGCCTATGTGAGATGTGTTGGGGATTTTGACCTGCGGAATCACACAGATCTAGATCTAGGATAGTAATCCAATGGCACCAAGCACACACAAGAGAACACAGATTTAACGTGGAAAACCCTTGTGGGAAAAAACCACGGCACAAAGCGACAGATCTCCACTATGAAAATAGAAATTACAAAGAGAAAGTACTACCCGATTCGAGCAACCTCGAATCTCACCTTTGCTACACCTTTAGAAATCCTAAAAACCTTTTAGACACCTTGGAACTACTTTTAGAACGCCTTAGCATGCATCCCAATCCCGCATACACCCCGTTTAAATAAGAATAGAAAGAGGTAGAATCCAATATGGAAACAAAATCCGCAAAATCTGGCGTTTCTGCAATCGCATCTGCGGAACTTCGATGTCATCGAGCCACTCTCGATGACAGCCTCGATATCATCGACGGTCCTTCGATGATATCGAACAGGACCAAAACTGTCCAGCGACCAGGGGTGAAAAATACTGTGAATTATCGATGGCATCGAGACCCTGTCCGATGACAGCCTCGATATCATCGACAGACACCAAGACAGATTTAAGAAATCTGTCTATAACAATCTTCACCAATGTCTTCAATCTTCATCCTTTGTAGCTTCTTGACCTCCTCTTATCTCTTCATCACATCATAGCTTCTCGTGTGCACAACTCCCTCTTCCCTTTTACGCCATCGCCAAGCCCAGAGAAGTTGCACAGAGCTTGAACTTCTCTGCAGGAACATTCTTGTTGATCATGTCTGCTAGATCTACATCCACATGCCCAACCACCTTTGCTCCTGTCTTCCCAAAAAGAAAAGACGTAGTCTTCTTACCATCTCACCGCTACCCAATATTGCTTGCCGGGGTACTTGCTCACAACATTGTTACCCTGTGAAATAACCGGTCTAATCGAGACCATGGCATACACTGCCAACCGCATTCGAATAAGGCTCATGAGATATCCTGCTTTTCCTCATCTGTTTTGGGACATGTCCTGAGGAAAACTTGAGGAGAGACGCGTAGGGAACGCTCTCCGGCTTTACCTGGCCCATCACATCCTTGATCAATACCTACACACAAGGTATTCTTCCTGTGATTACTAAAGCCTACTCCTTCAGTTTCAACGCCGATAACCATCTTTGCAGCCCCCCGATTCTTCATCCTGAATGTCCTACTTAACCGAGTCTTCAGTATATTGATTTCAGACATGTCATAATTGGCGATCTACATGTCATAAATTCCTGACTCACCATGAAGGAATCAAACCACTGCCTAGGCGACAAGTCGAACTACGACCTCCTGCAAAGTCTTTTCTCAGCCCCTTTAACTTCAAACTGCTCTGGTTGCTTCATGTAGATCTGCTCTTCACTTTTCCTTAAAGAAGTGCAGACTCCACATCCATCCTTCCAGCTCAAGATCACATTGGCCAACCAGCACCAATCACAGATCTAATAGACACCTTCTATATCGTTGACGCGAATATCTCTGAGAAGCCGATCCCTTTTCTCTGAGTATAACCCTTTGCTACCAACCTCTTCCTGTATTTATGCTGTATCCTCCTGAAGATCCACCTGTATCCAACCGCTTTCCGGCCCACTGGAAGCTCCACCTGCTCCCATATGTCAGTCTGGTACAACGAATCCATCACTTCGCCCATAGTCACATTTCACTTCTCAGCACCAGGCTCACCTAGAGCCATCTGAATAGAAGATGAATCTCCTGCGATATTGGAGTCATCCATGTACCTCGCCGATATCCTGCGATCATGCCGTGTGATTCTTCTCACAGATGGCTGCTCCACCTGCTTTGTATCCCTGTTCACGCTTCTCAGCCTTCCTGCCCTGCCTCGCTCATGTAGCCATGTCCAACATGGCACACACATGCAGAGGTGGAATCCGCTACATCCATTGCAGCTCCACCTTTTGAAGTGCTCCCTATCAACCTGTACAAGTTACCAAGTTGTTGCGTTTTCATGATTACTTGTGCCCCCTTAGATACCTTAAGAGCACCATCAATACTTGTGTACTTGCATCCTTTTGCCTCAAGTACACCAAGAGAAATCAGATTCTGCTTCAAATCAGGAACGTGCCTGACATCAGTCAAGGTACGCTCCACCCCATCAAACATCCTGATGCGCACCCTACCAACAGCCATAACATTACGGCAAAGCCATTGCCCATAAACACCTGTGTCCCACATCGCACTCCTTGTAGCTAGTAAACCAACTCCGATGAGGAGTCATGTGAAAAGATGCCCCTGTGTCTAGCATCCACTCGTCCTTACGATCATCGTATGGCTGCCTGATAGTAGACACGACAAAACATCACCATCAGATCCACTCGATCCATCTGACGTGGCAACATTGGCCTCCCTGTACGAAGCCTCAGAATCTTCTCTCTTCGATTTAGGATTTCCACAATCCTTCTTCACATCACATGTCCTTCCCCAATTCCAGCACTTTTACCTTTCCTTTGCCATTGCCCTTGGATTTGGATCTAGAACCTGAAAAACCTGTACCTTGTCCAGAATTACTACCCACTGTAAACAAGTGCATCAAAGACGTCCCCATGTCGCTGTTTAGTTGTCTCATTCCTTCCCTTGAAGAGCCGAGATAACGGTATCATCAGACTCAGGGTTTTGTTCGTGCTGCAACATAGTGTCCTTGAATGCCTCAAAGACGCCGGGAGAGAATTCAGCAAACATTCATGCCTGTTCTTCATCTTTCATCACTTCCTCCATATCCAGCAATTTGCAAACCAATTTATTAAAGTTGCTGATGTGAGCCTCCAGATCTCCACCATTTGCCATCTTGAAGTTATACCATTGCCGCTTCAAGTGCAGGCAATTTTCAGAGGATTTCTTCGTATAAACATCCTTTAACTTCGCCCATAACTTAGCCGCAGTTTTCTCCCTCATGACATTGTAGAGAACCTCATCCGTGAGACATAAACGGATCGATGATAATGCTTTCTTATCAAGAGTATTCCATTCATCATCTTTCATAGTAGACTTTCGCTCCTCAAGAGCACCATCTTCGCCTTGCTTGATTAAGGAACTCATCATCTTGATCTTCCATAACTCAAAATTATTTTTCCCTGAGTACTTCTCAATCTCATACCTGATGCTCGCCATTATTACTATCCTGCAGATTCAGATCTGTGCCCCAACCGATTGCTCTGATAGCACTTGTTGGGGATTTTGACTGCGGAATCACACAGATCTAGATCTAGGATAGAAATCCAATGGACAACCAAGCACACACAAGAGAACACGATTTAACGTGGAAAACCCTTGTGGGAAAAAACCACGGCACAAAGCGACAGATCTCCACTATGAAAAATAGAAAATTACAAAGAGAAAGGACTTACCCGATTCGAACAACCTCGAATCTCACCCTTGCTACACCCTTTAGAACCCTAAAAAACCTTTTAGGAACCCTTGGAACTACTTTATAAAGCCTAGCATGCATCCCAATCCCGCATACACCCCTTTAAATAAGAATAGAAAGAGGTAGAATCCAAATAAGAAACAAAATCCGCAAAATCTGCGTTTCCACAATCGCATTTGCGGAACTTATCGATGTCATCGAGCCACTCTCGATGACAGCCTCGATATCATCGCGATGGTCCTTCGATGATATCGAAACAGGACCAAAACTGTCCAGCGACCAGGGGTGAAAATACTGTGCAATTATCGATGGCATCGAGACCTGTCGATGACAGCCTGATATCATCGACGGTCCTGTCGATATCATCGACAGACCCACCGACAGATTAAGACATCTGTCTATACAAGATGGACATGGGGATGGGATCTATAGGCTTTCTAAGTTTTGTACCCACCCACGACGACTTCAAATGGACTCATACCCATGGACCTATTTATTGAACTGTTGTATGCAAACTCTGCAACAGGTAAAACTGCATCCCAAGTTCTAGTATGGTCTCCCACTAAACAACATAATATGTTTCCTATACTCCTATTGATTACTTCCGTCTGTGTCCATCAGTTTGAGGATGGTAAGCTGAAGAGAATTGAAGTCTTGTGCCCATTATATGCCAAAGTGTCTTCCAAAAGTTACTCATGAAGTGCACATCCCTGTTAGACACTATGGTCTTCGGCAAACCATGCAAACGAACCACCTCCCCAAATAAAATCTTAGCTACGTTGGAGATGTCTGACATTTTTGAACATGGTAAAAAGTCAACCATTTTGGAAAAATGGTCCACTACGACAAAGATGGAATTGTGGTTCTTGATAGTTTTAGGAATTTTAAGCACAAAATCCATACTAGTGTCATGCCATGGAGGATGAGGAACTGGCAAAGACGTATATAACTCCGTATTCTTCCAACTTTCCTTTGGCAATTGACGAGTCCTACATTGCCCAATAATTTTGGCCACATCTCTCTTGAGGCTTGGCCAGTAAAATCTATCATTCGCAAGGGCAATGATCTCATCTCTCCCAAAATGACCAGCTACCCCTCTGGAATGAAGCTCCCAAATTAGAAAATTTTGGAGAGAAGTACGAGGGATGTGGAGCCTATCACCTTTGAATAGAAAATTGTTAACAATGACAAACCCCCGATCATTCCTCGTTTGATCAGCTAACAATGATGCATACACCTCTTCAAAATCTGGGCACGACGAATATTCATCTTTCAAATGCTAGAACCTAGTGACCTCAATACTCATGGATTGGAGTAGTGTCACCCTACGGTTAAGTGCATTGGCTAGTTTATTTTCAACCCTGACCTTGTGCTTTAATACAAACGAATATTCCTAAAGAAACTGGACCCACTTGGCATGCCTTGGGTTCAATTTCTTTTGCGAGTTGAGATAGCGCAAGGCCTCATGGTAAGAAAATAAGATGAATTATTGCGGTAGGAGATAGTGATGCTAATGGCGCAAAGACTGCATAACCACATAAAACTTTGTCATAGGTGGAATATCATTTCTTTGCTTCATTTAATTTCTCATTAAAGTAAGCAACGGGGTGTCCCTCCTGAGTAAGAACTCCACCTATACCAACACCCGAAGCATCACATGCAACTTCGAAGACTTCAGAAAATCAGGAATGCGCATGACGGGAGCCTTTATCATCTTGCTCTTAATCTCCTTAAAAGCTTTTGAGGCCGCCTTAGTCCATTTAACTTCTCATTTCTTTATGCAATCTGTGATGGGATTCACGATGGAACTAAATCCTCTAATAAACCGCCTAGAGAAGGTGGCTAAGCCGTGAAAGCTACACACCTTATGAATGTTCTGCGGTTCAGGCCAACTCACTATGGCCTTAACCTTCTCGGGGTCTGCAGAGATGCTCTCAGATAATACGACAAACCCTAAGAAGATGACTCTATCTGACATGAACATGCACTTCTTTAGGTTCGCAAATAACTTTCCTACTCTAAGGACCCTGCAAACATGCCTCAAGTGGTGGAGATGTTGTTCCTTTGTGGTACTATAAATAAGAATGTCATCAAAGTAGATCACTCAGAACTTCCCAATGAAGGTTCTCAACACTTGGGTCATCACCCTCATAAACGTACTCTGAGTATTAGTCAAACCAAAGAGTATGATCAATCACTCGTAAAGCCCATTCTTCGTCTTGAAGGTAGTCTTCCATTAGTCTCCTAGGCGAATACATATTTGGTGGTACCCACTCTTGAGGTTGATCTTTAAAAAGATCGTGACATCGGCCCTCATATCTAACATGTCGTCAAGACATGGTATGAGAAATTGATACTTGACCGTGATCTTGTTTATGGCGCAACTGTCAACACATGTGCCACATGCTATCTTTCTTAGGCATAAAAAGGTGGGCACAACACATGAACTCATACTTTCTTGGATGAAATATTTTCTAAGGAGCTTGTCTACTTGCTTCTTCAACTCTACATGCTCCATAGGATTTATTTGATAGTATGGAAGGTTCGGTAGAGCCGACCTAAGGACCAAATCTATGACATGTTGTATCTCCCTCATGGGTGAGAGTTTGTCCGACAAATCATCATGAAAAACATCTTTAAACTCATCGAAAATCAAACTCACCTCATGTGGCAACCCTCCTAACTTTGGGTATAACCTCTTTAGCTATGAGGGCATACAGCTCCGAATAGGCCCTAGTGTCTTTCTCAAACTCGGTAGCATTTATGATATGTAGAGGCTTAGGGTGGGACTTCCTTGATACTTTAGGATCACTTTTCTTAATGCTCTCCTTTTCTGGGGTGCTCTTGGGTGGAAGAGGGACCAACTGATTTTCTTGCCCTCGTTTATGAATGAACAAGTATTTGAGCAGTCGAATATTATCACATCACGATCGAACAACCAGGGCCTACCCAAGATGATATGGGCTACATCCATAGGCAACACAGCACACCAAAGCATGTCCTTATAAGATCCAAACTCAATAGGAACCTAACACTGCTAGGAAATCGAAGCGAAGTCTTATCTAACCAAGAAACTTTATAGGGCTTAGGATGAGGGCTAGCTTTCAACCTTAAGCGATCCAGGGTGCTAGCGGATATTACATTCAAATAACATTCACTGTCTATGATCACTTTACAGTTCTTCTGATGCGGACACCAGACCATTCAAAGTATGTCAACGCAGGAGGCGTGCGTTACCCGTGTCAATGTGGTTAAATGACGGGAATGGGTCGGGTCTCTAAAGGTTGAAGACCTTATGTATGTGTTCGTAACATGTGTAAGTTGCTTGATTGTGTGATCAGACCATTGAATTGTGATGATGGTGTGATCGGCCTGTTGGATCATCACGACCCACTTTCATTGCACTATTATTGGGGCCCATTGGGTATCTTGGATTTGAGTTTATCTTATGAATATTTTATTTATTTAAGTTTTTAGACAGTGTACGCACAATTTTTATGCAAATTTCTTTAAAAAAAAACTTTTTTAGTATGGTATTTTGGTCATTTATTGTAATGACGAATTTATAAGGGTGTTTTGCCCTAAACCTAAGAATGTTATGTTATGTTTATGAAAATAAAGAGAGCTTTGCTTCTTCAGGACTAGATAATCCTGTCTTCGACTTCCAATGATTGGAAGAGGAAGAGGGCATGAGGCCCATGGAAGTGATTTCTTGTCTGCTTCTTCTCTCTCCTTTTTTTTTTTCCTTCTCAAGGTACTCTCTTAGTTATACTTCTTTTCGTCATTTTCTTATAAATTCTCTTGATCTAAAAACCAATCCATTTTCTTTTCAACCCAAATATCTAGATCTTGGAAGATTTTCATCCCCACATTGACCTTCTTCAAATCCCATCACCTGATGCCTTAGATTTGAAGAACCATCAAATTTTATTTTATTTTTTTCTGAATTTTTCAGATTTCCCAATCCAGAAAATTCATATTTCCTGGATTAGAAAATTCACTTGGATCATTAGACGAACCTATTGCAAGATGAAAGTTCTATATTTTGCCGGATCTGACTAAATTCATATTTTAAGGTTCAATACAACGTGTTTGTGATGGATGACCATGATCATTGCTGCATTCTCCTTATTTCCCTCTTGTGTTTATGATTTATAAAGCTGATTTTATATTATTTATTATTAAAGATTAAATCTGCCACTTTTAAATACTACATTCATTTAGAGTTGGATTAGGCCATCTTACACCATCTTCTCTCCACACTTGGCATAAGCAGTGTTCACAATATCGATAATATCGGCCAATAATATCGATATCGACAATCAATGATACGAAAAACCCCCGAAAATATAGAAAAATACTGAAAATTTGCCAAACTTCCATTTATTGTGAAATATCGCCGATATATCGCACGATAATGCTTGATATTGTAGATTTTTTCGTAGGACTATTGCCACGCGACATCCGACGACATCTCATCCTCATCCCATCCAAAAATTCAAAAAGAATATATATATATATATATATATATATACTATATATATATATATATATATATATATATAGCTCTGCACAAGTTCGTACGGACTCGTGCTAACTTTTTTGAGAACTCATCATACATGATGTGACTCCAAAATCTAAACGGTCCACATGAAGCAGCACCTCATGAAACCCGCCTGGGCCCAATCTTTACTTTGATCCAAAACTTTGGTGGGCCATGAAAAATGAAAACAGTTTCCTCCCTTGATTTGCATTTCTCTTTGCTATGGCCCACTAGAATTTGAGATCAGGGTGAAAATTTGTTCGTTGCTACAGTTGACATTTACAGGTCATGTAAGAAAAATCCTAAAAGCCCGTTTTTTTTCTTCGAAGATGATTGTTTTTGAAAGAAATCAAACTTTCGCTGAGGAACAAGGGGATTTGGGTTGGAATTTGCCAAAAAAAAGGAAATTTGGGAGAGAATCTGTCAAAATCCGAAGAAATTCAAAGATTTGGGCGAAATTCGGAGAAATCATGGATTCAGGAGAAATTTTAGGGTTTTGGAAGACCGGAACCCTCTTTACGTAAAAAAAAAAAAAAAAAGAAAAAAAAAAAAGGCGTTCGAGCCCGTTTTACAAGAACTTGGGTTGGCTGGTGTACCGCACACCATCGAGCTGACTGGTGTGTTGACATCACCAAGTTCTGTGGGTCCCATCATAAGGTATGTGTTATATCCAAACCGTTCATCCATTTGGCGAGCTCGTCATAAGGCTTGAGCCGAAAATTAAGACAGATCCAAAGATCAAGTGGGGAGGGATTTTTGGATCATAGATATTTGTTTTTCCTCTTCAGCCAGGTCTGTGTGACCTCATGAACAGATTGGATGGAAAATAAAAGTTATGGTGGGCCCTATGAATGTTTTAATGGTGAGCATCACTGTCCCCACTGCTATATGTGGTGTGGTCCACTTGAGCTTTAGATATGACTCATTTTTGGGCTCATGATCTAAAATGATCTCTCCAAATGGTTGAACGGTGTGGATATAATAAATACATTATTGTGGGGTCCATATAACTTTGAATCATTCATACTACTCGAGCTTTAGAGTGTCAGCGCTTGTCTTCCTAGTGTGGTGGGAAGCGGATTGCATATTGAGTAAACTCTGTGGGGCCCACCATAAATTCATGTATTTTATCCACTCTGTCTATCTATTTTACTAGAGAATTTTATGGTTTTAGCCCAAAAAATGAAGCATATCCAAAGCTCAAGTCGACCACACCACAGAAAACAATGTGAATTGAACGTCTACCATTGAAAAATCCTTGGGGGCCAAAGAAGTTTTGGATCAAGCTGATATTTATTCTTTTCCTTTATCCATGTCTTTGTGATCTTATGAACAGGTTGGATGAAAAATAAACATCTTGTTTCCTGCTGTATGGTCCATTTGAACTTTGGATATGTTTCAAATTTGTGCTCAACCCTTAAAATGAGTTGAAAAAATGGATGGACAGTGTGGATAAAGCACGTACATTTATGGTGAGCCTAACAGAGTTTACTCAGCATGATAATAGCGTATTCCAGTGTGGTGCCGGGAGTAGATTAGGTGAGACCCCGGTCTCACTCAAAAACGTACAGCTCCTACTGTGGGGCCCAACTTGACGTGTGTATTCTGTATCCACTCCGTCCATCCATTTTTTAAGATCATCTTACAGCATGATCCCAAGAATTAAGAAGATCCAATTATCAGGTGGACTATACTTAAGGAAACAGTAGTGGTTGAACATGGTACCATTAAAAACTTCTTAGGGTGCACCTTTATTTTCCCTATATTTTATTAGGAATCGAATCTGTTGATAACTCCACATAAGTTTGAATGGAGAAAAAACAATTATCAACTTGATCCAAACTTTTGTGGCCCACTAATGGTCAATCACCATTGTTTCCTATGGTATGGTTCACCTGATTATTGGATCTGCTTCATTTTTTAGATAGTGTCCTAAAATGATATGCAAAAACGGATGGACAGGGTGGATACTAAATATAGTTGTCTTAGTTCAATCGAACAATGCATAGCTTAGGACTCTATACAAAGGAAACCTATTATGTCCACTTCTTTTTTGAGATTTTATGATTTAAAAGTGTGTATTAGGGTCTTTTTTAATAATCCTTGAAGTTTCATTGAAAAATTCAACAATTTTCCCAGTGTTTCCCTATGTTTCCCAAAAAGTGCGATAAATTACGCGATACAGACAATATATCCCGTGCGATAACTGATACGTATCTGTATCCCAAGGATGCGATACATTGCGTGATACCGATATTTCGAACATTGGGCATTAAGTATAGAAAATTGTACTCTTGCACCAAGCATCATTACCCTTAGCTTGTGCTAGGGCATATCTGACATTGTAATTGGCATGGTCTCATATTCCTCTACTTCTTCTTCACTAGCACCTCCCATGGGCTCGTGCACTTCTTCTTCATATTGCCCTATTCTTCATCATCCGCTCTTTAATGACAAGTATCTTACTGCGCTCTTTTGTGGGGCAATGGTGGTGCGCAAAATGGTCATATCCTTGGCACTTGAAACATTGGGTGTGCTCACTAGTTGTAGCATTGGTACTAGCTACCCCTTTTCCTTTGACATATCTAAGACTAGGTTGTGTACTAGTGAGGGCCTTGGTGTGATTAGTAAATACTAATACCTGCCCTGGCTCTGTGAGGAGTGGGCCTAGTATTCATATCAAATTGCCCCACGAACTAGGTTTTAATGTACTGCTCTAGTTCTTGCACCATTTGAGAGGCATGCTCTAAGGTGCTTACATTGTGAGGAATGAGCTCATGCTAAAAGCTTAGATCGGAGGCCCATCCTAAATCGAGATAAGGTCACAAATGGGTCCTCCTTGACGTTACATTGCACCATATACTCGTCAAACTTCCATGTAATCCGTTACAGCCATTGTTCCTTGCCTTAGGGATTGTCATTGATTTAAGAGTTTTTGGTGGTCAGAAAGCAAAAGGTACTTTTCCGTGAGGACCTCTTTCATCTTGACCTAGTGTCCAACTGGCTCTTCTCCACGCCTTCCCACAATGCAATATACGTTAGTCCAAAATAATTTCGCTTGACCCACTAACTTCATCTTGGCGAATCTGACGTATTGGTCAGACGTTTCATAATACTACTCGAAGAAGTGGTCCATGTCTGCTAGCCAATCCATAAAAACTTTGGGGTCCAGGCGACCATCGAAACTAGGAGCGTCAACCTTAACACTCTTCGTCATCCTATCCTCAGGATCATAGTGATCTTGGAACTCTCTGTGGGGTGGTTGGACAAGTATCCCTCCACGGCCAACTCCCTGACCTTGGTACCTCACATGTTCTCTAATTGGTTCTTTCCTAACTTGGCAACCTTGAACATGTTCCTCAGTTTGAGAATGGCGATCTTCCCTAGTGTTAGGGTTAGCCTACTGAGGCGCTTCCAACTGGACTATGCGTTGATTACTAGCAGTAAGTTGGGCGTTGGTGGTCCATTGGTTGTTCTCAATATTTGTGAGCCGATGGTTGATATTTTCAATAGCCTTGGCAAGTTGTTCCATGTTCATTGTAGGAGAAAGACCAAAGCCACATGTGCGAATGTGCATACACTAAGGACACGACTATATGATGCACCTATACTCTATGTATGATGAATTTAGATGATCTAACCCAATGGACAGCCCTAGGACACTTTTAATGATGCAAAAACTGAAAATCTAGCAACCAAAGACTTTAAAATTCGCCAAATCTGAAATTTCCAACAATATGGGAATTTTAAAATACTGAGTTAGAAAAAATTCAGCAACTTATCCATGCCTACATGCACTACAATACGTTAGAAATTTCATTTAATACCTATCCTACACTAGACCTAAGCTCTGATACTAAATTTGATGTAGGATGAATGCTTTATGATGTTAATTTACTAGAAGAGATCAAAAGTTCAGATTCACACAAATAAATCAAGTATAAAATCAAGTATTCTACTATAGAAACAGAAAATTCAGATTTAAAGTTTTCAAATTCAATTAAAAGTAACATCCCGCAAGCATGTTCACTAGAAAATAAAGAAACAGCGGCCCATACGAGATATGGAAATCTCGTTCTACCGTAGGTTAATCCCAATAATCAAGTAGATTTGTGATTTCATGCTTAGGACACAATAGGGGCTAGGGGAATCAAGAATTGAACAATTAGGGCTAGGTTTAGGGAATTTAGGGTTAGAGTTTTGGAAATGGAAGAAATATGGTTAGGGATTTAGGGTTGGATGAGAGAAACAAAGAGGAAATGGGGGAAAGAGTGATTGCACGTGTCAGCCCGTACGGACGCAAGTGTGCACGTGCGTGCGTGCGGGTTGATGGATAAAGGAAGATGGGTTGGGTTTTCGTGGTTTATGTTTGAAAAAAAAAAAAAAAAAAAAAAAGAGAAGAAAGAGTAGGGATTTTCGTTTTGATTGAAAACGAAGGAAGAGATGGAAAATATGCCTTTTGGAAGGAGAAGAAAGAGGATAGGCGGGGATTGCCCCCAAGGCTTTGCACCCCCTCTCCAATCCCTAGAGGACTGAAAATCACGCAAATCACATGCAAGCAAGGAAGAAGAATAAGAGAACTCTCTCTCTCTCTCTCTCTCTCTCTCTCTCTCTCTCTATATATATATATATATATATATATATATATATATATATATATATATATATATATATATATGGAAAAGGTACTATGCGCTCGAGCTGACCGTCCCATGAGGTCGAGCTGTGTGGGCCCCACTGTGATGCATTTCGAACATCTACCCCATCAGTCAGATGCACCATTCCATCGTGGGCCTAGGTCTAAAAAATCAAGTCAATTCGTGACTTGTGTGGGCCACACCACATACAGAAGTTGAGAGGGGCCGTGCACCATTAAAACATTCATAATCATTTTTTGGGCCCACCGAGATGTGGTTTGCAAATCCAGCCCATCCATTATGTGTGTCCCACTTGGATGAGGGTTCAGACCAAGTTTCATCAGCATTCAAAACTCAGGTGGGCCCCACCAAGTGCTTTTATATGTTTTTGGCATGTCTTCACATGCTTTTAGATGGTATGGCCCACTTGAGTTCCGTATACGGATGATTTTTGGGATATCCCATAATTTAAAGGGGACCCATTAAATGCACGGTGGGGCCCACATAGCTCGACCTCACGGGAGCTTATCGTGAGGTCGAGTGTATAGTACCTTTTCCCATATATATATATATATATATATATATATATATATATATATATATATATATATATATATATATACTCAGAAGCTGAAAGTTACAAAAAACCCCTCGTCTCTTAAAAATTAAGCGCATACTCAAAAATAAAAGTTGTTAACTACCAAATCCTAAGTCAACCAATAATTAAGTTTTTTTTTTTTTTTTTTTAAAAAAAAAAAAAAAAACATAGAAACATAAATGGCAACTACTAGGGACCCATGTGGTCCAAAATCTAAGTAGATCAGTGGTCCAATGGCCTGGAGATGATGATCTGATGACCAAATTGGCCAATGACGCGATCCAACGGTCCAATACTCCTATCGAAGCAGCCCACATGCATCCTCCCAGTGTGCGGTCTTCTCGATGCATGGGCTATGCATGTGGGGTCTTCAAAATGGCCCGCCGGGCTCCATGTATATGTCATCCATCCAAAGTGAAGCTAGGGTTGCAGTTGGGACCCTCCTCTTCTGGTAGACTCAATGTAAAGGTCCGACGTCCTCGTCAGGATTTTCACTCCCAATTGTTTCCATTAGTGTGACTCACCTGAATCATGAGTCAACCTGATTTCTAGATCTGGGCCCCTCTTGGGATTACGCATCTAATGGTTGTAATGGATCTCACATTCACATCACATTAGGCCCCATAAAAATTCAATGGTGCACATCCGTCTCCCACATGTTCTCTAAGAAAATAGTTTATATTCTTAAAAGGTAGGCCTGTCAATGGACCGAGCTCAGGCTAGGCAAAATCAAAATATTGAATAGGTTTGACCTGTCAGGCCTAGCCCAAAAAGCTCAAAATCCATGCCCAGCCAACCTTAGGCCCAACCTATTGACAACCCTACTCAAAACAGAAGTATGTAAGTTCAATAACCACGAGCTATAGTCCACCCATATGATAATTCCAAAGTATTAAGTGCATATGACATCCAGCCCTTCCAACAGGTTGGCCCCACCATGAGGATTACCTAATGCAATGGTAAGCAATATCTACACATGAAGTGGTCTACACCATATAAAACAATGTTCAAACATTGATAAATAGCAAAATAGAAGTCCAGTACACTCAATGAGTGATAATTGCAGAGTTTTCTAAAAGGTGATGCTCATGATAGGCCATCCTATTAGACGGGTTGGATGTCATATATGCATGAAAGGTTGGAAGTTATCTAGATGGACCTTAACCTATAGTCCGTCCTATTGGACTTGAGACCTTCTAATTAGAAAGAAAAAAATTTAATGGTAGGCAGGGCCTTGATTTTTTATGGGCCCCACCATGATGTGTATGTTAGATTCACTTTGACCATTAAATGTGTAATCCCATGTTGGGTCTAGAGCCAAAAAAAATCATGCTGACTTGTGATTTTTTATCACACCAAGGGAAATAGTTGGAAGAGAGACGTCCACCCTTGATTTTTATAGGGCCCAATGTGATGATTATACAAAATCCACTCCAACTAGTAGATGCCATGCTAAAACTTAGGCTTGGCGCCTAAAAGTCAGGCCAATCAGCTATTCAAGTGGACCACACCAAGAGAAACAGTTTGAAGGGTGAGTTTTTCGCTGTATACTGTTTCCAATCATGTGTTCCACTTGAATTACAAACGGGGCTGATTTTCGGGCCTTGGGTCTAACATGGGGTGACTCACTTGATGACTAGGGTGGATTTAACATTAACACCATGGTGGGACCCACCCAAGCCACTAATCACTTTTCCAAAGTAATTCTAAATAACCTCTATAAACATTTGTTAACATTAATTAATTCCTAAATTAGGCGAACTAGTCAGACGTACCCGCTGTGTGTGAACATTTCTTTTATATATATTTATGTGTGCATGCGTGCATGTGTGTGTGTTTGCCCTGACCCGATCTCATCTGGACCTGAATTTTCATGAATTCATAAGCTTGAAACAGATGTTCTACTCATTCTGCTTCCTTAGCCACAACATTTAGAAATTAGGGCTGTCAATGGGTAACCGGACCTATGTGTCTAGAGTGGACTCAACCTTACTTTAATGGGTTGTGGTACAATTTCTTGAACCCGTCAACAGAGCCAATTGGATTTGGGTCTCACCTTTTGGATCCAGTTTTCTCCTTAAGCTCTTTGGATAGGCTTGGTCAATGCTTTAGTTAAATTGTTTCACATTGAATTCTTGGAATTGGGGACATCGAGGGAAAATGGAGTGAGTCATGTAGAACATCCGTGCAGGCTATCTCGTCTGTCTTGCAAATATTAGAAGAGCCACCTTAAGGGAAAACCATATATATCTCTCTACCTTGCTAGCATAGACAGCCACCAAAAGGTTCAAGGACCCTTAGGTATTCCTAAAGAGATAGCCCTCTCTTTCACCTTTTATCACCCTGACTTGGAGATCAAGCAGAGATGTTCCAAAGACCTTTTTATGCTTGTGGTAAAATGCCCCTTGTGTAGAATCAAGGTGATGGGCCATGTAACCCAACAGTGCTGGCTTCATAAATATTTCTACATTTGTGCATTCAAAATTCCTGTAATTTAAACAATGTTGCAGAAAGCACCAAATCAAACAGATTCACACCTTCCAGAGAATAAATATAATCAAAACATCTAAATCTGGCTTGGTAGATACTAAGAACACTAAAACGAGAAGTAGATGATTTCAAGATAATAAGAGTGCTCAATAATAATTTCTTCTTCTAAAGTTTGACTAACCACCAAGCTTAATTTGTCAGGACGAGCTGTTCAATAACCTGTTTCAAACTAAATCCGAAGGCCCCTTTTTGTAGACGCCTAAAAGTGAGTTCTCATTTTAGTTAACAGTAATCATGTATTAGAGATCTTGATCTCTAAAGCATGATGAGTTCATATCATTTTAGTTAATAGTGATTATGTATTAGAGATATTGATCTCTAATACATAGTCGCTGTTAACTAAAAGGAGAGGCATCTACCAAACTGAGCCTAATGGATTGGCTAGAGTAAACTCTGTTAAAACAATGTGGTGGAGAAGGATGTTACTTTTATATTTTTGCTTCAAACGAATGCCTACTTGGTATGTCGTAGCCATTGATGGGAACTTACAATAAGTTAATGCACTACTGAAGTTGATTGAAGTTTTCAATCATTACTGATGCAAAAGGACACCATTATCTCTGCAATGGATGCTTGGACATGTTCTCAATGACATGTATATTATATACTTTTAAACATCTTTTCCAACAGGTGAAGCATTAAGGAAATACCTGACTTTTTGTGCTTCTTTCCAGCAATCACTTGCTACAATCGTACCAATCACGAAGGCAAATGATGAGCTAAGGATAAAGAATGTTACCCAGGCCTCCCCCTCAGGTGGAGAGGAAGAGCTTCCTCTGCGTTGTGCTTCTCTAGGCAATCACTTCATGTAAGTGCATCTACCAAAATAAACAACCTAAAGAAATGTTAATGAACGAGAAAATAACGTATATTATCAACCAAAGTTTGCAAGAATCATGAGTACACTTTGGTTGGGCAATTCTTCTATGATTTTTCTTAGCTTTCAGAGAGAAATTTTTCTCCTTACGGAATATGGTATCTTTTGCTAAAGCTTTTGAAAACAACAGGAGCATTATGTGGCCCATATCTCACATCTTCATGGAGGTTGATAACTTTTAGAACCGATCGCGTACACATCTGATTCCACAAGGTAAAATCATAATGAGGATACTTATGTGGAAAGATGGCATGGTATCCAATGCAGTTTTTTCTCGCCCAACATGAGGGCATAATCTTTGTTAAGGCTGACCCTAGTTTGTCGTGATGATCAATCTTGATTCAGTACAACTGGCTATCATCCACCTGGAATCTTTCTTAAGGCCAACCATATTTTGTTTCAATGGTCAATCTTGATTAATTGCTACTGACCGTCATCCACATGGCTTGTGCAACCATGATGGTCCGTAGTCTAAAATGTACATTGATCATATAATCCTGTTGCACCAACCTCTCACCTTCAAACGTGTATTGGGTAAAAAAAATTGTCAATTTCCCAAGATCAATGGACACAATTTATTAATTGGAAGGCTAGGATCACCCAGTCTGTGTGGTTTCTGTACCTGGGTTCATTCATGACAGAGCTCCTTGTTTACCCGCAAGGATTCATCAATCATACAGCTGTGTACGGTGGTGAGTGTCAATGAACATTTTGTTTTTTTTTTTTTTTTGAGTGTCAATGAACAGCCAAGACAGAAAAGAGTTAACAAATTTTTTTTTCCTTTTTGCAAGAAATAAATCTTGTTTATAGAAAGAAATAAATCTTGCTTCTTGAAAACAAAATTAAAAAAAATAGTAATAATAAAATAAAATAAAATAAAATTCTTTCAAGAATGTATTTGTTTCCATGAAATATTTTAAATCAACTCTTAAATAAAAATTACAATTTTATTAAAGAAAAGCAACTTCAGAATTTATTTAAAAGAAATATCTGGGTATGGCAGAGCTGTTACAAATCCAATACTAATACCAGTATTGCCATTATTGCATGATATCGATATGTTTCTCTGTTTCGTTTAACCAAGCATGTCATCGTTTTCCCTGTAACTCTTGCTTTAGGACTTGTTTGGGTTGCGAATTACATCAGCAATATATTATAAAAGTGCCTGATTACCAGCATGTCATCGTTTTCGTATAAATCTTCCTTTAGGGTCTGACTACAAATTTCAATACCCGTCTCCTGAAAAACAGGTAATTTGGCTGACAATTCCCAAGTATGGATAGGCATAATAAAATCATAATGATAATACTTTTACATTACTGACATGTCAAATAAACAGGAAAAATACGGAAATTCCATGTAAAAATTGTCAAATGTTAAGTTGCATGCATGAATTTATAGTATGGGTAGAAGGCTTAAGTCTCCATTTTAGCAATATGCACAGTCCACTGTGTAAAAGCTTCTGCGAAGTTAACTTCCTCAAGGTGTGCATGGCAAACATATGGTGGTCCTGGTTATCGATTCGATGGGCTACCTTGTGGATGGGCACTAGGCCAAAAAATGCTGTGATTGGACTACTCTGATTATCTGGATTTTATGAATCTTAACAGTTGCATGTGGACCTATTAACAATTCCTTTACAGGTCTCTTATTGGATGGCTGGTCCACCCCCTTGATTTTTCAGATATGACCTATCCATTTGATGGACCCCACAGAACAGCAGTTGCAATCACCACTTGTTTGTCGCATTATCTTGAGAGTATGCATGCATAAAAGTTTAATACAGTGCATGCTTCATCCAGCATTCATATTTACTATTTATGAATCCAATAATCTTCTAAGATACGAGCAAGCTCTAATACGCTTTCCATCTCTTGGAATTTTTGTAGTGAGCATGGATTTCTTAGGGTCGGTGATTGGGTCAGTGTTGGAAATCGTGAAATATACATGTTCTCCCCTGGTTCGACAAGCTGGCTATGTCAAAAATCTGAAAAAGAATTTTGAAAAGCTCAAGGAAAAAGCAAGAGAGATGTATGACAAGAGGGATGATATAAAGCATGAGATAAGAAGAAACGGAGATAGAAAGATACCTACAAGAGAATGTGAAAGATGGCTTAAAGAAGTGGAAGATATCGAAAAGCAAGTGAATGCGATTGAGGAGGAATATAAAAGAAAGGACATGGAATGTATGAGAGTATGTTTCCTATCACAAGTGAAACTAGGTAAATGCATGGTGAAGACAATAAGCCGCATCTCGGATCTCACTGAGAGAGCCAATTTTCAGGGAGTTGTGGTGGTGGATGCATTGCCGGAGGTAATTGAAGCTATACCTGCACCAACAATTGAAGCCGATACAGCAGCTTTTCGCACCTTGCAAAAGATACTAAAATGCATCAAAGAAGCAAGTACCCGAAAGATTGGTGTTTGGGGAATGGGTGGGGTCGGAAAGACCACAATAATGAAAATGTTGAACAACCTTCCAGAAACAAACGGCATGTTTGATATTGTTATATGGGTAACTGTCTCAAAAGATCTGAGTCTGCGGAATATCCAAAATGAAATTGCAAAACGGCTGTCATTGCAAATAGATAATGATGAGTCCGACAATGCAGTTGCAAGGAGATTGTTTCACAGGTTGAGAACCATGAAGTTCTTGCTGCTTATGGATGATGTTTGGGCCAAGGTAGATTTGGAAGATGTGGGGGTTCCTCATCCAAATCAAGAGAATGGTTCTAAACTGGTGTTGACGACTAGACTTCGACAAGTTTGTCACAAGATGGGTACTGATGAGGAGATCAAAGTGGAAGTTTTATCTAGTGAGGAAGCATGGAAATTGTTCAGCGACACAATTGGTAAAGTCATCGATTCTCCCAGCATCCAATGTATAGCTCGAGGCATAGTCGAGGAATGTGGTGGTTTACCACTTGCGATCATTGTAATAGGTGCGTCCTTGAGAAAGGAAGACGATGTTTATGTATGGAAGAATGCATTGAAGGAGTTGAGCTCACCAGCTACATCTGAGATAGAAGATATGGAAGAACAAGTGTTCAAGCGCTTGAAATTCAGCTTTGACCGGTTGAAGAATGATACTATAAAGGATTGTTTTTTGTATGGGGCATTGTATCCAGAAGATCACTGTGTCTATGTACAAGAATTAATAGGGTATTGGAGGGCTGAGGGTCTCATTGATGTTGAGCGGAATTTAACAGAAGCACGTGAGAAAGGGCATGCCATACTGAAAGATCTTACTGACGCTTCTCTTTTGGAGAGAATTGATGACTTTCATGTCAAAATGCATGATGTGATTCGAGATTTAGCTTTGAGAATCACTTCCCTGACGGGAGAAAGTAGTAGATTTGTTGTGAAAGCCCGTTTGAAGATACAGGAGCCGCCAAAGCTGGAGGATTGGGAACAAGCGGTGAGGATCTCATTGATGGAGAACAAATTGAGTAGCTTGCCAAAGAGTCCAAATTGCCCGATGTTATTGACACTGTTGCTTCAAAGGAACCAAACACTCAAAACAATTCCTAATACATTCTTTGAACACATGTCTGCTCTCCGAGTTCTCGACCTGTCTCATACAAACATAGCATCATTGCCAGCATCCATTTGCAACTTGGTCAACCTTAGAGGACTCTATCTAACTTTTTGTGATCACTTGAGGGCTCTACCACCTGATGTTGGAGCACTCAAGAGACTTGAGGTTCTTGATCTCAGTTACACTGGCATTGTAGCCTTGCCTAATGAAATTGGGGAATTGACTCGTCTTAGGAATTTCCATGTGTGCTTCTGTGATGGTGGGGATAGGAAAGATTTGATAATTCCTGCTGGGATAATATCAAGGCTCTCGTTATTGGAGCTGTTGGTCATTGATTCACATATGGGACTGGTACAGAATAGGTGGGATGAATGTGCAGAAGATGTGATGAGGGACTTGAGCAGCTTGAAAGGATTAAGTATCCTTAAATTTGACTTTCCAAAATCAGAGTATCTTGAGCATTTTCTCCAAAGAAGCCAGCCATGGAGACTGGCAGGCCTCACATCATTCTATTTCAGTGTTGGTCGCTACAAAATCCAAGCTTCTTCATATTCGGATTTCAATCTTAACACCGTGAACGAAGTTGGAAATAACCGAATTTTGAAGTTCTGTGGGGCCGATAGCATACCTCATGCAATTTTGGAGGTACTCAGTCGTGCTGATTCTTTTAAATTAGTTGGTCATAGAAGCATTTGTAGCCTTTGGGAATTTGGTGTGCAGAACATGAATGAGTTGAAACGGTGTATAGTCAGCGAATGTGATGAAATCGAGATTATCATGGGTAGAAATGGGCTTCAGGATGTTGCATTGCCAAACTTGGAGTATCTAGATATACATCATTTGCCAAATATAAGGTGCATTTGGGAGGGGCCACTGCCACCTGGAAGCCTTGCTCGCCTGAGTCGTTTGCGATTGGAATATTGCAACAAGTTGACAAAGATTTTCTCGCGTGGAATCATTCAACAACTCTCGAACTTGAAAGATCTGACAGTTCAATTTTGTTCTGCAATTGAAGAGCTAGTTAACCAAGAAGTAATGGTAGCCGAATCTGATCTTGTCTTTCCTATGTTAAAAAGTTTATGCATTTCCAACCTACCTCAATTGGTTGGCATTTGGCAAGGAGGCTCAATAGATTTGCCCTCACTTGAGGTGATTACAATTTATAACTGTCGGAACGTTAAGAATCTTCCGGTGGGTGTCCACGTTGCACCCAAGCTAAGAAGGATACTCTGTGAAAGCGAGTGGTGCGAAGCATTGGAGTGGGAAGATAATTCCATCAAACTACAGCTCCAACCTCTCTTCGTCCCTGATTTGCAGCCAGGAACAAATATAAGATTTTGAGAATATAACAAGGTGGTGCCCGTTTGTCTTGAAAATTTGGCCACTTCTAGACTGGTTCTGGCTATGCGTTTCTTGTTATTGATAAATAAAAATAATCGGGTGGGAAACACTTTCTTCTATGTATGGACATTGGTAGCGGTAAGCCGCTACATGAAGGATGTTTTTTTTTTTTTTTTTTTCGTTTGGTTTGTAAGAGTACATGTAACTGAGGTCATTGTATCCAATCTCAGGGAGATACGAGGTATTTATTCTATGGACCCCACTGTGAATATGCCGCAGCCCAACACTCAGTGCCCAGAGAATCTATATCACATTATCTGTAACCATCCATAGTGGGGTAAAACACAGAATGAGAATGGGTAAATCACAAATGTCCGGAATGAGAATGAAAGCTGTCTTCTTTTACCTTCCACTACTTGAAAGAATGGGTAAAACACAAACTTCCACAAGCAAAAGTATACAGGATCTGAAGGATGGCATGCGCACGCCGCGAGGAGAGACCGATTGGCGTTGCCACTTGCATGTGGACAGTTAGTTATGTGGGACATTTAGGTACCTGAATATGCATGGACCATCACTCTCTGCCAGAGTACCGATGTGTTTCTCTTTCCACTGTTGAGTTAATTTCAAGAAATAGGTTTGCTAGAATAAATCCCAACCGATTGCAATCAGGGATGTGGGAACTTTACCCCTCGGATTATGATAATCTCTGAATGATCTAAAGCCTTTTATATGATGGGCCTCACCTAAGATGGATTTGGAAGATTCAACCTTTGATCATCCGACTCCTTCCATTTGAATATGGACGGTGTTCTTAGCCTTTGAATAATCGAAGGTTTGAAGTATTTCAATATAAGAATTATTTTGGGCGTGACCCGTCCATGGCGAGACCGATCATACTGAAGTGTGGTATGCTATTGAGGACTTTGATGCAATGGTTAAAGGAGACTTTAACTGACATTTTATAATGGCAATACTTTGGGATGTATTCTAGAGAACCACTTCTAAATAAGCTACCTGATACGTAGGCGCTCATTGTAGCCATGGCTTATATTAACTTAATAAAACAACAAAATTGTAAAAAACATTGTTTGTAAGTGGTGTGCATGAGCGCTGTAACAATCTTTTGAGGAGCACTAGCATTTGATCATCATTCTAGGGGCGGATTGCGTGTTGCCCCTGCCAGGTCGGATTCGGTCCGGGCAGGGGCTGTGGGCCCCACCGTGCTCTGTGTGCTTTAGCCACCCCGTCCATCTATTTTGACAGGTCATTTTAGGGCATGAGCCCAAAAGGAAGCATATCCAAGGCTGAAGTGGACCACACCACACCAAGCAGTGTGATAATGGCACCCACCATAGAAACCTTCGTGATGTTTTATTTGTGATCCAACCTGTTCATAAGGTCACATGGACCTGGATGAAGGGTGAATACAAACATAATCAAAACTTCCGTGGCTCTGAAGAAAATTTTAATGATGGGCATTCAATACCCACTGTGTGGTCCTGTTGGGCCTTAGGTCACTTTGAATTGAATTATGGAATCACCTTGCGGACTTTTAGAGATGAATGGATGCCTAAACAAGAATTCTTTCTAAGAGCTGTTGTTCGGACAAGAGTTGGCAGTACTAGAGACTAAGAGTATAGATATATCCAGTCATGTGGCAAGTACGATATCTTTAGGATGTAAGCTAAATACACGGAGGACATCTCATTAATAACCAAATCCTTAAGGAGTAGTGGCACTTGGGTAATTTTTGAATAAGGATAGGTAGTCATTTGAGCTACATCTGTAAGGCCTGTATCCTAGTCCGTACCATTCTGTAGACTTCCGCGATCCTCCCAGTCGAATTCCGGCGACCCGCAACTTGTAACGGCATTTGCACGCAACCCTAAGTCTCATCCCGTATATCTGAGTTGACTCGATCCGAGACTCCCAAACGACCGCACCGTCGCCACGGTTACAACGCCGCATCATGCGTACCGATGCTATACTCAAGCTAGGAATTGTGGGCCTGTGTTTATTTCGAGGAAAACGCCGCGCATTTGTAAAACTCAAGAGAATATCTACCATATATCAAATCAATCAATCAATATACAAGTCAAGTACATATCCCATCACACCCATCCCTCTCTCACCCAAAGTCAAAACTACCCATACCACCCATCACCCATCACTCCATCCATCACCCATTCATCTCTCCTTACATCTCTTCTCTCTCTCTCTCTCTCTCTCTCTCTTTCTCTCTCTCTCTCTCTCTCATTCTCTCCACCATTCTTTCCAAGCAACAAGGGTGGACATCCAAGCTTTCCAAGAGGAGAAGCTAGGTGTGGCCCACTTCCAACCCCCTAATCACCCATCTTCACCTTTCAATCCTTATCATCCTCCATCAAAGGGAGAGCTTAGGAGCCAAGGATTTCAAGGAACCAAGAAGATTTGCAATCAGTGGGTGTTCATGGTGTTAGATCTTGGTTGTGATTTAGGGTCCACACAATTTTTGGGGTCCATCTTAATGTATGCATGTCCATGGAGGAGCTCATAGTGGCGGAGCTCCTCCCATCTCCATCGTTTCTCTCTCTCTTCTCTCTCTCTCTCTCTCTCTCTCTCTGTTGTTGGTGATATATGGCCCACTTGATGATGCATGATATCCAGGCCATCCATTCAGTGGGGACCATCCAGCCGTTCACCAAGGAGGGCCTATCTTATGCCCATTTTCGGGTGAGCCCGGATGAAGAAAAACACAATACCGGCTCAATTCCGGGGCTGCGCGGCCCACCCTGATGGACCCCACCACGAAGTATGTATTTTATATCCATGCCAACCACCGTGGGGCCCACTTTACTGACGTCCAACAGGTGACTGGATGCTCTAGTGCTGTTGGCACCGTCCAACAGCCAGGACGAGAAGGGAAAACACAAATATCAGCTTTATTTTAAAGCTGGTGGGTCCCACATGCGTGGACCCACCATTGTATATGTTTCATCCATGAAATCCTCACCATCTAGCAGCAATATAGCTGTTGGATTGACGTGAGCAAGTTCTGTGGATCCCGCATGATTTATGTATTTCATTCACACCATCCATTTGTTTTGGATGTGGGCCCACCACACACGTGTGGCACATGTGGGGGTGGGACCCACCTTGATGTACGTATTTTACATCCAACCGTCCATCCGTTTGGGGACGTGGACCCCACCTCTGATGCATGTATTGCATATCCACTATGCCTGTTCATTGTTGGATGATGGGTCCACCTTGCACGTGTGACACGTGTGAGGTGGGGCACACCTTGATGTATTTATTCTATATCCACTTCGTCCATCTGTCCAGGGTGGGTGGAACCCACCTTGATGTATTTATTTTATATCCACACCGTCCACTAGATTGGGACGGTGGGACGCCAGCCGTGATGTATGTGTTTTATACACGCCGTCCATCTGTTTGTGGGGCTAACCGTGATGTATTGGCCTTAACCACGCCGTCCATTGCTAGCAGGGCTCACCTTTAATGTATGTATTTGATCTACACTGTCTAGCTTGCTGGACGGTGGGCCCTCGCACGATGTATGTGTTGTATAAACACTGCCCATCTACGTGGCCCTCGTATGATGTACGTGTCTTACCTACGCCGTCCAGGTCCAGCCTGTGGACCCCACATAGTGATGTATATGAGGCCTTTGAATGAGGCCCAATGTGATATATTTGCGGCCCATTCGATGAGGCCCAATGTGATATATTTATAGCCCATATAATGAGGCCCGATGTGATGTACATGTGGCCCATTGTTACGGCCCATCTTGATGTATATGAGGCCCATTGTTGCGGCCCATGTGATGCAGCCCACTTGATGTATAAGAGGCCCATTGTTGTGGCCCATTGAGATGTATAAGGCCCATGTGATGTGGCCCACTGTGATGTATTTGAGGCCCATGTGATACGGCCCAATGGGATGTGTATTGGACCCTTATGTGAGGCCATGGGCCCACTATATGTTAGGCTCTATGTGGGCTACTCCTTGGGAGAAATGTTGGTTAAATGTCCACGTACATTAATGGGCAATAATGGTTAAATGTCCACATTGTGACCTTCCCTTAGGCCTTGTTAAGCCCATTCTCATCATTCTCTAAGTGGGTTAACCCAAATCTTTGGCCTCCATTGATGTTACATGGTCCATCATCGCCGTAGACGGATGGCTCTGTGCTAACCCGATTTGGCATATCCACGGCCAAGGGCCAATCTTATATTATGATTTAGATCAGTTGTTCATCTATGGATCCCGCCTTGCATATAGGCTGATTATCGATGCAGTTATGGATGCCGATTATCGGTGCCGGTTATCGATGCCGATTATCGATGCCGGTTATCGGTACCGATTATGAGTATGTGACAACATAACATCATGATACATGCCCATACGCATCATCTACATATTTTTAATGAGATGTAGTTGACCATTGCATATGCCATAGGGCAGGTTGTTATGAGACTCCCTGATAGGCGGAGTTGTCCTACATGAGCGCACGGTATGCGCAGGATTGATGTATGATCGGACTGTGTGACTCATGCATCTCGCATTTTGGGATATGACTACTGTATGCCCTAGCGATATCAGGGTTGTAGCCTCCACAGGCATATCGTGGATGGCCAGATAGGACACCAAAAATCTTTTTCTACATGGGGTGTTATAGATGTCCTTGGGTGAAGTCCCTAAACCTTCGCGGCCAGGAGATGCTCCAACGTCTAGACGAAGTGGATACATGAGCGCGGGAGTGCCGAATACCAGTAGGCCGCGTCTCCCACAGTGTCGTGGTCAGTTGGAAGGGGATATGGCCTTACCCGCCCAAGGGTATGTGGCATAGCTAGGCTGAGTTTGACCAGCTCGTAAATGGGTCCGTTATCGACGTGCCGGGTAGATATTGACTGACTAATGGCAGGCGGATAATGATGTCTCTTCCACTTGCATAGTTGCGCGTCCAGTGGGCGGCGATCTGTGTAAAGTGTACTAGATCTCGGTGATGATCCCAGAGATGTACAGTACCGATATGTGGACTTACTGAGCAGGAGTTGCGTACTCAGCATTTTACTCATTCATTCATTTATTTACTATCCATTCGGGCTGGTGGTGCACAACTAATTGTTATGTGTACCTTTGCAATGACCAGAATTTCGGTTGGGGCGCGCGACCAACCTGAGATCAGGAGTTTACCACATTGAGTCTATCTATCCAAATTTAGGTATGGGGTTGGTTTGGATAGAAGTCCCTTGTGATGGACCCCGTAGCCTGCGATACTACGTACTATCATCCCGACTTCACACTCTAGCTTGGTCATTTCAGTCGCACCACATATTGCATTACATCTTCAGCACATAACATTTGGTTTATTATGCTTCTGTATTACATAGCCTGAATAAGGTTGATGGTATTATGGGCTTGTCAGGATCTGTATATTGCATTACATCCGCGGCATATGATATTTTGGGTTGCTATATTTCTGCATTTATATGGCCTAGATACAGCTAACGGTATTCGTGGACTCATCAAGATTTGCATATTGTATTGCTTCCTCCGTATATGATATTGGCTTATTATGTTTTGCATTGCACAAATTGGATAGGCTAATGGTATTTACAGACTTACCAGCATGTTTTCGCATTGCTCTAATATTGCATACTTAACACTTACCTTGCGCACACACTTACACCACCTCTAAGCTTTCTATAAGCTTATGCACGATAGATGCGTGCAGGTGGCGTTAGGTCACACAAGCGTTGAGCTTGGAGTGTGCAGCGGTCTTCTGGAGCTTTGATTTTTTTTATATATGTATTTTCCTTTTAGCACTATATTCAACTGTTTATATTAGTGGATATGTAATGATGATGTTGCCTTTGTGATTTGGGTAAACTTGTGGTTATACTTCTTACGAGATAAATGTACGTTGGAAAATTCTCCTTGTAGGATCCCATGATCGAAATTTGACGTATGGGCACTGAGAACCGAGAATTGGTTACTACGGAGGCTGTCGGCACCGAATTCGACGATCGGGGATTTTGTTAGCCAGTTTCCAAGTTTGGGACGTGACAACATCAACATTGGTTATTATGATAAGAATGCATTCAACGAAGGCAAGGCATAATCTAGTGAAGGCAACCGCTACTTTACAACTGACAATGTAGGATATTGCTGTGTGAGCAATGATGATTCTCATGACCTTGCTAGGAAGTCTATAAATATTGAAAGAGAATGCAAAGCAAGAGATCTAAGAATCAACCCAAAAATCCAATAACAATCAATCAATTCTTGTATTACGATGCTTATCGAGCCATCTAGGACACTTACCATCTCCACCGCTCATCAACGTGGAACCCTTAGTTTCTATTGGTAGCTCAGTCTGTCTCATCTTTACATCGATAATTTCCTTCCATCTGTGCCCTATGCGCCAGATGAAGGAAGATCGTAGTCTTAGGAACAGTCCACCTATGCTCAAACGCTAGGTCGACGGTAGTTTACAGCATCATCATTGCCTATTCCTCACTCATCAACATGCTACTCCGTTAAGTACCTCACCACTCTTAAGCAGGCTGGTGATCCCGTATTAATGGTAAGTTTCACTTTTTTCACATCCATCTGAAATTGCGGTAATGACTGCTGTAGTTGAAGTGGGAATATGCCAAGATATCCTAAAGGGGGGTGAATAGGACTTTTTAAGATTTTATGATGATTTAAAAACCTATCAACCCTATCCTAAATTAATATGCAAGTATTGGGATTTCTTCAATGTAACTCTAGTGGCTTCCAAGCCAAATAGAGGATCCAATCATATGACTATTCAAAAATATAAACAAGACGTATAACATAGTTCATGATGGATGTGACTGTGTGTGAGATGTGATTCTAATTAGTTCTAGGTAATCATGTACACATGCATTATGAGAACATTCAGAGATTTCACAAAAGTAGTAAAGTAAATAGAAATCCCAAACATTGTCGTTTTTATAGTGGTTCAACTACGTGTCTACTCCACTTTCGGCGGACGCACTCAACCCTTAAGTGTCCCAGATCTCACTAACGGAGGTTTCAAATCAGGTTCACCTCAAACTAGTACAACCTACACAAGGCTGACTCTAGGACCGACACAATGTACCTAACATGTCTCCACAAGACACAAGTTTATGCCCCACACAAGAGCAAGGGTCAACACACAACACCCAGATTTTAATCCACACAGGCCAAAGATCCACACAAGGAACCTAACTGTTTATGCCCTACACAAGAGCAAAGGTCAACACACAACACCTAGGTTTTAGACCACACAGGTCAAGGACCTACACAAAGGGCCTAAGTTTGTGCTCTCCACAGATCAAGGGTCAACACACAACACCCCCATGTACTCTCCCGTCGGAGGCCTCCTATGAGAACTTGAAAGGGAATCACCTGTGACCTAATCCTATACAAAGGAATGATCAGCAGGGTCTCTGGACTCTAATGACTTATAGATAAGTAGATGAGCCCCATTTAGCACGTTGATGAAAATTTCCTCATTTGATGATGAAGAATCTTCAGTTCCCTTGAACCGTAACACAAATGATGCTCCAATGTATAGCGACAGGTTGGGTCAAGGTTATGTTGGAATCCTACTCTATTAATTGTTTTCCTATTTTAGAAACAGAGTGATTCCAATCATCTATGCATCAAGGTATCTCAGCTTAATGATTTGCCATTAAGGTGGTAACTGAAGGATCCTTGGGGAAGTTCATTCCCCAATCCACTCTATTGAATATCAATGATGAGGGTGGATTGGAGGATGAGCCTAAGAGAGAAAAAGGCTTAGGGTATATGATATGGATTAAACACTCAAAAGCTCTATCTATTTTCTCTACCAACAACCTCAGAAAAGCTCTCATTAAATAGGCAAAAAGTCCCAACGGAAATAAAATAGTCATATTTTTTACAGAGTTCGATATCATCGAGCAGGCTTCGATATCATTGAGCATATACTCTCGATAGCATCGAATTGCCGCTCGATGACATGAACTCAATCTGTCAAATGCTTTTGAACCTTTTTGCCAACTGGTTGAGGAAATCGAATATTCTTCGATGTCATCGGATTTCGAACTTCAATGTCATCGACGCATGGTTCGATTCCTCGACATTTGAAAAATGTGAGAACAAACTTGCCTTTGAAACTTTAACAGGTATTGATATGATCGAGCATCCCTCGATATCATCTGAATTTGAATGTCGATGATATCGATACCAATGTCGATTCATCGATATTTCTCAAGGCATTTTCCTATAAGTTTGCTGGATAGTTTGTGTCTTATTTCGATGACATCGACCAGGTCTCGATATGATCGATATCCTCGAGATCTCCTCGATACTTAAATGAATTTACCTAAAAGCTTGCCAGTCAGAATTGTGTCATAATCCAATATCATCGAAGGTCAGTCGATATCATCGAGGTTTAAATTTTGATGATATCGAGGATCTCTTCGAGATATCGAAAATCACATGATTTTCTTTAACTACTTTCTGGACACAACTGTCCAGATGTCGATTTTATCGAGCTGTCTCGATGAACTCAAGATTCAAAATTCGATGATATCAAACATGTCATCGATTCATCGATAATTCAGTCTAGGATTCATTGTGGTTGCTGGACATCTAAAGTCCTCATTTCCATAGTATCGAGTGAATTTCGAGGACATTGATAACAGAGTTCGATTTCATCGAACCACTTATCGATAAATCGACAAAGGCAGAAAACTTAGAGATTTTCCTGATTTTGCAAAATTCTTTTCTCACCTTAAACCCTAAGTTGTTCTATCCATTTTTAGGATTTTATATACTAGGTGTTTTGGGACATGGGATGTGAGGCTAAGTTTACCTTTTATGAGTTTAGGCACACATCCTGTTGAGGAAGACGCTTGAATGATCTTTCTATAGAGGTCACTTGTCTTGTTGACTCAACACTCATGATAATTGACAAACCAGGGCACTTTCAATCTCCCCCTTTGTCAATTACGTGACAAAACACTTGAAGTCCTAGAACAACATATAGACCAACACCCTAAATTGTGTGTACATAACTATTTACACAATTTTACAATGCTACTGCATGTCTAAGCACACAAGTATGTAGCTGCTCCCCCTGGCTTCTTGTAGTTGCTCCCCCTAACACCTGTACCACCATTTAACAAATAGATACACACAATTTTCTCTTTCATGGTGGGATTTGTTCTCCCCCTTTTTGTCAGTCATTGGCAAAGGGCAATGTAGCAATACTAATTGACTGAAGTTGAAGCATAAGAGTATGAGAGAATCAATAGAGATCCAAATATTCATAACAGATAAATCTCGAAAATGCATAATTAGAGGAGAGCTGTGATTTTAACAGAGAATGGTAGTATAACTTGAAATGACATAAATCACAAACCAATTCTCAATTTTTAAGGGATATGCAGGAGAAGATAATCACAAATCATACCAACATTTCGTATAATTGAGAGCAGAAAGATATGGCAGTAAAGATATATAAATTATCAAACAGCCATCCAAAATATCCAAAATAAAAACTGCCTAAGCTTGACAATATTTCATCATTCATCCCAAACCAACATAACCAAATATCTGGCCCAACCATGAGCTTACAAAACAAAAGATGGAGAATAGCCCAAAATATGCAAGTTCAGACAAAAAGTATGTTGGCATTACAAAAAGTGATCACAGTGTCCATGCATGGACACATCCATACGCCTACGCCTTCACCAGCTAGAGTGCATGAGGTCCGCCAACCGTTAATAATTCAAGAGTTTGTCGCATAGTGTGCTAAAGAGCGTCCATCCTATCCTCGATCCCAGACAGTCGTCGTTCGCAGTTGTGGAGCCGCTCGTCAATCCTAGCTAGTCCAATCAGCAGATGGCATTCAAGTACATGATGTCGGCGATTTGTGACTGACTCTGGACTGCTGAGGGGTGTCTGATTAGATCCCTGAGGCGTTTGCACTTTTAGCTGTTGGTTGCTTGCTCCTACTGGTGGAGGACTATCTGCATGAGAATAGGATGAAACGTACACCTGTTGAACTGCATCATGGTCGAACCATACTTCAGGATGTATGTCGCCAACAGTCCTACCCAGTGTGCGAGTTTGCAGATAAGGGACAGAAATGGAAGTGTATCACGATGATCCCCTTTGACTATCCTAATCAGTTGCTCTAGGATAAGAGTTGGTAGACACACAGGAACCTCTTGATATACATCATATAGGACATTTTGCATAAAGGGATTTAGTATGGTTTCTTTGGCGTCACATGGATACACGTTCATACTAAAGATACTATGGAGGATTTTGAACAAGGTTCCTAGATTTTCACAGGAAGTACGTTTTCATCATTCCTAGGGATTGTAGCACCTTGACACAGTGCACGCGTGATTTCCCCCCACATTCCTAATTCATTCAGAGTTCTCATAGTGACTGGGATTTGAGTCACACCTATGTCTAGAAGACGTCCAAGAACAATTGGAGTAATGAGTTTGGTCTGTTGTACAAATTCCAGATGAATACATGGTGGATAATCTCGAACAATGTGACAACAATTGAAAAATTACTGGATCATTTTATATTGGTAGGGACCACCCAAATTGAGTATAATCTGCCAGCCAATTGTTTCTAACAAAAGATCCACCCATAAGGCTCAATAGAACTGTTGAGAACAATACGATCCACGATTGTGACTTGTTCCCAATCCGATTGGTTTGGAGGTGATCTAGTTCTTGTAGTGTTTACATTTTTGTCCTTCTTAACTTTTGAAGATTTTGAGGAAGAGAGATCCTTACCTTTGCCCTTAACCATTTTTTTCTCCTCTTGATGTTTGGAAGGCAGCAAAAGAATGGAAGGAACCAGAGAAGATGAAAGCAAATGGACAAACTTTTCATGCTTCCGTTCTACTTTTATAGTAGATTTGTCGATTTCATCAAAGTATGTTCGATGACATCGAACTCACGCTCATAAAGTCATTGAAGACCGTGTCAGTGACTGTTGGGAAAGCCCAACAGTCATTGGGGAAGTCCAACAGACACTTGCTTATCTTCCCGAGAGTCGTCAATTACATCGATAGTGACTTTCGATGTCATCGAATTTTGAATCTCGATTATATCAAAAATGTCTTGATATTATCGAGTATGTCAACATTCAGCACATCTGTTGACATAAGTAACATGGTTAATTCGTGAAGATTTTCCTATTCTGATTATGAAAAATTAACCATATAATAATCATGAGAGACTCAGTTTGAAGATTTGCCTGTGTAAATCATTTTGACTGAGCTCATCATCAATTTGCACATATCCCAATTGATTTCTAAAGATCACTAAACCTATTTGCATCAAGGGGCTTAGTTAGGATATCAACGAGTTGTTTTTCTGTAGACACATGATCTAACACAATAATCTTTTCTTCAACAAGTTCTCGGATAAAATGATGACAAATGTCAATATGCTTGGTCCGAGAGTGATGGACATGATTTTTTGAGATATTGATAGCACTCGTGTTGTCACAAAAGAGGGTCATTGTGGATTGTTCAATCCCATAATCCAACAACATTTGTTTCATCCAGAGGAGTTATGCACAACAACTACCTGCAGCAATATATTCGGCCTCGGCAGTGGACAGAGATATTGAATTTTGCTTCTTGCTCTGCCAAGAAAGCAGACAATTTTTTATATAAAAACATCCTCCACTTGTTGACTTGAGATCATCCAAATTTCCAACCCAATCAGCGTCAGAATATCCAACAATGATGGTGGATGTTTCAAATGGATACCATAGGCTGAAGGGGGTCGTTCCAGCTATTTATTTGATGATTCTCTTAACAGCTGTGAGGTGAGACTCCTTAGGATCTGCTTGATATCGAGCACATACTCCCACGCTGAAGGATATATCTGGACGACTGGCTGTGAGATACAACAGGCTTCCTATCATACTTCGATAGAGGTGTTGATCCACACGTTTGCCATTAATGTCTTTGGAGAGTTTGAGTGTGGTGCTCATGGGAGTATGATAGCTACGACCAGACTCAAGTCCAAATCTTTTCACCAAGTCTTTTGCATATTTGGTCTGACATATAAAGATTCCATCGTTTAATTGCTTCACTTGTAAGCCTAAGAGGAAATTCAATTCACCGACCATACTCATTTCAAATTCAGACTTCATGAGATCGGCAAAGTTATACGCAGTATCTTCATATGTAGAACCGAAGACTATATCATCCACATAGTCTGGGCAATGAGCAATGAATAATTTATCTTTTGAGTGAACAGTGTTTTATCTACACTCCCCCTACAGAATTTATGGTCCAAAAGGAATTTTGTCAAACGTTCATACCAAGCACGTGGTGCTTGTTTGAGACCATAAAGTGCTTTGCTCAAACGATAGACATGATGAGGATACTTAGGATCTGAAAATCCCTTAGGTTGTTCCACATAAACTTCTTCATCAAGTTCCCCATTAAGAAATGTACTTTTCACATCCATCTCAAATAGCTTAAACTTTAACGCACATGCAATAGACATGAGAATCCTGATAGACTCAAGACAAGCTACAAGAGCAAATGTTTCATCAAAATCAATGCCTTCTATTTGTGAATATCCTTGAGCTACCAACCTTGCTTTATTCCTGATCTCATTGCCAGATTCATCGGATTTGTTCTTGAAGACCCATTTGGTTCCAATGATATTTGTATCGAGTGGTCTAGGAACCAATTGTCATACCTCATTTCTTTGGAATTGTTGAAGTTCTTCTTGCATAACATTTATTCAATGTTCATCTTAAAGAGCTTTCACAATATTCTTGGGCTCAATCTTTGAGGTAAAGCAAAAATGACTATAGATGTTTTCTATCTGCCGTCAAGTTCTTACACCACCATTAAGATATCCAATGATTTGTTCCCGAGGGTGATCTTTAATGATGGGTATGTTGGATGAGGGTTGAGGTTCATTAGACGAGGGAGTTTTGTTATCTGATTTATCTATAATGCATGAATCTACATTATCTTATAATTCATTCAAGGGGTTGTCTTCTTCATGGGGTTGGTCATCGATCACCACATTGACTAATTCTTGAATGGTGAGGGTCCTTAGATTGTATACCCTATAAGCACGACTATTCAAGGCATACCCTAAAAATATACCTTTGTCACTTTTAGACTCAAATTTTCCTAGGTGATCTCTGTCTTTCAGGATATAACATTTACTGCCAAAGACACGGAAGTATTTCACACTAGGTTGTTTTCCATACCATAGTTCATATGGTGTTTTGTTCAAACCTGCTCTAAGATATACTCTATTTATTATGTAGCAGATGGTATTGACTGCTTCAGCCCAGAAGCTTTTTGCCATATCCTTTCCATTAGCACTCGATTTTTCCTTTTAACAACTCCATTTTGTTGTGGAGTTTGAATTCATGACGGATTCCTTTCTCATCACAGTACCTTTCAAATCGCTCATTCTCAAATTCACTACCATGATCACTCCTAATGTGATTTATGCAATATCTTTTCTCATTTTGAAGTTGTTTTGCCATAATTACAAATTCATCAAAAGCATCAGATTTTTTCCGAAGAAATGCGACCCAAGTAAATCTAGTGTAATCATCTACTACCACTAAGAAGTATCTTTTTTGCCATGACTTTCAACTTTGGTGGGACCAACTAGGTCCATATATATGTAGTAAATCCAATGAATTTGTTGTTGCTATGGTGGTTGTCTTTTTGTGACCGACTTTTATTTGTTTACCCTTTAAACAATCACCACATACAACTTTTTCTTGTTTTCTAATCTTGGGAAGTCCTCTAACCAATTTTTTTAAACTTAACTTGGCTAAGTTTCGATAGTGAACATGTCCCAGCCTTTGGTGCCATAATTTGGACTCACTCTTCATAGCCATATTACATTTTGTGGATAGTACATTCTCATTGCTACTTTCAATAACGTAGCAGTTGTCACTTGTGCGTAAACCTTTCATGATAGATTTTCCTCTATGATATAAGATTCTACGCACATCTTTTGAGAAGGTGACCAAATGTTCTTTGTCATAGATTTGAAAGATACTAAGGAGATTATGCTTTAAGCCTTCTACACACAGAACATTTTTAATCTTGGGGAGTTCGGGTCCAATTATCATTCCTTGCCCAATTATTCTAGCGGAGCTCCCATCTCTAAACGTGACTGACCCACCATCAAAGTCTAAATACTCACAAAAATGAGTTTGGTCACCGGTCATGTGTTTGGAGCACTCACTATCAAGATATCATTTTGAACTATTACCGACTTTCATAGCAATATGAATTATTAGGCAATTGTTTTGAACTTTTGCACCCTCTAATCCTACACTATTCTTCATGATTCCAACTTCAGTCAAGATCACTCTCTAGGCGGTGAAGCCCTTAAGAGAGACCCGCTCTACTACCAATTGAAATTGCGGTAATGACCGCTTGTAGTTGAAGTGGGAAAATGCCAAGATGTCCTAGAGGGGGGTGAATAGGACTTTTTAAGATTTTGTGATGATTTAAAAACCTATCAACCCTATCCTGAATTAATATGCGAGTATCAGGATTTCTTCAATGTAACTCTAGTGGCTTCCAAGCCAAATAGAGGATCCAATCATACAACTATTCAAAAATATAAACAAGATGTATAACATAATTCATGATGGATGTGACTGTGGGTGAGATGTGATTCTAATTAATTCTAGGTAATCATGTGCACATGCATTATGAGAACATTCAGAGATTTCATACAAGTAGTAAAGTAAATAGCAATCCCAAACACAATCGTTTTTATAGTGGTTCGACTACATGTCTACTCCATTTCTGGCGGACGCACTCAACCCTTGAGCGTATCGGATCTCACTAACGGAGGTTTCAAATCAGGTTCACCTCAAACAGTACACCTACACAAGGCACCTAACATGTCTCGATGAGACACAAGTTTATGCCCCACAAAGGAGCAAGGGTTAACACACAACACCCAGATTTTAGGCCACACACGCCAAGGATCCACACAAGGAACCTGACCGTTTATACCCTACACAAGAGTAAAGGTCAACACACAACACCTAAGTTTTAGATCACACAGGTCAATGACCTACACAAATGACCTAAGTTTATGCTCTCCATAAAGCAAGGGTCAACACACAACACCCCCACATACCCTAATGTCAGAGGCCTCCTATGAGGACTTGAAAGGGTGAGAATCACCTGTGACCTAATCCTACACAAAGGAATGATCAGCAGGGTTTCTGGACTCTAATGACTTACAGATAAGTAGATGAGCCTCATTTAGCACATTGATGAAGATCTCCTCCTTCGATAATGAAGAATCTTCAGCTCCCTTGAACCGTAACACAAATGATGCTCCATTGTATAACGACGGGTTGGGTCAAGGTTATGTTGGAATCCTACTCTATTAAATATTTTCCTATTTTAGAAACAGAGTGATTCCAATCATCTATGCATTCAATGTCACACCCCAAACTCGGAAGCCGGGCTCACAAAATTCCCGATCGCCAAATCCGACGCCGACAGCCTCCGTAAAACCTCATTCTCGGCTCCCGGCGCCCATTCGCCAGGTTTCGATCCTGGGATGCTACGAGGAGAATTTTCATTATCAGTTTGATTTGTAATAAGCATAACCAAAGGCATAACCCACAAACAACAACCAAAAACTCCATCACATTTCCACTATGATCAAAAACTTTACAAGTACAATGAGCATAAAGGGAAATGCAATGATAAAGGACAAAAAACTCCAAAATGATCTGCTCTGTGCTCCTGCCTCAGCACTGCTACGTCTCAATGTCACCTGCACGCAACGGTCGTGCATAAGCTTATAGAAAGCTTAGAGGGTGGTGAAAGTGGTTGCGTAAGGTAGTAATGCAGTTATGCAGTATCAGAGTAATACGGAACATGCTGATGAATCCATGAATACCGTTAGCCGTACCAAGACTATGCGATGCAAGGCATGAATGATGTCAGCTATACCAAGGCCATGAGATATAAATCATGAATGATGTCTGTCATACCAAAGCCATGCAATGCGAGATGCAACTCAAACATGCGAATCCTCATCTAAGTCCACATATCAATACAGTTCAACTCTGGAATATCACCGGGGTCTAGTACACTCTAAACCAGATTGCTACCCCATCGCGCGCAATAAGGTAAGTGGAAGAGACCTCACTATCTGCCTGCCAATATCGGGCTCAGCTCGTCGATAGCGGACCCATTCCTCGAGCTGGTCAAACTCAACCTAGCTTTGTCCCATCCTCTCGGGCGGGTAAGGTCGCACCCCCTTCCAACCGACCACGACATAGTGGAAAACGCTGCCATCTGGTAATCGGCACTCGACGCTCGTGCACCCACTCGGTCTAGACGTTGGAGCAACCTCTTGGTACCATAAGGGTTTAGGGACTTTCACCCAGGGATATCTATAACATCCCATGTAGAACAAGATTTTCGGTATCCAATCCTGCCAACCACGATACGCCTTTGGAGGCTACGGCCCTGATGTCGCTAGGGCGTACAGTTATAAAATTACACAATGCAAATGCATGAATCACACTATCCAGTCATGCAGTAATCCTGCGCGTATCGTGCGCTCATGTAGGGCAACACCACCTATCCGGGAGCCCCTAATCAATCTGCCCGAAGGCATATGCGATGATCAGTCACTTCTCATATTAAGCATACATATGATGTGTATGATCGTGAATCAGGAACTATACTAAACATGTTATACAGTGATGGATGTTGTTCATAACAAAGATGGGTCTAGACGACCTACAAGTATGGGCCTAACAATGGGCCCTAGGGAGAATTATAATGCGGACATTTAACCAACATTATTCTTACAATGTGGACGTCAAACCATCAATGCCCTCAAGGCCCGACTGCCATAAACATCATTACTCAAACCATAGTAGGGTTACACATTGTAATGGACTTGTGTACATCCTATTGGGCCTCGACCCATAGGCCTTAGTTACATCAAATGGGCCTCCTAACATGACTTCATATATATCAAGGTGGGCCCCAACGGATGGGCCATAACTACATCAAGATGGGCCTAAATATATGGGCCGATCAAATGGGCCGAGTCGAATAGGCCGAATCGAATCAAGTGGGCCCATAGAAGTTTTGAACGGTGGATATCATGGTCCCTTATTTAAATGGTGGGGTCCACTTGAACTTTAGATCTGGCTCACCACTATTTTCCCATGCTATAAAAATGATCTCGCAATTGATTGGATGACATGGATACAACACATGCATCATGGTGGACCTCACCGTTCAAATAGTGGATGGCGTCGATATACATCGATGTGGGGCCTACGGGCTTGCTGCCAACAAAGGATCAGCTGGATGGCTGCTGCACAGGCAGCCGGCTGCACTTAGGAGGGCAAAGGTGGGCCCCATGTAGGGCCCACCACCATGAATTATTATATATAATATATAATATATAATATTAAATATAATATATTATTATTAATCATCTGATGTCCTTAGTAGTAGGACCCACAAAACTTGTCATCACAAGATGGCAGTGGGCCCCACCATAAAAAAATGGATGGACGGCTTGTGTAAAACACACACATCAGGTGGGATCTGCATCTCCCTGACGTTAAGGGAGAGAGAGAGATAGAGAGAGTAGAGAGAGAGAGAGAGAGAGAGATGAGAGAGATTGAGAGAGCCAGATAGAGCAGCACATGGATGCTTTCTTTCTTTCCTTTCCTTTTTTTCTTTCTTTTCTTTCTGCTACTCTGACACAACAGAGGTGGGTCCCACGTAGGGCCACCATATATATATATATATATATATATATATATATATATATATATATATATATATATATATATATATATATGGGAAAAGGTACAGGGAACTCGAGCTGACGTTAAGCTCCCATGAGGTCGATCGGTGTGGGCCCCACCATTGATGTTTGCCAAACATCTAACCCATCAGTCAGATGCACCATTCCAGCGTGGGCCTAGGTCTCAAAAATCACGTTAATCTGTGACTTGTGTGGGCCGCACCAGATACAACAGTTGAGAGGGCTACCCTCCATTGAAAACATTCAAAATCATTTATTATGCCCACTAAGATGGGGTTCACAAATCCAGCCCACCCATCGTGGGTGTCCCACTTGAATGAAGGGTCAGACCAAGTTTCAGCCACACCAAAACTTAGGTGGGTCCCACGTGGAGGCCACCCTTACTAGGGATTCGCACCAAGACCTCAGTGTTGTAGTGAGGTATCTCCACTCCGCCTGCCAGTTGAGCTATGGATCTGGCGTGCAAGGAGGGCCCCACATGGGCGTGGGTCCCACCGTCCTGGGTGGCTGACGATTTGGATGGAGCGCACACACCATGGTGTGGCCCGCCAAAATGGAAGGATGGCGTGGATGGGGTCCCATGGACCCCACCATCACCCACACCCCCGTGTCAGTACACACCCCATATCAGTACACACTCCATGTTAGCCACCACCACAGGGAATCGATTCCAAGACCTCTGTGTTGAAACAAGGTATCTTTCACTCGGTCAGCCACTTGAGCTATGGGGTTGGGTGGGCCCATGTCAGATCACACTTCATTGGTGACCACCCCCACTATCAGCCACCTCAAGGTGGGTCCCTAATGGATGGTTGGGATGACACATAAACATCATGGTGTGTCCCACATGGATGGGGTCCACCGGTAGATGGCATGAATGATAAACATATATTAGGTGGGCCATAAACATAGAAAGAGAGAGAGGAGAGAGAGAGAGAGAGAGAGAGAGAGAGAGAGGGAGACATCGGCAATATCGGAGGGGCCCCGCCACTATGGGCCTCTCTTGAACATAAGTATACATCAAGGTGGGTCCCACTACATGTGGCCCTTTAATCACAAGAAAATGCAAATTGTGGGATCAAGATCACCCACCGGCTTCTACTTGCACCCAAGAATTCCTTAGCTCCTTAGCTTCAATTCCAACGGAGGAGATGAGGTTTGGATGGTTGAGATGGGAGATGAAAAGTGGGAGATGAAAAGGTAGGAAAGGTGGGTCACACTTGTAGCTGGGAAGAGATGGGGATAGGCTTGGACGTATGGGGTTTCTCTTGCTTGGGAGAGTGTTTTGAGAATGAGAGAGAGAGAGAGAGAGAGAGGGTTGTAAAGAGAGAGATAGATAGATAGGTGATGGAGTGATGGATGTGGTGAGTGATGGGTGTAAGAACTTTTTAACTTTTGTGGTTTTTGGTGTAAGAAAGGTATGGGTTTGTAAGAAACTTTTTGACTTTGGGGTTGCTTGGGAAAGGGTGAAAGGTAATGTGTACTTAACATGATGGGATTGATTGAGGTGACATCTCGTAGAGATTCTCTCAAAATTCACATGCGCGGTGTTTTTCTCGCACTGAAGGTTGGTCCACATCTCGTAGCCAGAGTATCGGATCGGCGCGCGAGACGTGGCAACGGAACCGCGGTGACGGCACGATCGCAAGGGTACAAGTCTTAGGTTGAATTGATTTAGGTTGACGGCGTGTGATGCAGGGTCACGCGTAAATGCCGGTTAATGGTCGAACGTTATCGAAATTCGACCGGGAAGACCGCGGGGACCTACGGAATGGTACGGTCTAGGATACGGGTCTTACATTCAAGGTATCCCAGCTTAATGATTTACCATTATGGTGGTAGCTGAATGATCCTTGAATGCGGAAGTTCATTCCCCAATCCACTCTACTGAATATCAATGATGAGGGTGAATTAGAGGATGAACTCCCAAGAGAGAAAAAGGCTTAGTGTATATGATCTGGATTAAACACTCAAAAGCTCTATCTATTTTCTCTACCAACAACCTCAGGTAAGCTCTCATTAAATAGGCAAAAAGTTCCAATGGAAATAAAACAGTCATATTTTTGACAGAGTTCGATATTATTGAGCAGGCTTCGATATTATCGAGCGTATCCTCTCGATAGCATCGAATTACCGCTCGATGACACAAACTCAATCTGTCAAACGCTTTTGAATATTTTTGCCAACTGGTTGAGGAAATCAAACATTCTTCGATGTCATCGGATTTCGAACTCCGATGTCATCGACGCATGGTTCGATTCCTCGACATTTGAAAAATGTGAGAGCAAACTTGCCTTTGAAACTTTAACAGGTATTGATATGATCGAGCATCCCTCGATATCATCTAAATTTGAATGTTGATTCATCGATAACAGTGTCGATTCATCGATATTTCTCAAGGCATTTTCCTATAAGTTTGGTGGACAGTTTGTGTCCTATTTTGATGACTCGACCAGGTCTCGATATGATCGATATCCTCGAGATCTCCTCGATACTTAAATGAATTTACCTGAAAGC
>JAJHSJ010000003.1:55067084-55267084 GCA_021015155.1 Magnolia officinalis
CAAGAGCAACAAGTGTGGCCCATTTTTCCACCCTCTCATCCCTCATCCCCACCATCAAAATCCCATCATCCACCGTCAAAAGCATAGGGGATAAAGAGGTTAGGGGAGCAAGAAGGAGGCCTAGAAGTGGGTGATCCACCGTTGATTTCAATTTTAAGACCACTTGTTGTGGGACCCACAATGATGTATGCAATGTAGTGAGGGGCCCATAGTGGCAGGGTCCCTCTATTACACCGGCTCTCTCTCTCTCTCTCTCTCTCTCTCTCTCTCTCTCTCTCTCTCTCTCTCTCTCTCTCTCTCTCTCTCTCTTTCTCCTTTTGTATGATGTCTTGTGGCCACCATGGTGTAAAACGATCTTAACCGTCCGATCATGAGGCCCACCTTGCAATGGGTCAATTGGATGGCCAAGATGAAGGAAAACACAAATATCCTGTTGATCCAAAAGGTGGGCCACGTTCATGTGGGACCCACCTTGATGTGTGCGCCACGTACATGTGGGGCCCACCATGATGTCTGTGTTTATCCACGCCATCCAGCATCCCTGGATGCTAGACGTGAGGGTGCTAACATGGAGTGCGTGTGGCTAACATGGAGTACGTGTACTGACATGGATGTGTACTTACAAGCTAACAAAAAAAATTGCTTTTGGGGTGGGCCGCTCATGCAGGCCCCACCTTGATGTATAAAGTTAATCCACGTCGTCCATTCCATTCTCCAGCTCATTTTAGGCATTGAGCCAAAAAATGAAGTTAATCCCATTTTCTGACGGGCCATAACATAGGAAATAGTGGTGTTTACCGTTGAAACTCACCTTGATCTTTTTACTCACCAAATCATACCGCATATCGGACTCATTTGGTCGGTCTTGAGCTGTAGAGTGCAATGGGCGGGACGAATTTCCCAGATGAGGGCCCCACCTAGGAAATTCCTTAGAAAAATGCATTTTCTTAAAAATAATAATAATATTAATATTAAGCAGTAGCGTCTGCTGCTGCCAGCCGCTGCCGCGTGGACGGTAGAGGCAGGGACCGACGGTCCCAGCCGTGGGCCCCACAATGATGTGTGTGGGACATCCACTCTGTGCATTGGGTGGGCCCCTAAGGCAGTGGCCCCCCTCCAGGGACTCAGGTGGCCCACGCCACAGGGAACAGTGAGGATTGGAGCCTACCATTGAGACCCTTTTTGGGGTCAGAAGTTTTGGATCAATACGAAATTTGTTTTTCCTCCTCAATCCAAGTCTACGTGACCTTATGAACAGTTTGGATGACAAATAAATATTACGGTGGGCCCAAGGTCCATGTGACCTTATCAACAGATTGGAGGAAAATAAACATTTTGGTGGGCCCCTAGTCCGTGTGACCTCATAAACAGGTTGGATGCAAATAAACATTTTGGTGGGTCCCTGGTCCGTGTGACCTCATGAACAGGTTGGATGCAAATAAACATTATGGTGGGCCCCTGGTCCGTGTGACCTCATAAACAGGTTAGATGCAAATAAACATTATGGTGGGCCCCTGGTCCGTGTGACCTCTTAAACAGGTTGGGTGTAAATAAACATTTCAATGGGCCCCAGGTCTGTATGTCCTTATCAACAGGATTGGGTGGAAAATAAACATTGTGGTTGGCCCCACGTGGGACCCACTGATGTGTGTGCTCCACACCTTCCATCAGTGTGGTCCCCAGCATGGGGTATGTGTATTATCTATGCTATCCATCCCTATCGGACCCACCATAATGCATGTGTTACATCCAACCCGTCCAACCATTTAAAAGCTCATTTTAAGGCTTAAGATTAAAAATAAGGTAGATCTAGGATTAGGTGGGCCACATTTTAGGAAAGCAGAGGGTTTGAACATCCACCATTAAACCCTTGGGAATTCTAATGGTGGAAATCCTTATCATCACTCATTTCTGGGTATGACTCATTTGATATACGTGTGGCCCATGTGATGTGGCCAACTTACCTTAATTATGGCCCATGTTATGAGACCCATTGTGATGTATGCAAGGCCCATGGGTTATGGCCCATTGCAATGTATGTAAGGCCCAATTAGGTCGGCCTGTTCGATATATATATATATATATATATATATATATATATATATATATATATATATATATATATATGAGAGGCCCTTTTGAGGCAGCCCATTTGATGTATTTGAAGCCCTTGGGTCAAGGCCCAATGAGATGTACATAAGGCCCATTGCAATGTGCGATTCCACCATGGTTTATGTGATGATGCCCAGGGAGCAATGTTGATTTGTTGTCCACATTGTAGGATGATGTTGCTTAAATGTCCGCATTATCACTCTCCCTAGGGCCCATACTTGTAGCATGTAGGCTGTCTAGGCTCATCTTCATTATGAATGGAGTCCATCACGACATAACATGTTTAGTATAGATCCATGATTCATGATCATATGCAACATATGTATGTCTGATATGAGGAGTGACTGATCATAGCATACGCCTTCTGGCAGATTGTTTAGGGGCTCCCTGATAGGCGGAGTTGCCCTACATGAGCGTGTGGTACGCGCATAGCTGTTGCAAGACTGGTAGTGTAATTCATACACTTGCATTTGTGTGATTTTGATTATTGTATACACTAGCGACATCAGGGCCATAGCCTCCACAGACGCATCGTGGGTGGCTGGATTGGATACCAGAAATATTGTTACTAAGCATCAGGGTGTCATAGATGTCCCTGGGTGAAAATTTCTAAACCTGATAGTACCAGAGGATGACTCCAACATCGAGACTGAGTGGATACATGAGCGCACGAGGGCTGAATACCAGGAAGCCGCATCTCCCACTGTGACATGGTCAGTTGGAAAGGGGTGTGGCCTTACTCACCCAAGAGTAGGGGGTAATACTAGGCTGAGTTTGACCAGCTCGTGAATAGGTCCGCTATCGACGTGCCGGATAGGTATTGGCAGACTATTGGCCAGGTAAATAGTGAGGTTTCTTATGCTCACTTGAACTGTGCGGCTAGGACAGCGGCAGTGCCATTTGGAGTGTACTGAACCCCAGTAAATATCCTCAATGAGAACTTACTGATATATGATGATGATTGGCATGCTTGAGTTGCATCTCGCATTGCATGGCCGTTTTATGGTCGATAGCATTCATATCCTGCACCGCATGGCCTTGGTACAGCTGATTGCATTCATGTACTCATTAGCATGATTCCGCATTACTCTGACCTTACAATCTGAGCACGCTTATATTGCGCACACACTTACACCACCCTCTAAGCTTTCTATAAGCTTATGCACGATTGATGTGTGCAGGTGATGCCAGGACGCAGCCGTAGTATAGGAGCAGCAGGAGCGTGCAGTCGAGCTTTTAGAGTTTTCGTTATTTGCATTATCTTGTATTTCCCTTTAGACGCATTGTACTCAAAAGTTTTTTATCATAGTGAATTTTGTGATGGTGTTCTTATGGTTATTGTTCATGGGTTATGCCCATGGTTATGATCATTACGAATCAAATCATGTTTGAAATCTTCCTTGTAGGATCCCAAGATCGGAACCTGGTGTATGGGTGCCGGGAGCCGAGAATGAGGTAATATGGAGGCTTTCAATACCGGATTCGGCGATCAAGAATTTTGTGAGCCCGGTTTTCGAGTTTGGGGCGTGACAGAAGTTGGTATCAGAGCATAACTTGGGAATAACCGAGAATAGCATCACATGTTTGCTATGAGTTTAGGACGATTGGGTTCCAAGTGTGAAACCTTCTGATTGGGTTCCCTAAACGTGCGATTCTCAAGGTTGATTGGCGTCCTTATTCTTCCTATAGGACATGCCGTGCAGACCAGTGACCCGATCGACCCCGCTCCACCACCTGAGGTTCCATCTTTACCACCTGCGCCTCCTGTTCCACCAACAGAGATCTCTGCACTCCTGCATGAGGATGACGTTCCTCCACCTGATGTCGGTAGGGATCCAACCGTGCCTGTGAGTGCCTCTCAGTTACAGCAGATGTTGCAGGCTGTGACAGCTACACTTCAGGGACAGGGTAGGCGCCCAGTTGTTTCTCCACCCTAGGCCAAGCAGGAGCGCACGAGCGTCCTTCTTCGTGAGTTTAGACACCTCGATCCTCCGCGTTTCCAGGGTGAGCCAGATCCGACTGCAGTCGAGAGATGGCGCTCTGATGTGGAGAAGATCTTCGATACTATGGCATGTACGACCCAGCAGCTAGTCCGGTTGGCTGTATTCCTTCTCTAGGGTGAGGCAGAGCACTGGTGGACCTCCGTTACCTGGGTCGCAAGACCTGATTATGTCTGGATATGGGAGGACTTTATTGACTGATTCGAGGAGCAGTACTTCCCTGACCACATTCGATGTCAGAGAGCACTGGAGTTCGAGACTCTGGTGTAGGGAGAAAAGACCGCGGCGCAGTACGCGGCCCATTTTGTAGCGCTATCGAGGTTCGCGTCATATTTGGTTGATGATGAGGTGTGGAAAGCCCGCCGTTTCGAGAACGACTTACGTTATTATCTTTGAGGCCGTGTTATTGGACACGAGCTCCTGACTTTTCAGGCGGTAGTACGGAGGGCCCAGATTTATGAGGCCAAGTGGGCCAGCACGCAGGCCGATTGAGATCAGAAGAGGGGTCGGAAGAGGCAGGCCCCCTCCAGTAGCTCCCAGCAGCATCGACGACCATAGAGGTACAGGAGTCACCCACCTACTAGAGCACCAGCAGCACCTCTAGCGCCACCCCAACAACCATTTTCAGGGACCTGTTTTCGATGTGGCGGGACAGGGCACCGCCTATCTGAGTGCCCCCACCCTCATCTACAGCAGCCAAGAGCACCACAGCAGCCTTCACAACAGCAGTCAAGAGCACCACAACAGCCCCCATAACAGCAGCTACCCTATCAGCAGCGACCGCAGCCACCTCAGCAGCCGAGACCCCGGCAGCAGCAGAGACAGCAGTACAGGGCGCCGTAGAGGCAACAGCAGCACCAGGGTCCTCAAAGGGGACAGACACCTCCCCAGCCAGCTTAGGCTAGATTCTATGAGGCTCAACAGGACCCGCAGTCATCCGGAAGAGTCATTGAGAGTATACTTTCAGTCTCTTCATGCATCGCCCGAGTGTTATTTGATTCCGGTGCTTCGCACTCGTTCATGTCTGAGGATTTTTGCCGATCGACTGGATTGCCGACAGAGTCTGCTCATGAGGGGTTGACTGTATCGACGCCCTTAGGGAAGACTACAGTGCTAAGCCGTTTCTATTCATCTTGTCCAGTTTTGGTTAGTGATATCTTTTTGCCTGCCGATTTATTTGTGTTACCGATGTCAGATTTCGACGTCATCCTGGGTATGGATTGGCTTGCCGAGTACTACGCCGTGTTAGACTGTTCCACGAGGACAGTCACATTTTTAATACCCGGCTTGCCACAGTTCCAATTCTTTGCCGAACCCAGAGGAAAGTCGTTGTGTTGCCTCATGTCCTGCGCAGTTGAGGAGCCCGTTGCCTTGTGTATCGATCAGATACCGGTGGTCTGTGATTTTTCCGACGTATTTCAGGAAATTCCGAGATTGCTTCCTCATCGTCATATTAAGTTCCAGATCGATCTTGTGCCCGGTACCTCGCCAATCTCGAAGGCCCCGTACCGTATGGCAACGATGGAGTTACGTGAGCTGCAGCGACAGTTGGACGAGTTGCATGAGTTGGGATTTATTCGTCCGAGTATTTCACCTTGGGGAGCGGCGGTACTCTTCGTCAGGAAGAAGGATGGCTCGTTGAGGCTCTTCGTAGATTACCGCATGCTCAACCGGGTCACGATCAAGAATAAGTACCCGCTCCTGAGGATAAATGACTTATTTGAATAGCTACAGGGTGCACAGTTCTTTTCGAAGATTGACCTGCATTCTGGTTATCATCAAAATTTGGGTTAGAGAGGAGGACATCCTGAAGACGGCTTTCAGGACGCGTTATGGTCATTTTGAGTTTCAGGTCATGTCCTTCGGACTGATCAATGCACCCATGGTCTTCATGCAGTTGATGAACGAGGTCTTCCGTCCATATCTCGATCAGTTTGTTGTGGTCTTCATCGATGACATTCTGATATATTCGAGGACCCATGAGGACTATATAAAGCATCTAGAGATCGTTTTGTAGACCCCTCCATGCCCACCAGCTGTATACGAAACTGGAGAAGTGTGATTTCTAGCAGGAGGAGGTGAAGTTCCTCGGTCATGTGGTGACGAGGGAGGGTGTAGCGGTGGACCCCTCGAAGGTTGAGGCAGTGCGTCAGTGGAGTCAGCCCACGACTGCGTCTGAGATATGCAGTTTCCTTAGTTTAGTAGGATACTATCGGCGTTTCATTGAGGTCTTCTCTCGTATTGCAGCTTTGTTGACCAGGTTGACTAGAAAGGGCGTTGATTTTGTTTGGACTGACGCATGTGAGCTGGCATTCATAGAGCTGAAGGACCGTCTGACGTCCGCTCATGTCCTCACTCTACCCTCTGGGAGTGATGAATTTGTTGTATTTACCGATGCCTCATGTATTGGTTTATGTGTTGTCCTAATGCAGCACGGCAGACCTGTAGCGTTCGAGTCTCATCAGCTCAAGGTCCATGAGCTGAACTACCCTACACACGATTTGGAGCTGACAGCAGTCATCTTCGCACTGAAGGTGTGGAGACATTATCTCTATTGGGTCAGGTTCGAGCTCTTCTCCGACCACAAGAGTTTGAAGTATCTATTTTCTCAGTCTGAACTAAACATGAGACAGAGACACTGGATGGAGATTCTGAAGGACTATGATTTTGACATCCAGTACCACCCAGGCAAGGCGAATGTGGTGGCGGATGCCCTCAGCCGTCAGCTACAAGGCCTGGTGGCACACATGATGATTCGGTAGTGGAGGGTGCTCGAGGATATAGCAGAGTACGACTTCGATATTGGTCTACAGTCTTCTATCATTCAGTTATCAAGTCTGTCGATTCAACCCTCTCTTGTCGCAAGGGTGATCGAGGCTCAACAAACAGATGAGTCGTTACAGGATTTTCGAGCAAAGGTAGCATCTGAGAGTCAGACAGATTGGCAGATTGGTTCTGATGGTGGACTTCACTTAAGAGCCCGATTGTGTCTCCCGGATATTCCTGAGCTGCGCAGAGATCTTATGACCGATGCACATCGATCGTGGTTTTCTATCCACCCTAGCTCGACAAAGATGTATCGTGATATGAGGAGGCAGTATCATTGGGCGGGGATGAAGTGCCAAATCGTTAGTTTTGTGGCCGAGTGTGACACATGTCAGCGTGTCAAGGCCGATCATCAGAGACCCCCTAGTCTATTGCAGCTGTTGAGCATCCTGGCGTGGAAGTGGGAGCACGTATCTATCGATTTTATCATGGGCTTGCCAAGGACTCAGCGCAGTCATGACGTCATCTGGGTCGTCATTGATCATCAGATGAAGTCGTCACATTTTCTTACGATTCATGCGACTTGGCCTTTGGACCGGCTTGCGAGGTTATTCATCGAGGAGATTGTGAGACTGCACGGTGTTCCAGTCTCGATCATTTCTGACCGAGATCCGAGGTTCACGTCTCAGTTTTGGAGGAGCTTTCAGAGAGCGATGGGCACTGATTTACAGCTCAGCACCGCATATCATCAGTAGACCGATGGCCAGACTGACAGGGTCAATCAAATCCTTGAAGACATGCTTCGGGCCTGTGTGATTGACTTCGGGGGTAGCTGGGATGAGCATCTACGATTGGCTGAGTTCGCATACAACAACAGCTATCAAGCAACCATTGGCATGGCTCCTTTGGAGGCATTGTATGACCGACCGTGCAGATCTCTGAGTTATTGGACCGAGGTCGAAGAGCGGTGTCTCCTAAGTCCCGAGCTTGTGCAGAAGACGTTAGAGGGTATCGATATCATCAGGCAGAGGATGCGCACAACTCAGAGTCGGTAGAAGAGTTTTGCTAACTGCCGACGTCATCCCTTGGAGTTTGTTGTAGGGGACCATGTGTATCTCAAGGTCTCGCCCATGAAGGGTGTAGTTTGATTTGGAGTGAAGGGCAAGCATGCCCCGAGATTTATAGGACCTTTAGAGATCACTGAGCGCATTGGCGCTGTGGCCTATCGGCTTGCCTTGCCATCTCAGTTATCTGGCGTCCACAACATTTTTCACATCTCTATGTTAAGGAAGTGTGGGTCAGACATAGTTCCTATTATCGATTGGCAGCCATTGGAGGTTCATGAGGATGCTTCTTACATTGAGCAGTCAGTCTGTATCTTTGATCGGAAGGAGCAGGTCCTCTGGACCGAGGTCATTCCCTTTGTGAAATTTCAGTGGGGTCACCATTCTGTTGATGAGGCATCTTGGGAGCGCGAGGCAGAGATTCGAGAGCGCTATCCCCATCTCTTTGATGATTGATTACATGTTGTATCTTGTATGCTGTCTTCGACTTTATATGACGATGCCTTGTTTCCTCTTTTATTATGAGTTATGTCTAGTTGCGATAATTGTACAAATTTCAAGGATGAAATTTTTATTTGGAGGGGAGAGTTGTAAGGCCCGTATCCTAGTCCGTACCGTTCCGTTGACTTCCACGGTCCTTCCGGTCGAATTTCGGCAATCCTCGGCTTGAACCGAAACTTGTAACTTAGCGACCGTGCCGTCGCCACGGTTCTAACGTCTCGACTCGCACACTAAACCGATACCTAGGCCAGGAGATGTGGACCAACGTTCATTCCGAAGAGACTCCGGGTGTTGCGAATTACGAGGGAATTTCTATGTTAGCGCACTGTGACATGCATGAGGGCCGAATACCAGGAGGTCGTATCTCCCACTGTGACATGGTAGGTTGGAAAGGGGTGTGGCCTTACTCGCCCGAGAGTAGGGGGCAATACTAGGTTGAGTTTGACCAGCTCGTGAATGGGTCCGCTATCGACATGCTGGATAGGTATTGGCAGACTATTGGCCAAGCGGATAGTAAGGTTTCTTACGCTCACTTGGACTGTGCGGCTAGGAGAGAGGCAGTGTCATTTGGAGTGTACTGAACCCGGGTGATTATCCTAAATGAGAACTGTACTGATATATGATGAGGATTGGCATGCTTAAGTTGCATCTCGCATCGCATGGCCGTGTTATGGCCGATGGCATTCATATCCTGCACCGCATAGCCTTGGTACAGCTAATTGCATTCATGAACTCATCAGCATGATTCCGCATTACTCTGACCTTATATTCTGAGCACGTTTATATTGCGCAAACACTTACACCACCCTCTAAGCTTTATATAAGCTTATACACGATTGAGGCGTGCAGGTGACGTTAGGATGCAGCCGTAGCATAGGAGCAGCAGGAGTGTGCAGTCGAGCTTTTGGAGTTTCTGTTATTTGCATTATCTTGTATTTTCCTTCAGACGCATTGTACTCAAAAGTTTTTTATCATAGTGGATTTTGTGATGGTGTTCTTGTGGTTATTGTTCGTGGGTTATGCTTATGGTTATGCTCATTATGATTCAAATTATGTTTGAAATCTTCCTTATAGGATCCCAGGATCGGAATCTGGTGTATGGGTGCCGAGAGCCGAGAATGGGGAACTATGGAGGTTGTCAGCACCGGATTCGGCGATCGAGAATTTTGTGAGCCAAGTTTCTGAGTTTGGGGCGTGACACACGTCACAGTGGGAGACGCGGCCTACTAGTATACGGCCTTCATGCACTCATATATATCCACTCGGTCTAGACATTGGGGCATCCTCTGGTACCAAGTAGGTTTAGGGATTTTTACTCAGGGTCATCTATGGCGGCCCGATGCTTGTACAGATTTTCGGTGTCCCATCTGGCCATCTGCGATATGCCTGTGGAGGCTACGGCCCTGATGTCGATAGAGCATATAGTAATCACAACACACAATGGAAGATGCATGAGTCATATAATCCAGTCATGCATCAATCCTGCGCATACCATGTGCTCATATGAGGCAATCTCCGCCTATCAGGGAGTCTCATAACAACATGCCCAATGACATATGCAATGGTCAACCACATCTCATAATAAACAAGCAGATGATGCGTATGGGCATGTATCATGATGTTATGCTATCACATCGGCCTCGACAATCAGAGTCGGCCTCGACAATCGGAATCGACAATCAGAATTGACCTCGACAATTGGTATCGGCCTAGACAATCGGCCGAATAAGGCCTAAGAGAAGGTCACAATATGGACATTAAACCATCATTGCCCATCAATGTGGACATTTAACTAACATTGCTCCCAAAGAGTGGCCCACATAGAGCCAAATGTATAGTGGGCCCATGGCCTCACACAATGGCCTAATGTACATCACGATGGGCCTCGTTCAAGGGCCTATTACACATCACAACGGGCCGAATACACGGACCTAATATACATCACCGTCGGCCACGACCCATGGTCCTCAAATACATCATAATGGGCTACGACCCATGGGCCTCAATATACATCATAATGGGTCGTAACCCATAGGCCTCAATATACATCAAGTGGGCCGCATCAATGACCGCACCAATGGTCCTCTGTAAGTCTTATGGTTTGATTCCTCTTTGGTTGTCAAATTTTGTGTGTCAAAACCTCTGTATGTGTCTTGTGTTTATATCTTCATAAATTTGTTCGAGACACCATGTCAACAATTGAAGTCAAGAAGATGAATTCTTCAAGCTAATTCAAGCTACAATATAGAAGATATTAAAGAAGAGTTCAAGTTCAAGACTCAAGCTCAAGCTCAAGTTCACATGTATTCAAGATCAAGACTCAATCATAGTTTGGGACTCAAGTGCAACTCAACATGACATTGATTTCAAAGCTTGTGAAGTGGTCAAGCTACATCAAGAAGAAATCAAGCTTCGTAATGTTCAATGTCTAAGCAAATGAAGTTTTCAATGTCCATACTGCATGTCCCAGGTATGATAAACCTTAGATTGACCTTAGGGAAGGTCACTTTGGCTACATAATACATTTGAATATTAATATATGATTTTGGTCTATCCTAAGACTAGTCCTAGACCTTGTTCGACCAGTCCTAGCACTGGTTCGACCAGTCTAAGAAATTTCAGGACCAGTCCTAGAGTTGTTGCAATTTATCGAATTTTTTTCGTTCGGCTACGACCTGTCCTGGAGTCTGTTCGACCGGTCGTGGGATGGTCTCGACTCGACCTTTGACCAATCGTAATGCTACGACTCAAACTCCAGTGACTAAATCAAGTGTCGCACAACAAGTCATAGAGGGGTCTCGACCAGTCGTGGACTACCTTCGACCAGTCGTGGACTGCCTACGACCAGTCGTACAACGGTTTTCTCCGATCGCGCTCAAAAATTCAAAAATTTGTTTCTCCTTCAACCAGTCGTGGTGTCCCTAAGACCAGTCGAAGACGAATTTCTGCATCTATAAATAGCACACGAATTTCAGAGTTTTTCAATTGAAAATTAAGTGAATTCAAGGCTCCACTCTGAGATAAGTTTGTGTTTGTTTTTAAGTTACATTGTGCATAATTCTATTTCCTTTTATTAGCTTATTGTTATTTGATTTTGATTTGCATTCCAATCTGATTAGAAAAAGGGGAAATTCTTAATTCCTTCTTCTCGGAATCAAAATCAAATACAGCTAGCCCTAGTTTGATTAAACTTAAAATTAATTAGAACTTAGAACCATTGTAAAGTGAGTATTGGACATTGAACTTCCATATTCGAACTTCTACTCCGATTGGTTCTTCCGGGTTGTTACAAGAGGAGAAATCCAGGTATTTTATAAGTCTGTAAAATTTCTATTCTTTTAGTTTTTGTTTGGGATTTGGCAGAAAAATTTCATTTGTGTGGTTATCTGAGTAGAGCTAGAAAACTCAGAAAGAGGGATTTTTGGATTGTGTAAGCCCAAGTTAAAAAGACACAATTGTGAAGGTTTTAGGTGAACTTGTGAAACCTATTTTGATAGTGAACGCTAATATCCCCTATGTGAGGATATTAGGAGTGGAGTAGCATTCTGTGTGGCTGTTGTTTAACAGTTGGTGAACACACGGGTGAACCACTATAATTCTTTGTCTTGTGGATTGAATGCTTGCTTAATCTTTTATCTTTTATCGTTCAAAGCTGTGGAATGTATGTGTGGATGTGAATGTTGTAAATATTTACATTTCAAGCAAGTGTGGGGAATGTTGTAATAAGTTAGATTTAAATTTCTGCAATCTATTTCAATTCCTTGCTATTTATTTTTATTGAGTTCTTGATACAAAGGACGTTCTAGAAATAAGGTTGTCTTGCCATAAACCTTTGGTTTTTATGGTGTAAGGTTGTCCTTAGAACTGAATTTGTATCAACCTCTCAATACTTGTTAATTGAGGTTGAGTTTATTTCAGCATTGTGAATTGATTTATTTTTGTAAGGCTATCTCTTTATTGTTTATTCCGCTGTTTTAATTTTAATTTGGTATACTCCTATTCACCCCCCCCCCCCTCTCTCTAGGACATATAGCTTGGCCATTTCAAGTGGTATCTGAGCCTAATACTCGCTCTTATTGCTTTTTATTTGGATTTATTTCCTGAGCTAACGATCTAAGCTATATATATAAGATGTCAAATTTTGATAGCCTATCAGTCACTAGGACTCCACCCTTTGATGGCTCCAACTATGCCTATTGGAAAGTCAGAATGAGGATCTTCCTCAAATCAATGGATGAGAGTGTGTGACAAGCCACAGTGACTGAATGGAATTCTCCTACCACTGAAGTGACTGGAGTTGATGGTTCAAAAACTTTGAGTGTCTCCGTATTTCTAATGGACCACACTTCAGAAAAGTGAGAGTAGTGCAAATGCTGAAGCACTAAATGCAATCACTTGCGCACTATCACTGGATGAGTTCAAAAGAATCATATCCTGTGATACTGCAAAGCAAGCTTGGGATATATTAGAAATGACACACAAGGGTACATCAATTGTCAAAAAATCTAAAGTCCAACTCCTCACCACCAAATTTGAAGAAATTCATATGAAGGAACATGAAATGTTTATGGACTTCAAGATTAAATGACATTGTAAACTCAATGTGGGGTCTTGGCGATAAAATCCCAGAAAGTAAAGTGTGTGCAAAAAATACTACTCTCTCTTCCTGAACGGTTCAACTTTAAAGTAACCGTGATCCAGGAACTTCGTGATACGGACAATATGAGGGTAGAAGAACTAGTTAGTTCTTTACAAACCTATGAATTAAATTTCAAAGCTCCTAAAGGAAAATATATCTCTTTGAAATCTTCTAAAGGTGTTTCTCAAGAAAACTCTGATTCTGAAGATGATATGGCTCTTTTAACAAAAAGGTTTTATAAAATTTTCAAAAGTAAGAAAAGGGTCGATTTTCAGAAAAAATCTAAACCTAGATCTAAAACTTGGAAGTCTTTGAAAGATAGCCAATGTTACAACTGTCAAGAATATGGGCATTTAGCAAACAAATGTCCTAAAAAGGACAAACCCAAAAGGAAGGGTATGTTGGCTACTTGGGATGAATCATCTGAGTCTGAAGCTACTTCCGATTCAAAAGATTCTGAAACCGAGTCGGGCAATGAAGTTAAGGCCCTTTTGACTCTAGCCAAGTTCACTTTTTCAGATCATGATGATTCAACTAGTGAAGAAAATCTGAATAGTGATCATGAAAATGAAGAAGATCTTCAAGATACTTACAATGCCCTATACAAGGAAAGTTGTAAAATTGTAGTAAAACTAAAACTTCAAAAAGAAAAGTTTTTAAAACTTAAAGAAAATTTTGAATCACTTGTTTTAGAAAAATCCCATATTTCAGATTGTTTTGAAAAGACTAAATGTGATTTAGAATTCAAAACCTCCTTGATTGAAAATCTTAAATCTGAAAATGGCAAACTTAAGAATGAAGTATCTTCTCTTCTGAGTTTAAAGGATACATGGAGGTATGCCTAAGGAGATCCAAAGTTAGAAAAACTTTTATCTGGATCTAGAAAATGTGGTGATCGATCCGGGTTGGGTTATGATAAGAACATACCTCATAAACAGAAGAATACTTCTCCCAACTTTGTGAAAGGAGAAGCATCAAAATCAAAAGAAAAAGGTATTTGTCAAGGTTTTTCTAAAAATACAAAAACTTTTCAAAAACCTAAACGTAGCTATAGCAATTTCAAAAATCAGAACAGAAACCCACTGGCTGAAAAAATAGTTGATTTACTCAAGGAGCTCTTAAAATCTAACTCAGTAGGTCATTCCCACAACTATAAACAGAAGAAGACCAACTATGTTCCTAAAACCAAAACAGTTCTGAAATGGGTTCCTAAAGTTGCCTGCTTGGTTGCCCACACTGCTTTCAAAGCAACAAGTCATTCAAAATGGTACCTAGACAGTGGATGTTCCAGGCACATGACAGGTGACAAGACTTTATTCACCGATCTAAAAGATATGACTGATGGGTCAATCACATTTGGTGATGGTAGCAACTGCAAGATTATTGGCCAAGGTACGGTTCAACTCTATAATCTTCCCTTATTTATGAATGTTTTATATGTTGAAGGACTAAAACACAACCTGTTAAGCATATCTCAAATATGTGACAACAACCATAGTGTTAAATTTTCTAATCAAGGTTGTGAGATTATAGATAAAAAGGGTTCTGTAATATTAACTGGTCGCAGAACTTCTGAAAATTGCTATATAGTAAGCAATGGTAGCTCATCAAATTAAACGTGCTACATGGTCCATATCGATGAGACAGAATTATGGCATAAACGCCTTGGACATGTACACTACCGAAATTTATACAGATTGAGCAAAGTAGAACTTATTAGAGGTCTACCTAAGATTCAAAAAGTAGACAAGATATGTGGTAAATGTCAGTATGGTAAACAAACTAGGAGCTCTCATAAAAAGGTGAACTCCAATACCACATTAAGACCACTCAAGCTTCTCCACATGGATCTTATAAGACCAACGAGAATGGAAAGTCGAGGTGGCAAAAAATATATCTTGGTTATTGTAGATGATTTTATAAGATTCACTTGGGTTTCATTTTTAAGGGACAAATCAGAAACCCTTGATGAAGTGAAAAAGATTATCAAACGGATCCAAACTGAAAAATGTTCTCAAGTCAGTAAGATCCGAAGTGATCATGGATTCGAGTTTGAAAATAGCGGTTTTGAGAAATTCTGTAGCGATCAGGGAATATCACATGAATTCTCTGCACCCAAAACTCCTCAACAGAATGGAATTGTAGAAAGGAAAAATAGAGTGCTTCAAGAAATGGGAACTGTAATGTTAAATAATATGAAGCTCCGTAAAAATCTTTGGGCTGAAGCAGTGAATACTGCCTGCTATGTTATTAATCGAGTTTATATATGTAAATCTTATAATAAAACCGCTTATGAAATGTGGTTCGATAAGAAGCCGACCGTCAAATACTTTCGAGTTTTTGGCAATATATTTTGCGTGACCGTGAAAATCTGGGAAAGTTTGACACAAAGAGTGACAAAGGAATCTTTTTAGGATACTCTTTAAACAGTCATGCATATCGTGTTCTAAACAAGAGGACCGGTATTATTCAAGAATCAATTAACGTGATCATAGACGATCATTTGAATACACCTGCCCCAAGTTCAGATAATGATGAAGTTCTTCTAATTGAAAAACCAGATACTTCATCAAGTGAAATTAATTCTGAATTAAGGACTGATAAAGATCATCCAACTACTCAAATTCTTGGTAACCTTTTCACTAGTGTGCACACTCGTAGACAATTAGAAGACATATGTAATTACGTATGCTTTACATCCTAAATTGAACCGGTAAACGTAAAAGAAGCACTTTCTGATGAAAACTGGATAGTAGCGATGCAGGAAGAACTTAATCAATTTGTTCGTAATGATGTCTGGTATCTTGTTCCTAGACCTAAAGATAAACACATTATAGGAACTAAGTGGATTTTCAAAAATAAGTCTGATGAACTTAGAAATATAATTCGAAACAAGGCAAGACTGGTTGTATAAGGGTACACTCAAATAGAAGGTATTGAGTACGATGAAACCTTTGCTTCAGTTGCTCGCCTTGAATCAATTAGACTTTTTATATCCATTGTATGCTTTAGAAAGTTTAAAATTTATCAAATGGATGTAAAGAGTGCCTTTTTAAATGGTGATTTACATGAAGAGGTATATGTTGAACAACCCACAGGGTTTGAAAACCCTAAGTTTACTAATCATGTATACCGCCTTAAAAAAGCTCTCTATGGTTTGAAACAAGCTCCCAGGGCATGGTACGAAAAATTGACTAAGTTTTTACTAAGTCACAATTTTCAAATGGGAAGTGTTGATAAGACACTCTTTGTTAAGAAACATAACGATGATATTTTAATGGTTCAAATCTATGTTGATGATATAATTTATGGATCAACTTGTACTAACTTGACTGTTGAGTTTGCAGATCTAATGAAATCTGAATTTGAAATGAGCATGGTTAGAGAATTAAATTATTTCTTAGGATTGCAAGTAAAATAGCAATCTGATGGAATTTTTATTTCACAATCTAAATATGCTTTGAACTTGATTAAGAAGTTCGGATTTGAGAATGGTGAGAATTTTGATACTCCTATGAGTACAACTATAAGACTTTCAAAAGACTCTACAGGTAAAGATGTAGATCCTAAATTGTATCGTAACATGATAGGCAGTTTGCTTTACTTAACTGCAAGTAGACCTGATATTGCTTTAAGTGTTGGAATCTATGCTAGATATCAGTCTAATCCTAAAGAATCTCACTTAACTGCTGTTAAGTGAATTATTCGATATGTCGCAAGTTTAGTTAGTTTGGGTCTATGGTATCCTTATGATACTAGTGTTCAATTAGCTGGGTATTCAGATGCTGATTGGGCAGGTAATATCGATGACAGAAAATCAACCGGTGGTGGTTGTTTTTACATTGGAAACTGTTTGGTTTCTTAGTTTAGTAAGAAGCAAAGTTCCATATCACTCTCAACTGCTGAGGTTGAATACATTATAGCTGGAAATGCATGTACTTAGCTGGTTTGGATTAAACGTATGTTGAGTGATTATGGAATCGCATAGGACTCAATGGTTTTATACTGTGATAATTCTAATGCGATAAATATTTCAAAAAACTCAATCCAACATTCACGTACTAAGCACATTGACATTAGATTTCATTATATTCATGAATTAGTGGAAGAAAAAGTAATTCTTTAGAATATATTCCTACCGAGACTCAGCTTGTTGACATTTTCACTAAACCGCTCGACAAAAGCATATTTAATAAGTTGAAATTCGATCTCGGTATGTGCAATTTAAAATGATTGATCATGCATCCCTGTATCATATTGTAAATACATTAATGGTTTATATTTCAAAATTTCTTGAAAAATGCATGTTTATTTTTCTGCTACACGACCAGTCAAGGACGTGCTCGACCAGTGTTGGCACGATCGGTCGAGGACGTCCCACGACCAGTCGTGTAGCGCGCTGATTGCTTTTATTTCGGAAAAACCTCATCTTCTTCATTCTAACATTTCTCTCCAACAAGCCATGGCTCGACTAATTGAACCCCACTGTTCGATACGCTCAGGTTAGAGTTTTTTTTCTTGAAGAATCTTAGTCTTTTCTCTTCAATTTCTTGATTGTAGTTGCCTATTTCAACTCGTTCTTCAAGTTTGTGGTTTTTTTCTTATCATTTGCTGAATCTAGAGAAACTCATCTCTATTTTCTTGATATTTCTTGTATTTCTTCAAGAAAATGGACTCTAGAGGTAAAAAGAAAAATCCTAGAAGTGCTTCTTCTTATAAATCGAATGTTATCACTTGACGTCATCTTAGGGCTCCTGAAGATGATCCACCATATGTACGTGATTTGCGTATGCGCAATGTGATTGTTGAAAAAGTCATTGATTTAAACCATATCGCTCCTTTTAGTCTCCTTCCTCTCCTTTAATCTGTAGGATGGGAAAACATTTTACGCTGGGGCGGGCCGGCATACCAGTCCATAGCGCAGGCCATAGTTGCATGCATAACTGAATTCTCTACTGAGCAACTGACTTTCACTATTGCTACTAGAGAAGGGGCTTTTCCTATTGATCGACATTTAATTTCAGGCCTTATGGACGTTCCAGTAAATGATGATGGTATTCATCCTAGCACACTTGCTGAGAAAGTGTCAGAATCTGAAAAATGTGTTTATACTAGAGCGTTGTGTAACATGAATGCACCATGGACTGAAAATGGGAATGCCCTCGCATCCAGATACTTGTTACCCAGATACAGAGTTTTACATCGTATCTTTACATCTAATTTGTATCCCCGCTCTGGAAACAAGACTGAGTTGACTCTGCTTATGGTTCGTATTTTATACTCAATCGTTACTGGTGCTAATGTTTGTTTGTCCTCTTTGATTTGTTCCTCTATCATTCAATTCTGTATTCATCCTGGTCATAGTGATATTCCATTTGGGTATCTAATGAATGTGTTAGCCACTAATATGTTAGTCGCTATGCCCGTCGGAGTGGCACCTATCCAACACCTCATATTCAACAACTCCAACATAAACAAAATGAAGTTAAAATTGGCTCCAGGCCAAGTTGTTGTTGGTGAAGGTGGAGCTGCTGCTGAGGCTGGGAATGATGAAGAAGGTGATGATCTTCCTCCAGATGATATCAATATGGATGATATTTTTAATGAAATTAATTCTGACTCGGGGAATGATCCTGACTTTGTGCCATCTGATTTCAATGCTCGTCTGAGTGCATTAGAGGAGAAGGTAGAAAATATGAATGTTGGCCACAATCGGCAATTTAAAAATATGCGCAAGTATTTTAGGCGCTTACAAAAAGGCCTTCATCAAATTGATCCTACCATACCTGCTCCTTCTTTTGGATCGGATTGAGATTTTAATCTTTGGTCTATAATAACTATAATACTTTTTACTTTCTCTGGTTGTGTTAAACTCTATCTAACTTGACTTTATAACTCCTTATGCTATGTTCTGTACTCTTAACTTTCAATCTTCCTATCTTTATGACTTGATCATTACTTTACTGTCTTTCAAATCCTATTTGTGTTTCTTCCTTTGTCATATTTTGACAAAAAGGGGGAGAAATTTGAGAATTCTATTCTATGGATTATGATTGGATTGATAATGTGATGGGATGGTTGAAGTGTACTACTAAGGGGGAGTTATACACAAGGGAAGTTAAGTGGTTGTGCATGTTGTGCATGAGATTGTATGTTGTATGCTAGTTCATGACAACTGGTGCATGATTCGTTAATATACATGTTGTGCTTCTCTTATTGAAGTATGTTTTGTCAAAAATTTGACAAAGGGGGAGATTGTAAGTGCTATGGTTTGATTCCTCTTTGGTTGTCAAATTTTGTGTGTCAAAACCTCTGTATGTGTCTTGTGTTTATATCTTGATAAATTTGTTTGAGACACCATGACAACAATTGAAGTCAAGAAAATGAATTCTTCAAGTTAGTTCAAGCTACAATATAGAAGATATTAAAGAAAAGTTCAAGTTCAAGACTCAAGCTCAAGATCAAGTTCATGTGTATTCAAGATCAAGACTCAATCATAGTTTGGGACTCAAGTGCAACTCAACATGACATTGATTTCAAAGCTTGTGAAGTGGTCAAGCTACATCAAAAAGAAATCAAGCTTCGTAATGTTCAATGTCTAAGCAAATGAAGTTTTCAATGTCCATACTGCATGTCCCAGGTATGATAAATCTTAGATTGACCTTAGGGTAGGTCACTTTGGCTACATAATACATTTGAATATTAATATATGATTTTGGTCTATTCTAAGACTAGTCCTAGACCTTGTTCAACCAGTCCTAGCACTGGTTCGACCAGTCTAAGAAATTTCAGGACCAGTCCTAGAGTTGTTGCAATTTATCGAATTTTTTTCGTTCGGCTACGACCTGTCCTGGAGTCTGCTCGACCAGTCGTGGGATGGTCTCGACTCGACCTTCGACCAGTCGTAATTCTACGACTCAAACTCCAGCGACTAAATCAAGTATCGCACGACCAGTCGTAGAGGGGTCTCGACCGGTCGTGGACTGCCTTCGACCAGTCGTGGACTGCCTACGACCGGTCGTACAACGGTTTTATCCAATCGCAGTCAAAAATTCAAAAATCTGTTTCTCCTTCGACCGGTCGTGGTGTCCCTAGGACCAGTCGAAGACGAGTTTCTGCAGCTATAAATAGCACACGAATTTCAGAGTTTTTCAATTAAAAATTAAGTGAATTCAAGGCTCCACTCTGAGATAAGTTTGTATTTATTTTTAAGCTACATTATGTATAATTCTATTTCCTTTTGTTAGCTTATTGTTATTTGATTTTGATTTGCATTCCAATCTGATTAGAAAAAGGGGAAAATTCTTAATTTCTTCTTCTCGGAATCAAAATCAAATACAGCTAGCCCTAATTTGATTAAACTTAAAATTAATTAGAACTTAGAACCATTGTAAAGTGAGTATTGGACATTGAACTTCCATATTCGAACTTCTACTCTGATTGGTTCTTCCGGGTTGCTACAAGAGGAGAAATCCAGGTATTTTACAATTCTATAAAATTTCCATTCTTTTGGTTTTTGTTTGGGATTCGCCAGAAAAATTCCATTTGTTTGGTTATCTGAGGAGAGCCAGAAAACTTAGAAAGAAGGGTTTTTGGATTGTGTAAGCCCAAGTTAAAAAGACACAATTGTGAAGGTTTTAGGTGAACCTGTGAAACCTATTTTGATAGTGAATGATAATATCCCCTGTGTGAGGATATTAGGAGTGGAGTAGCATTCTGTGTGGCTGTTGTTTAACAGTTGGTGAACACACAGGCGAACAACTATAATTCTTTGTCTTGTGGATTGAATGCTTGCTTAATCTTTTATCTTTTATCTTTTATCATTTAAAGTTGTGGAATGTATGTGTGGATGTGAATATTGTAAATATTTACATTTCAAGCAAATGTGCGGAATGTTGTAATAAGTTAGATTTAAATTTCTACAATCTATTTCAATTCCTTACTATTTATTTTTATTGAATTCTTGATATAAAGGACATTGTAGAAATAAGGTTGTCCTGCCATAAACCTTTGGTTTTTATGGTGTAAGGTTGTCCTTAGAACTGAATTCGTATCAACCTCTCAATATTTGTTAATTGAGGTTGAGTTTATTTCAGTATTGTGAATTGATTTATTTTTGTAGAGCTATCTCTTTATTGTTTATTCCGCTGTTTTAATTTTAATTTGGCATAGTCCTATTCACTCCCCCTCTAGGACATATTGCTTGGCCATTTCATCCTCATATACAACGAGTGGCCTGCATTAATGGGCCGCACCAATGGGCCTCATACACATCAAGTGGGTTGCATCAATGGGCCGCACTAATGAGCCCCAAATACATCAAATGATCCGAATCAAATGGGCCGTAACAAATGGGCCAAATCATATAGATCAAGTCAAATGGGCCGATCGAATGGGTCGAATTAAATGCGTCAATTCAAATGGGCCAAATCAAATAGGCCAAGTCGAATGGGCCCAAACCAACCACACCATTCATTTATAGCTAGAGATCATTTTAGAGCATTATCACAAAATGAATCATATCCCAAGAATCATCTGGACCATACCAAAAATGGTAGTGGTGATAATGATTTCCACTGTTGAATTCTAGTGGGCCCCACCATAGTATTTATTTCCCATCCAGTCTGTTCACAAGGTTACAAAGGCCTGGATGAGGAGGAAAAAAATATATTATATTGATTCAAAACTTCTGTAATCCCAAAAGCGGGTTTCAATGGTAGACGTTCAAACCCTTACAGGTTTCTTAAGATCACCTAGTTCAAACTCAGAAATCATCAATGAAATACATGACAAGTACTTTCATCGTATCACGAGGAGTTTGCATCAGCTTGATCCCTCTATGCCTACTCCTTTATCGTCTGGATCCGACTGAGTTCATTTCATTTTACTTCTTATATTTCTAGGGTTGCATAACTTTAACTTTATTTGGTGTGCTTAATAACTTCTTTACACTCTCCTAAACTCCTTGGATGATTATTTTCCTATCTTGACAATTTCATATGCTACTCTCCTTGGTATCTTCATATATTTTAATTCTTCTATTATGTTTCTATGGTTATTAATTGAATATCTCATTTACTTGTTAGGTAAAACTATTCCTTCCCTTATCAACTTGTGACAAAAAGGGGGAGAGGGTTAGTTATTACTTGAAGAATGGCATGTTTTGAATGTATGATATATGAATGATACATGAATATATGCTTAAATGCCATGATATATGAATGATACATAAATATATGCTTAAATGCTTGGAGAATGATTTGGAATGGAATGTAAAGAATGTTGTATGTTATAATATAGGGAAAGTACAAGTTGAGGGGGAGTAGTAAATATTTTACAATCTTCAACAAATATTTTACAACATGAGTACAAGGATACAGGGCTTCATAAGGATACAAAGCTTCATTCTGATTATTGTAATCCTAAGTGTTTTGTCACGAAATTGATAAAGGGGGAGATAAGTATATATTTACATTTTGTATTTGGTTTTTCTGAGATAGCCAGAACATTCAACATTCAACATTCAGGACTGAACATTCAACATTCAACATGTTGTAGAATAGCAGTTCTACGACTATAGCTTCTTCTACGGTGAAGAGAAGTATATATTTACATTTTGTATTTGGTTTTTCTGAGATAGCTAGAAAATCTCAGTGTTGGTTTTTCTGAGATAAGCCATAAAATCTCAGTAAGGGGTTTCTTTGTTTGTGATAGCCTGATAAAATTACAATTGTATCAGGTTTTTAGGTGACCCTGTGAAAACCTTATTCATAGTGAAAGCTAAGAATACGTGGTTAGTAATCTTGGGAGTGGAGTAAGTGTGGTTGTTTAAGAATAGTTGTTGACACACCGAACCACTATAATTCTTAATGTTGTGGTGAATGCCTTTATTATTTTTGCTGCGAATAGTTATAATTCTTTTTATGCTAAAGTGGTGAATGTTTGTAATAGTTAGTTTTTATTTACTCTTGCTCAGTTTGGATTTTTTATTCTTATCAAATTCTTGAAATAAGGTTGTCCTACCTAAACTTATTTAGGTGAAGGTTGTCCTACGAATCAGTTTAAATCAAGGTTTCAATACTAGTGCGATTGAGATCTTTGATTTATTTATTATTCAGCACTTTATTCGATTATTTGACATAGTCCTATTCACCCCCTCTAGGACTTCTTAAGCTCGCCTTCTCACTTATGAAATGCAAAAACAAGGTTTCACATATATAAGGGATTTAAAGGTAGCATTAATTAGGTAGCACGCTTTTTCACAACAAAACGACTATTTTTGAAGACACGTGTCTATTCAAGATGTACCCATCGTTTGATATCAACATGTTTGATAATGGTAACCGGTGTGAATATTTAATCTCAATAGTCATACATTGCAGTCCTTTTCTTCGAAAAGACAATGACAAGGGAGACAATGTTTATACCCTATTCAACCAGATCCCGTTTTGGTCAAATTTGTGTAAATCACACGTGTATGAGGTTAACGGTTGAAAGATTATAGTAAGGATGTGCGACCGAATTTCAAGAGAATGTTATCACGTGCCTTGCACATGATAAAAAATCATTGAGGCGCAACCAGGTTTAAGAGGGTAAACAATTAGTTAGCCAGTGGTCGAGTCATTACGAATATTGAACTGAGGCCAAAGGATTAGGAAATGTGAGATTGTGGGAAGAATCTGGAAGCAGAATGAGGGCAAAAATAGTTATGGTAACCGTCAGATCGTGAGAAGGATCCAGAATGGCTGGATCAGAGCTATATAAAGAAGAAGATTTCAATAGGAAAAATCGTCTCACACCAACACAAACCAATCAACAAATCAATTATCTTCAATTATCCCGTCGAATTTACATTCCATAGTGTAATCGCATCTTTTATCAAGTAATTCATTTCCCTTAGAGTAATAATTTACTTATCGCATTTACTTACTTTCTTTAGCATAATTCGTATCATAAATACAGTAGTCGATAGTTATAATCTAAGTACTCTTTAGCAGTCGATTTCGAATTATCAGTTTACATTTCACTGTTTATGCATTAAGAAAGTCCTTTTGCATGGAAGGAAAGGAGAAACCCATCATTAGAGGATGAACCCCACCCTCTAACTATCACATGATCCATTTAGACTATGAGCGTGTGGCTGAATAGACGACCGATCTCCTCATATCTCGGTTATAACCACTGTCTGCCTACTTTGGTGCTCAGGGTCATTGTTGTTCGGTTTGAATTAGAACCACAATCTCAATTCTGACATGCCCAAGCACTTGTCACACGTGCTAGAAAGATGAACATCAAAACAACTGCGAACACCATGCACCCCCAATTCTGTCTGCGGGACATCCAACGTTTTCAGCAAGACCCAAACCAAGTGCGCAGGTACACATCCGAGTGTGTCATTGCTACGCGTGTTGAAATAGCAGTGAAGACCACTTTAGTTGAAGTAGGAACATGCCAATATGTCCTAGAGGGGGTGAATAGGACTTTTTAAGAATTTTATAATAATTTAAAATCCTATCACTCTAATCCTAACAACAAGCATATATTAGGATTACTCAAGAGTAACTCTACTGGCTTCCAAGCCCAGTAGAGGATCCAATCACAGAGTATTTGAAAGTTGAACAATATATAAACTAGTTTATGATGGATATGACTGTGCGTGTGTGTGAGGTGTGATCTCAGATAATCAGATATGAAAGCGTTCAAGGAAATCACATAAACAAATGAATAGCAATCTCAAACATAGTCATTTTTATAGTGGCTCGACTACTTGTCTACTCCACTCCCGATAACCGCACTCAACCCTTGAGTGTACCGGATTTCACTAAGGAGGTTTCACAGCGGTTCACATCAAACTCAAGGTTTTAAATCAAGTTCACCTTCAACCTTTACAACCTACACCTAGGCTGACTGTTTATGCTCCCTGAGCAAGGGTCAAACATAGCACTCGGTTTTAGGCACACTAACTAAGGATCCACACAAGGAACCTCACTGTTTATACTCTCACGAGTAAGGGTCAACACAACGCACCCACTTTTAGGCACACTGGCCAAGAATTTTAAACAAGACCCTAACTGTTTATGCTCTCCACAGAGCAAGGGTCAACACAACGCACCCACCACGTACACTCCCGCTGGAGGCCTCCTACGAAGGCCTACAAGGGTGAGAAACACCTTAGACCCAATCCTAAAAAGGAATGATCACAAGTGTCCTTTGGACTCTAATAACTTACAAATAAGTGGATGAGTCCCATTTAGCACGTTGACAAAGATCTCCTCCTTGTTGATGAAGAATCTTCTGCTTTCTTGTCCGCAACTCAGATGATATACCAATAAGGGGCTTCGGGTTAGGTCAAGGTTAAGACAAAATCATACTCTATAAAATGTTTTCCTATAAGGAAGATAGAGTAATTTCGATTATCTATGCATTCAAGGCATCCCAGCGTAATGATTTGCCATTAAGGTTATAGCGTAATTTCGATTATCTATGCATTCATTTGAAGGTGAACTTTCCATCACATGAACAAGGTAAACTCTAAACTGTTTTGTCACATCGAAATTTGACAACAAAGGGTGCTTTATACATCACCGTACTTACAATATGTATCCAAGCCGTCCATCCATTTGATTTCAGGCCATTAGTTCAAAAATCAGGCAGAGTCAAAATCCACGTGGGCCATGCATGCGGTTAGAGAGAGTGGAGAGTCAACACCTGCCATTGAAAATTTCCTAAGGCCCACTAAGCCATTTACCTGCCTCATGGAAAAATAAAATAAAACAAACAAACAAACTGCAGCATGAGACGCTGCTGCCAGGTGCTTTCAGGTTAGGTGGGGCCCGCAGTTGGCTCCCACCATGATGTAAGTGCCTTACATCCACACCGTACATCCATTATGCTAGATTATTTCATAATGAGAGCCCAAAAAAGAGCCAGATCTATGACTTAGGTGGGCCACACTCTCCAAACAGTAGGATTTAATATATGTCGTTGAAAACTTCTTAGGAGCCTCGTAATGTATATTGGTAACTCATGTATGTATAAATAGAGTCATGAAAAAAAAAAAGAAGAAGAAGAAGAGGAAGAAGAAGAAGAAAAGAGAGGACCAAAACTTTTTTTTTCTTACCATTGGTTGTTTACCTCCACATGATGTATGTACGTATCTACGCCCTTCATCCGGTGTACCAGATAATTTTAGAGTTGTGCTCAAACTAAGAAGCCAATCAAAATCTTAGGTGGGCCACCCCATGCGAAAGAGTGGGAATCGAACTCTTACCATTAAAAAATTCTTTTGGGCCCGCCATCATGTTTTTGTTCTATCTAGGCCATCTATCTTGACCACCAGATGGACAAAAAATAAATAAATAAATAAATCAAGCCAATCCAAAGTCCACGTGGGCCGTACCACCCGAGACAGCAGAGAACTGACTCTTACCACTAAAATTTTCCTAGGGCCCACGTTGATGATGTATTGTATATTCATATCATCCATCGGCTTTATCAGATGGTTGGAGCGGATCCTAGTTTTACACAAAAACAACCGGGATTGTGCACTCGTGGCCAAATTATAGGGCCATCGTCATTTGTCATATCCATCCCAAAGATAATAAGCTATGCAGATCTGTGGAGCCGACTATGACCACAGTTGATAGTCTTTCCAACTCATTTTAGGCCTGGGGCATAAAAATGAAGTAGATCTAAATCTCAACTGGGACACAGTATAGAAAAATAAATAAATAAATAAATGTTAATGGTAAATAAATATTAATGGATCGGTTGCCCCTAAAACCATTAATCCTGAGCTACTATAATATTTATCATCCAAACTATGAATTATGTCACGTGTACCAGTGGGCACTGACCTGCCAAAACTATCAGTTAGATCCACAAGATATACTGCCAAAACTATCAGTTAGATCCACATGATCACTGAGCCTTGCCCCAGTAAATAATGAGGATCATGTGCCTACCATAAGGTTTATTTATCTTCCAACTTGTTGGACGGACACATCTAGTTGTAGGGAAATGCAAATATCAGCCTGGCCTATAACTTCTGTTGGCCCAACGGTGTCGGGCTCACTAGATGAAGGAAAAACACAAAATAGATGAAGGAAAAACACACAAAGTTAAATCTAGAACTCCTAGGAACCTCGGTAATTTTTATTTGTCATTAAAACTGTTTAAAATAGGAGCCATTATGGACCCCGACTTGACTTGATGTATGTAATAATAACATTGTCCATTAGGTGGGCCAAAGATCCAAACCTTACACTGGTTACACCACATTAAACAATGGAAATTGAATCTTATCGTTGAGAACTTCCTTCGGCTTACAATGATGTATTTATTCTGTACCTGTGCTATCCATCTCGTGGGGCCCACCATAGTGTATGGATTCTGTCTACTCCATCCATTAGGTGGGCCATGATGGGTTATTTTGACCCATCTTCGACTGGTCGAGAGCCATGCTCGACTGGTCGAAGGCTGGTGGTCGACCGGTCGAAGGTTCGAGTCGAAACTTCGACTCAAAGTCCAGCGAGTAATTTTGCTGTTTTTTACTGTAGCTACGACTGGTCGAAGGGGGCCTACGACTGGTCGAAGGGATGTTTTGACTAGTCGAAGGTTACGCAGTTTGTTCCGCGATTTTGCGCGAAACTGCGGATTTGAGTCCTTTCGCAACTGGGATGCGGAAAGGAGTTTCCCAAAACTATAAAAGGGGTTGCCTAGGGTTTTTTCTATGTATCACAAAATAGCAAGAGGGTTTCCTAAAGCTTTACAAGGTATTTGCTAAAGGGTTTAGGGCTATCAAAGGTGAGAGAGAAGGAGAAAGAGAGAGAGGAAGCTTATAGAAGGGAGGTTCTGCTCGTGGAGGTTCTCTACTGTGCAATCTACATCTCAGCGCTTCTATGTCCTTGTAATCGGTTAGATCTCTCCGTTTTCTCTATTTCTCTTATTGTTTATCCACTCCTGCGTGAGTGAAGAAGATTGTAACGTTCTACTTCATAGTGGATTGTTGATCTGGACGAGGTCCCGTGGCTTTTACCTCTTTGAGGGTTTTCCACGTAAAAATCTCTTGTGTGGTGTGTGATTGATGCTTTGATTTATTTCATTGCTTTATTATCCATAATTCTGGTTTGTTTCGGGAGGCTAGATCCTAAGGTTTGTGCAAGGCATCCCAACAAAGTGGTATCAGAGCTAAGTTCATTGAACGGGTAGGATTGGTTTTGAATTATGGAAGGTGGCTCAAGGATGATCAGCCTCAATGGTTCTAACTGGACCATATGGAAGGCTAAGATGGAGGACTTGCTTTATTGCAAGGACCTATATTCTCCAATCTCAGGCATACCAGCAAAATCCAAGGATATGACTGATGATGATTGGAAGAAGATGGATCGAAAGGCGGTGGGGTTTATTAAACAATGGTTGGATGATTCTGTGTTCCACCATGTGTCTACGGAAACCTCAGCCGAAAGCCTATGGCTAAAATTACAAGGGCTGTATGAGAGGAAGACAGCCGGTAATAAGATATTTCTGATAAGGCGACTTGTGAATCTCAAGTTCAAGGATGGTGGTTCTGTGGCCGAGCATATGAATGAGGTCAGTAATATAGTGAACCAACTCACCTCTATGAAGATGGTCCTGGATGATGAATTGCAAGCTTTACTATTGCTTAGTTCATTGCCTGACAGTTGGGAGACATTAGTGGTGTCTCTAAGTAACTCCGCGCCAGACGGAAAGATATCCATGGAACAGGTAACCAGTTGTCTCTTCAATGAGGAGACAAGGAGGAAGTCTCAGGGGTCTACTCAGCAAGAGGCTCTTGTGACGCAGGAACGGGGGAGAGGAAAGAACAGGAAGGGCGGGAAGGCCCGAGATAAATCAAGAGGCAAGTCGAGTAACAGAAAAGAGGTTGAATGCTGGAACTGTGGCAAGAAGGGCCACTACAAGCATGAATGTCGTGGTAAGAAAAACGACAAGAAAGGAAAAGGGAATGAAGATGAATCAGATTCCACTGCGGTCGCCTCAGATGGCGACATGGTAGTTATTCTTTCTACAGATCACAATGTATGTCTCACGGCTACGAGTCAGGGCACCGACTGGGTGATAGACTCGGGAGCTTCTTTTCATGCGACTCCACACAGGGACTCCTTCACAAGCTACAAGTCAGGTGACTATGGGACTGTGAAGATGGGAAATTCTGGCGTATCAAAGATCGTGGGAGTTGGTGATATTTGTGTGAAAACTGATGTGGGCTACACATTGGTTCTCAGGGATGTGAGGCATATCCCAGACCTTCGCCTCAACTTGATGTCGACGGGAAGGTTGGATGATGATGGCTATGAAAGCCGGTTTGCTGGTGGGCGATGGAAGCTCATCAAGGGTTCATTGATCGTGGCTAGAGGAAAGAAGTGTTGCACCCTGTACAAGGCAAGTGTCAGTATGTGCAAGGGTGGGTTGAACGCAGCGGAAGATTCAGCTATTGACATGTGTCACAAGCGTCTAGGCCACATGAGTGAAAAAGGGCTTCAGGTACTAGCAAAGAAGCAGCTCCTTCCAGACGTGACAGGTATGCCTCTTAAAACCTGTCTTGATTGTTTATCAAGGAAACAGCATAGAGTTTCATTTATTAAAACTGCTTCTCATGTTAATAAAGCGCATGCATTAGAGTTGGTTCATTCTGATGTTTGTGGTCCTATGAGGACAAAAACCTTGGGTGGGGCATTGTATTTTGTCACTTTTATAGATGATGCATCTAGGAGGGTTTGGGTTTATGCTTTGAAATCCAAAGACGAGGTCTTTGGTGTGTTTAAATTGCTTCATGCTATGATCGAGAGAGAGACAGGTAGACCATTGAAGTGCATCCGCACTGACAATGGTGGTGAATACATTGGTGACTTTCACGAGTACTGCAAGTCCCAGGGTATACGGCATGAACAGACGGTTCCCAAGACCCCCCAGCATAATGGTGTAGTTGAGCGAATGAATCGCACCATTGTTGAGAGAATCAGATGCATGTTATCCCATGCGAAGTTGCCAAAGACGTTCTGGGGAGAAGCAATGCGCACGGCGGTGTATTTGATAAACAGGTCTCCATCAGCCCCGTTGAATGGAGAAGTACCTGAGAAGGTGTGGACTGGACAGGATCCATCGTACAGTCATCTTAGGGTATTTGGATGCAGGGCATCCGTTCACATACCAAAGAACGAGAGGTCCAAGCTCGATATGAAGATCAGGCAGTGTGTGTTCTTAGGGTACGGTGATGAAAAATTCGGTTACAGGTTATGGGATCCGACCGAGAAGAAGCTCGTCAGGAGCAGAGATGTGGTTTTCTTTGAAGATCAGTGTATCGAAGACATTGATAAGCCAGAGAAGAACCAGCCTAGTTCAGGTGAGCTAGAGGACATGGATCCGATTACTCCTCCCGTGGTGCCTGATGACGGGGGAGTACAGCAAGGTGCAGAGGACGAGGGAGTTCCTTCAGAAGATGGACCAGGGGAGCAGCCCCCACTTGATCCACCTGTTGAGCCACAGGTGAGGAGGTCATCTAGGGACAAACAGCCGTCCAAGAGGTACTCGCCGCATGAGTACATTATGCTAACCGATGGGGGAGATCCAGAAGATTATTCTGAGGCCCTAGCCGACGAGCATAAGGAGGAATGGTTGAAAGCTATGCAAGAGGAGATGGAATCCTTGCATAAGAACCACACCTATGACATGGTGAAATTGCCTAAGGGTAAGAAAGCTTTGAGCAACAAGTGGGTGTTCAGAAAGAAGGTTGAGCAGAAGAATTCACAGACGAGGTTTAAGGCCAGACTTGTGGTGAAAGGGTTTGGTCAGAGGAAAGGCATAGACTTCGAGAAGATATTCTCACCAGTGGTGAAGATGACATCCATACGGGTGTTGCTTGGGTTGGCGGCTAGCATGGATCTGGAGATAGAGCAGTTAGATGTTAAAACTGCCTTTCTCCATGGTGACCTGGAAGAAGAGATATACATGCACCAACCAGAGGGGTTCGAAGTCAAGGGCAAGGAGCATATGGTGTGTAGGCTGAAGAAGAGCTTGTATGGCCTGAAACAAGCTCCACGGCAATGGTACAAGAAGTTCGATTCGTTCATGTTACAGCATGGGTATGACAGAACGGAGTCGGACCACTGTGTGTTCACGCGTAAGTTCTCAGACGGTGATTTCTTAGTTCTGCTGTTATATGTTGATGACATGCTCATCATGGGAAAAGACATCAAAAAGATTGACAGGCTGAAACAGGAGTTGGGCAAGTCTTTTGCGATGAAAGACTTGGGCCCGACTAGACAGATCCTAGGAATGGAGATAACCCGTGACAGAAGCAGCAGGAAGCTTTGGCTGTCACAAGAGCGGTATATTGAGAAAGTCCTAGAGTGGTTCAATATGAATACAGCGAAGCCGGTCAGTACTCCACTGGATGGTTACTTCAGATTGAGCGACAGGCAGTGTCCCAAGACGAAGGAAGAGGTAGAAGAGATGCAGAAAATACCCTACGCGTCAGCAGTAGGAAGTTTGATGTATGTTATGGTGTGTACACGCCTAGACATAGCATATGCGGTTGGTGTTGTCAGCCGGTACCTTGCCAATCCTGGCAAAGAGCATTGGGCAGCGGTGAAATGGATACTACGGTATCTAAGAGGCTCATCCAGGTTGAGCCTATGCTATGGTGACGGAAAACCTGTGTTAGAGGGCTACACAGATGCAGATATGGCAGGTGACGTAGACTCCAGGAAGTCTACATCGGGGTTCATGTTCACGTTTGCAGGGGGAGCGGTTTCTTGGCAGAGCAAGCTACAGAAGGTCGTAGCATTGTCGACGACAGAGGCCGAATACATTGCAGTCACAGAAGCATGTAAAGAGATGTTTTGGATGAAAAGGTTCCTACAGGAACTTAGCCTAAAGCAGGAGGAGCACGTGGTCTATTACGATAGTCAGAGTGCTATACACTTGAGCAAGAATCCAAGTCAGCATTCCAAGTCGAAGCACATAGAGATTCGGTATCACTGGATCAGGGATACTTTGGAACAGAAGGTGTTACAGCTTGAGAAAGTCCACACGGACGATAATGGGTCAGACATGATGACCAAGGCTTTGCTCAAGGGCAAGTTCAAGGTTTGTAGAAACCTGGCTGGCTTGAAGAAGGTGGATCCCTCCTGGGTCAAAAAGGGGGAGATTTGATGGGTTATTTTGACCCATCTTCGACTGGTCGAGAGCCCTGCTCGACTGGTCGAAGGCTGGTGGTCGACCGGTCGAAGGTTCGAGTCGAAACTTCGACTCAATGTCCAGCGAGTAATTTTGCTATTTTTTACTGTAGCTACGACTGGTCGAAGGAACCTTCGACTGGTCGAAGGGGGCCTACGACTGGTCGAAGGGATGTCTCGACTAGTCGAAGGTTACGCAGTTTGTTCCGCGATTTTGCGCGAAACTGCGGATTTGAGTCCTTTCGCAACTGGGATGCGGAAAGGAGTTTCCCAAAACTATAAAAGGGGTTGCCTAGGGTTTTTTCTATGTATCACAAAATAGCAAGAGGGTTTCCTAAAGCTTTACAAGGTATTTGTTAAAGGGTTTAGGGCTATCAAAGGTGAGAGAGAGGGAGAAAGAGAGAGAGGAAGCTTATAGAAGGGAGGTTCTGCTCATGGAGGTTCTCTACTGTGCAATCTACATCTCAGCGCTTCTATGTCCTTGTAATCGGTTAGATCTCTCCGTTTTCTCTATTTCTCTTATTGTTTATCCACTCCTGCGTGAGTGAAGAAGATTGTAACGTTCTACTTCATAGTGGATTGTTGATCTGGACGAGGTCCCGTGGTTTTTACCTCTTTGAGGGTTTTCCACGTAAAAATCTCTTGTGTGGTGTGTGATTGATGCTTTGATTTATTTCATTGCTTTATTATCCATAATTCTGGTTTGTTTCGGGAGGCTAGATCCTAAGGTTTGTGCAAGGCATCCCAACAGGCCACCCTCCAAAAACTGAAACAGATCCAAATCGCATGTGAACCACATGACCGGAAGCGGTTATGATTGAATGACCACCATTAAAGCCCCGCTAAGGCCGGCCCATTGCAAACTCTACTATATGTGTGCAGTTGTATCCTTGATGTCCATTTAGACCTCACCACAATATGTGTGTTTTATTCACACCGTCCATCTGTTTCACCAACTGAACGGTCCGATCAAGGAATCCGTCATAGACTTGACCTTGACTTTTGCCTTGTACACCTATGCCATTAATCCTTGACCCACCTTCATGCATCCAAAATATGTGAATATATATATATATATATATATAGTCATGCTCCCCTGCGCACCTAGGCACGTGCGCACCTTTGCACACGTGCCATAGGTGTCTAATCTGAACGGTCATTGTGATGCGGAATCCCATGAAACCCCATGTGACAAATTTTCACCCCGATCTAAAATTTTGGTGGGCCATAGCAAAGAGAAATGCAAATCAAGGGAGGAAACTGTTTTAATTTTTCATGGCCCATCAAAGTTTTAGATCAAAGTAAAACTTGGGCCCGGGGGGTTTCACGAGGTGCTGCTTCACATGAACGGTTCAGATTTTGGATCCCCGTCACGTATGATGGGTTCTCAAAAAAGTTCGTAAATACGTACGAACTAGTTCGCAGGTGAGCGTTCCGTGTGTGTGTGTGTGTGTGTGTGTGTGTGTGTGTGTGTGTCAGGGACTGTTACCTGCCCCCACTACAAGAAAATCAGTCTTTACCAGTGGCCAGAACCGCCGGTGAAAGTATTACTGGCGGACCTACTCGTGCCGCTAAAGGGAGGCGTCGCTAATTCTTTTAACGGCAGTCGGACCTCTTTACTGGCGTTTCTGGTGGCTGCCGCTAAAAATTGACTTTCATCGGCGGTAATTATTATTTATCGGCGCTTTTGGTAACTGCCGGTAATTAAATAAGCGCCGGTAGAACTGTACGAAACGCTGATAGATGTAACAAATGCCGCAAAAAATAAAACAAACGCCGGTAAATTTGTAACAAGTGCCGCTAAGAGATAAAAACGCCGATAGAAGAAGGCAAAAACGCCACTAAATGATGGAAAAGGCGGCAAAAGGTTGACACAAGGGTGAGAAAAGATATGCAGAACGCCGGTATAGTATTTTTGACCGCCGTTATAAGGTTGCCAAAACACCGGAAAATTGCCAAAAATTAAAGACATGCCCAGGCAATTTTATGGAAAAATTCCCCTTCCAAGTACCTTGTAGGAAGACATCCAACACTAGTATCTTCTAGCAAACAATTAATTTACTAAAACAAACTACAAATGTCTTCCTTTCCTAGCCTTCCACCCACAATATCTTTGAGAGAGTAGTATGAATTTACCCAAAAAAAAAAAGAGTACAAGCGGCCTGTGGCATCTTGTCTATGACCCAATAGTGAGAATTTAGCACTAAACATAACCTAATAGGAGATTCAAAATGCAGTTCAGGAAATAAGATATGACTTACAGTCAAAGGAATGAGAAGTAACCAACAGATGCACCAACAAAGGGCTTATCTACACACACCAAAAATAAAAAACAAAACAAAACAAAAAAAAAAAGTGTTTAGCTTCATGGGCTGAGTAGTAATTTTCAGCTGGAAAGTGAACTTCTCATGAAAGAATAGCGCATGATCAAACAAATGAAATAACTGTGATTATAGCCCTTGTCACCTTCCAATAGCCCAAGAACAAACGCTGCCAAAATAAGGACAAATGCAAGCAAGCTAAAGATCCTTATCTTTTTTCTTTCTTGCCTTTCGGTACTATGGGTTTTGGTCAGCACAGGCATGTACAAGGTAGCTCATGTACATGCCAAACATCTGCCAGCATGGCAAATTTTCTATGAGATCCAATTTATTCATTAGAGTGGAGCCTCTACCTAGATGTTATTCCCCAAGAATCAGGTTGGTCCACTCATCAGGTGGGCCACAGTTTATAAAACAAATATACGGCTAAAAAAACTTGGTTGAAGTGTCTTTACCCATCCAACTGCTTCTAAGATTATAGCCCACCTGCTGAATGGACCAGATTTACTTTCATGACATGGTCAAAACCACCTGATGAATAGCTTGGACATTGCACTTGGACGCTGCACTAACACTACAAGAAAAGGGGGCTTTAGCCTTAGTTCAAAAATGTGGCTAAAAAGGTTAAAAACTGAGGCTAAAGCCTTTAGCCTTGGTTTTGCCTCGGTTGTCCAAACCGAGTTTGAAACCCCCGTGGCTAAAGGCTTTAGCCTCAGTTTTAATACATTGGTTTCCAAGCATAAATCTTACATCTTGTGGATAGATTCCAAACCAGTCATCAAGCATTTTTGTGACCCAGGTTTTTCTACTATAAACTAATGAGCCTGTTTTCCTCGCAAAAAAATAAAAATAAAAAATCATGATGCTGTTTTGAAAAAAAAAAAAAAAAGAGGAATTTTTTGTTGAAATGTTGGTCAAATACCTTTATCTATTCACATCTTTTGTAGATTTTGATTGAAGTATAGATTAGACTTTGCAAAAATAAAAATAAAAAAAGGTAGGTTTGGTTTGGCTTGCCATCAACTGTCAAGCCTATAAAAAGGCACGCACGTTTTATAGATTGCATAGTAACATCATTAGATGATACCATAACTCAAAATAGTGAATCTACTAAGCCAAATCCTAGTTAGGCTTAAGTCTACTGTTACACATATATTCTAATTGTCTTCAAGCCCCATATGATCTAAGAAACAGTAACAACAAATACATTTAAAGTATTTATAGGACTTGTAAGAAAAGATCCTGGAAATACTTACTCTGTCCGTTGGCGCTTCTTGGCAAGGTTTTCAAAAATCTGTTGTAGATATGCAGATGTGACTGGCTTCGATGAGTCAAAGGACTCCTACATGGACCCAATGCCAATCAAAAAACAGTCTGATGTGCCTAATGCAATCAGAAAGGACATAATCAAGGAGGCAACCAAAAAACCACAATGGTGAACAAGGAAATCTCATGAATTCATGAAAAGCACTGGGCATCAACAAGATTGTATTTGCTAGAAATATTACATAGTGATAGGAAATCAGCATTGAACAATCACTACAGAGAAGACTTGAAAAAAAAAAAAAAAAACGTTCTAAACACATGATTCTACTCTACAAGAGAACAAAGGACCATATTCCTCTCAAATCATATAGCCCAAGAGGACTAGCAATTTTTCCATAACTGATTAAACATTCACAATCAATTTCGATTATGTTAAATGTCAACTGGAATGACTTGGCCAAAAAATCCCAAGCAAATGAAATTTTAAAACACTTACAGGCATGCCAATGTAAACTATCCGTCCATGTAAAAGTAGAGATGGCAAATCTGGGGGAGGTTTTCTCGGCCTGTGCTCATTGTAAGTAACAGTGCGTTCCACCTGATACGGGCAATGAAAAGAATATTAAAACACACATCAAGAAAAAAAAAAAAAAACATGATAAAGAAACGAAAGGAATCGAGACCTCTCATTTTCTGTGTATCATACTTGAATTTATGTAATCAAGATCTCCATCAAAGAAACAAAAGCTATAAATTGAAAATTAAAATTCTGCAGAAAACCTTACGAAATTGAAAATTAAAATTCTGAACACAGTATGTAATCAAGACCACTGTGAATATCGGTCAATGCCTAATAATGTAAAAGAAAAGAAAAGAAACAATTAAAAATTCTGCTAGGCTGAATCTTCTATATCAGAAGACCTTTACGGGCTTAAATTAGCATTCAAACACAACCTGTAAATCATTTACAACCAGCCCCATTTACAGGCATCCTGAGAATGAAAGGTTACATAATGGACAGAAAATTTACAGATTGAGACGCATGGAAAAGCAGGAGGAAAAAAAAAAGAGAAGCAAACACCTACTCCTAAAATTCCAAAATCATGAATGGTTTTTCTCCACTCCCTACATTTCATCAGGTGCAATAAACAGATAATTGAGTGACAGAGGTATGCCCTACATAAAAGAACAGAAGAAACACAAAAATAAGAAAAAGGATTTGAATAACATTATCAGAAGAGCATGAAGAAGACCTAGAAAGTCCAAATGTCAAGAATGATAATGACAGAAGTTGGAAAGATTTGAAAATTAAAGGGCCTGATTAACTATCAATGATGGAAGCAAAGATGACATAATAGATTTCTTAATGATTACGGCATATACTCAATTAATAGAAAATAATGACAGACAAATAGTAAATGTGCAGATACCTAACATAGGAAGTGAAATTGGAAATTAAATTGCACATAAGAGGATCATAGTGAATGTTGAGAGCTCAACATCAAAAGATAGTGCTGATTTTATCTCTCTCATTAAAATATGTATCATATTTATGAATTGAAATAAGGGATTCAGCATCATGATCAGGGAGATTTTGTAAGTTCTGGAGTATTTGCAGAATGCTTGAGTAGACAAACCAGTGAAGGGTATGACAACAACACAGAAAACTATTTTGTGACAGAAAATCAAAGGATAGTAGGGGATAGACATTGAAACAGGTAAGTTAATATAGTATGGGAAGTGGATGTAAGGCCTCTGTCGGTCCCATGATCAGAAAAATCTATAAATGAAGTTTACCTCATGGTTGGAATGGTTGCCTTATTTTCTGTGTCCTACAAAACTGGTGAAGAAGTGGATGTAAGGCCTCTGTCAGTGCTTTGATTGACCCCATTATCCTTTCCAGTATTAAAATTCCTCCCACTACCAACATCTGATCATATGAAATTAAGTCAAGGACTTCAAACGTGGAAATATGACATTGGTAAAAATAATAAAAAAGAGATCATTCCAGCAGCTGATTAGCATGGCGCAAGTTCTGAAAGAACAAACCTGATGGTGAAAATACAATATGATGTAATCGTCGATTAAAAATTTAAAATAAAAATAAATAAATAAAAAAGTAAGGAAGGTCTTCAGCTCTAACCAAGTAGCATGAATTTTACAGTAGTAAAAGAAGGTTTGTCGAGAAAAGATTGGAAGCCCCACAAGTCTCCTTAGAGATCAAGGCTTGCTAGTCTCCAACAATCTCCACCATAAACATGGAACATGTACATGGAACATATACACTTATATACGTACGAAAAGGATTCAAATGAACATATCCAATAAATGAGAACTGAGAAAATAAAAATCACCAAGAAAATAAATAAAAAAAGGAAGACTAAATTCGTACATTTTGGCGCAGTTCCCATAGAGACAAGTCCTGTACAGACCTGGCCCCCATGGTCCCAACTTGATCTGATTTTAGGCCTGCAGGTCAAACACAGGCCTATTTTTAAGTCCACCAAATGAACAGGATAGGCCCAGTCCAATTTCGACAGGCCCACCAATTATACATGTCTTAGTCCTCCCACCCAATGAATCACGCAACAAACGTGTGAGTTCGCACATAGGAAATGCCTTTTCGACCTTGAATGTATCCAAAGCCGCATCTACTCCAACAATCTCACCTTGCCAAATCACTTCCTGCATGTTCATAAAACAGTCAGTCAAAAATTATTGAGTAGGAGTATTTTTCACAACATGGGCATGGATTATGTGGATGTGACCATACCAAAAGAAGAACCGAGTAAAGGGAACCGCAGAAATAATCAACCATGCTTTTGGAATGAGACAGCCCTTGGATTCATCCTTCATGTCAAATGTAGACATCAAAATCCCTGCTCATGATGGAAAAATAGACTATTATTATTATTCAATAAAGATCAACACAAATTTGGTGCTACAGGCAGAGTACAATACACATCAGATGACCCATTTCTTTTTGACAGTCCAAACTTTTTTTTTTCTTTTTAAAGTACATCAGGCGGGCACGGAACATCTTCCTCAAAAAAGCGTAGCCACTTCCTGATTTACGGTTACCGCCATTTTCGAATGCATCCAGTTGTAGGTTGATTTGAAGCTCGGGCTTCATACAAAGTGTCCTCTCATCATGCACAAGGATCTTCTTGATACTAATCGCCTTGGGTAAGATGTACTTCAATTGTGCTAAATGACGATGTGAAAACCTCCTAAACAACATTTAAAAAAAATAAAAATAAAAAAAACCTCCTAAACAACATTTTAAAAAAATAAATAAAATAAATAAATAAGGGAAGGTGATTTATACACGATGCTTGGCCAATCAACTGGCCAGATGGAGACCACCTTTGGGCAATGCAGACCATTTATCTGGTGATCCCAAATAACAGAACAGCAATGCCGAAAAACTTCCTCCATTGAACAATCATAACTGTGCAATTGGTAACCTGCAGGATGATGATTTTGACAGCATACTGCATTTAAGAGGTAAGAAAGAGGCTTAAGACATGAACTTTCTGACAAAGATTGCTTATTTATCAAAGAAAAAAGATAGTATCATCAGCGAAATAGACTGTAACATGTCCAACTCCCCTCGTACAAATTAGCATGAATTTTACCAAAGACTTTTTTTCTAATGCCTCTACTCAGAACCTCTTCAGCTATGATGGAGAACAATGGGTATGATGAATCCGCTTGACAAATACCTTCAGTAAATTTGAAATATTCACATAGCTCACCATTCACCGCCACTGAAAAGAAACAGTTGACAACCACTTTATAGATTAGGCCAGCCAACTTGACAGAACCAAACTCCCTCATGATCGTAAAGTGCATCCAAACAGTCACAAGGTTTTGCCATATCATGTTTAATAATGACATTTCCAATGCTAGAACGCTTATTCCAGACTTTAAAAAATAATAATAATAAATATTTGTCCTATACTAGTTTGGAATAATTGCACCCAACATGTTAGTCAACAAAATTACAAAGACTAATAGTGTGACATTTCCTAAAATCTGGCGAGCAATTATATTTTGGAATAAGAGCAACAAGAGGAGGTAAACATGAACCTCCATGGAAAATTTCCCATACCATATTGAAAACATCCATTTTAATGATATTCCCACAACTCAGAAAAGAATCCGCCAGAATGATGGCCATCTAGACCCAGAACACTATTCCTATCCAAACTGAAAACAGCCTCAAGAACTCATTCTCACACTAGGACATTCATAGATGAAGGCCAAACGCCAACAGTCAATAATTCTAGTTCATTTGCTAAATCTCATCTAGAGATTTCAAACAGATCTTTCCCATTAGCAACCAAATTATTGCATCACAAATATGCAACTCCACACAAGTAGTTTAGCCCCCAAATATCAAATCCCTGAAAGTCAAATAGCATTGGAAACAGAAAGTGTCAAAAGTCCCAATTCAACCACAAAAGGGCCACATGCCCACTGATCAAATAGTTAGGACGGTACATACCTGGATCATGGTATGTCCATGGAGACCACCAGATCAATGGTCCAGGCCATTTAGCCATGAAACAATATGTACAATGGTGAAGGACAACAAACTTATCTCATCCTGGTTCACGTGAGACCCAAAACAAGCTCATGTTTTAAGTGTCACACACTAGCCTTCCCTTTCGATTTACACATATACATTCCTTACGCTTACAGAATTCTATTTTTTTGTTCCAAGACAGTTGCATGGAACTCTGAAAAAAGAAAATGCAAGGACACTGACACAGGTTTTGATCTGAAAAGTGTTGTTCGACTTCTCTTTCAGTTGACACAATCATACAACCCCAATATTGTGACATTTTAAAAGATAAACCAAAAATCATTAAGAAAAACAGGACAAAAAGAAAAGAAAAGAAAGAATGCTGCATGGCAATTCTCAAGAAAAAGGAAAAACATTGCCACTAACCAAAAAGAAAAACAATCCAATGATCATGAATCCCCTTGAAACTACCGAGATAGTGACTAAAGGCTGAAAGACTATCCACAATCACCCTGTTGTGTTTTCCATTACTTGATTCCAATCATGAAAAGCTCACCTCTCAAAATGCCATGACATTCAGAAGCACCATAGTCGATTCCACAATCAAATACAAGTTCTTATTTACTTAATTGAGAATACTTTGCCATCAAATATTCTTCAATTTCTCAACTCCTGCAGTCACCATAGGATGGCAAGAAGAAACATCTTCCAGAAGATCCATTAGTCAAGAAAGGCCAAACCTTGCCATCCCGAAATAAAGGTCCACCAGCGATCTGTTCTTCATGCCCCACTCAACCCCAAATAAATTGAAAGAAGAAACACTTCTTTGTGCAATGAGGAACACTACATTGTGACTTGATAATTGCACTTTCATCACTCAACAACAATGTTTTGATTTTGGAAACTGGGAGACCAAGTTTACAGAAGAATAATGCCAACCGATTCGCTGTCAAATGCAAAGTGCTTAAGGCAAAACATTTGGATGCCTTACACTAACCAATTCAATGTCAAATATAAGAGTGCCCAATGTAGAGCCTTCTCCATTGACAAGACGGGTTGGATTGAAAATAGTGGTAAACAGCCTCTGCCTATCGAAGAACAGAAAATCATAGAGAAAACAAAGCAATTGTAAATAATAAACCATCTGGATCAGAGACGGTGGACCCCACCTCACATATGCTGGCTAAGCAATATTTTCTTGGCAACAAAAGGTGAGGGATGTTCAATCCCAATCCTACATCACCCAAACAACCAAATCAGATGGCGTAAAGAGATTGAAAAGATACCTGTCTGTTAGAATCTTTGGGCAGATGTTTGCAAAGGTTAACATCGATCGCTTCAATCGAACCAACCGAATCGAACTCTCCAAGCAATCAAAGAACTCACCCAACATCTCATACCTGACCATCCAAACAACATATTCACATTTCAAATGAAAATCATGAAAGTGCCCTGGTTTGTCAATTACCGTGAGTGTTGAGTCAGTCAGACTGCAGAGCCTCATAGGAAGATAAATTCAAAGCATCTGCCTCAACCGAATGTGTACAAGCTCGCCACAGGTAAATCTAAGCCTCACATCCCATGTCCCAAAACACCAGGTATATAAAACCCTTAAAACAAACTAGAACATCATAGGGTTTTTAAGTTAAGAAAACTTTTTCAAAATAGGAAAATTCTCTAAGTTTTCTTGCTTTGTCGATTTTATTGATACACATCTCGATATGATCGACCTGCGTTGTCGATGTCCTCGATACTTAAACGATATCATCGGAATGAGGACAAAAGTGTCCAGCAACCACATGAACATCTGGACGGATTTATCGATGTATCGATATACCTATCATCGATATTCAAATCTCGAGTCCATCGAAGGTGACTCGATAATATCGACAGGCAGATCTCCGGCGCCCCTGTTTTTTCTTAAGAATATCATATATGCATCGATATATCGAAGCCTCCTCGATACCATTGAAGTTCAAATCTCGATGATATCAGTCTTGGGCGCCAAGTTCTTCCAGCAAAATATTTCAGGATGGTTTATCTATGATCGGGGGTCTCTCGATAGAATCGATATTCAAATGTCGATAATATCGGTACGGTCTCGATTGCATCAAACATGGACATAAACTGTCCAGCAAGCTTAAAGAAAAATCCGTTGGATTTATCGATGCATCGACACGGGTATCGATATCATCGACATTCAAATATCGATGATCTCGATGGTCCCTCGATCATTCTTGTAAACCTGAAATATTTCATGTCAAGTCTCTCTCATTATTCAAATGTCGATGAATCGACACTAGTATCGATTGTATTGGAGTTCGAAATCTGATGTTATCGACACTTGTTTCGATTCCATCGACCAGCTGGCAAAAGGTTTCAAAAGTGTATGACATTGAGTTTGTGTCATCGAGCGGCCAGTCGATGCAATCAAGAGTATACGCTCGATGATATCGAACTCTGTCATAAATGTGACCGTTTTAAATCTGTTGGAACCTTTTGCCTATATATAGAGGGCTTGTCTATTATTGTTGGGAGAGAAAGAAGAGAGTGTTTTTGTGTGTTTTACCTTAGATCATATACCTAAAGCCCTTTCTCTCAGGGAAGTTCATCCTCCAATCCACCCTCATCATTAACATTCAATAGAGTGGATTGGGGAATGAACTTCCGCATTCAAGGATCCTCCAGCTACTACCTTAATGGCAAATCATTAAGCTGGGATGCCTTGAATGCATAATCGGAATCACTCTATCTTCCTTATAGGAAAACCTTTTTTATAGTAGGATTCCATCTTGACCTTGACCCAACCCGAAGCCTCGCATCGGTACATCATTTGTGTTGCGGATCAAGGAAGCCGAAGATTCTTCATCAACATGGAGGAGATCTTCGTCGATGTGTTGAATGGGACTCATCCACTTATTTGTAAGTTATTAGAGTCCAAAGGACACTTGTGATCATTCCTTTTTAGGATTGAGTCTTAGGTGTTTCTCACCCTTGCAAGCCCTCGTAGAAGGCGTCCGGCGGGAGTGTACATGGTGGGTGCATTTTATGGACCCTTGCTCTATGGAGAGCATAAACATCCGGTTGAAGGTGAACCTATCTAAATCCTTAGGCTCGAGGTAATCCGAGTGAAACCTCCGTTAGGGTCTTATGGAGGATCTTTGGCCAGTGTGCCTAAAAGTGGGTGCGTTGTGTTGACCCTTGCTCGTGAGAGCATAAACAGTCAGCATCAGTGTAGGTTGTAAAGGTTAAAGGTGAACCTGATTTAAAACTGACCGCTGTGAAACCTCCTTAGTGAAATCCGGTACACTCAAGGGTTGAGTGCGGTTACTGGGAATGGAGTAAACAAGTAGTCGAACCACTATAAAAATGACTGTGTTTGAGATTGCTATTCTTCTGTTTGTGTGATTTACTTTAATATTTTCATATTTAAGTATCTGAGATCACACCTCACACACATACACAGTCATATCCATCATAAACTAGTTTGCATATTGTTCACTTCTTAAATAGTTTGTGATTGGATCCTCTACTGGGCTTGGAAGCCAGTAGAGTTACTTTTAAGTAATCCTAATATGTGCATGTTGTTAGGATTAGTGTAATAGGATTTTAAATAAACCATAAAAACTTTAAAAAGTCCTATTCACCCCCCTCTAAGACATATTGGCATATTCCTACTTCAACTAAAGCGGTCTTCACTACTATTTCCATTGGTATCAGAGCAGGTCTCTCTTTAAGGGCTTCACCACCTAGAGAGTGATCTTGACTAAAGTTGGAAATATGGCCAAAGGAGAGGGCTCATCAGTCACTAGACCTCCGGTATTTGATGGATCAAATTATGCATACTGGAAGGCTATGATGCACTACTTTCTGAGATCTTTGGATCACGATGTTTGGGATATAGTTGAAAGTGGATACGTGCCACCAACTGAACAAATTGTACTTGATAGTGGCACAACCATCGCAAAACCCAAACCCAAAGAAAAGTGGACGACGTTCGATAAAGAAGGACAAACTGTTGAAGCTAAAGCAATGAACGCCATCTATTGTGCCGTGTCCCAGGATATATTCAATCAGATAAGTATGTGTGGGACATCCAAGGAAGCATGGGATTTATTGGAAACAACCCATGAAGGCACAAGCACTGTGAAGAGATCTAAACTTCAACTCCTGACTTCATAGTTCGAAAGTCTAAGAATGGAAGAGCATGCGACCTTTATGGAGTTTTTCAGAAAGTTGAAAATCATTTGCAACTCCATGGGTGGATTGGGAGAAAAAGTTTCGGTTCCTAAAATCTATAGGAAAATACTGAGATCACTCGGAACGGTTTAATCCCAAAGTAACAACCATTGAAGAGTGTATGAATATTGATGAAATGAAAGTAGAAGAACTGGTAGGTTCCCTACAAACTTTTGAACTACACTTCAAACAAATCCCTAAATCCAAAACAATTGTTCTAAAAACTTCAAAGAAAACAACAAATGAGGACAGTGAAAGTGAAAAAGATAATGAAGATGAGGAAGTAGCCTTGCTGGCACAAAGATTCAGGAAATTCTTTCAGAAGAATCGTGGCCGTCCTACTAGAGGAAGAAAGATGGACAACAGACCTTCTACAGGCAAATTTGGTAAAAAGACCAAAGAACCACAATATTATGCCTGTCAGAAATATGGACATCTGTCTACTGAATGCTCAAATAGAAAAACTAAGGGCAAGGTGATGGCTGCCACATGGGATGATACAGAAGAGTCAAACTCAGAATCCAGTGACTCAGAGAGTGATGGGGACCAGAAATCCTTGAAAATTCTTATGGTCTCCACTACTCCAATCATTCCCAGTGAATCTGAGAACGAGAAAGAACAGCAAGCCACCGAATCATTTCCGTCAGATAATGAGGAAACTAAAAAGGAAGAAGAAGAAGAAGAAAACAAGCTACAAGATGCCTACAATTAACTTTATATTCACAGCATCAACATTCTCAAAAGACTTGGAATGTCTGAAAACAAGAAGGAACTGCTGCAAAAAGATCTAGACAAAACATTGGAAATCAATTCACATCTAATTAATGATCTTCAACAATATCATTCAGAAAATGATAAACTGGAAAGAGTCAATCTGTCCCTAAAAACGGAATCATCAAAGCTTACTAAACAAGTTGAATTATTAAAAGATGAAAATGAGCAACTCAAGAATGAGAATCACACACTCCGGTTTGACCTAGAAAATTCCAGAAAAATTGCTAAAATAAACTATAAATTCTCCTAGAGAAGTGAAAAGCTCGAAAAATTATTAGGAATGGGAAGACAAGGAAGAGACAAGAGTGGCCTAGGGTATGATAAAACTAAAAGGAAAACTGGAAATGCGACCCCTACAACTGAAAAATCTACTGCTTCAGGAAGCAATATAAAAACTTCCCCAGTTTGTCATTTATGTGGTGATATGGGTCATTATAAGTTTGAATGTTTAACACCTAGAAGGACTTCACATAACTCTGGTCAAAATGACAAAAGCTCACCTAAGAGAAATACTCACCCATCACCACCTGAAATGAAATCATTGGATCAAGTAGGAGAGAAAACAAAAAAGAATTTGTCTCAAAATGGATAGTGAAGGAAAAACCGAAGTGTCTGATTACTAACTCTATCCATATATCTTAATGTCAAGGGATGAAAAGAACAAGTCCAAGTCATGCATCTACGTCTGGATATTTGTTGAAATGATGTATTTTTATCTAAGCTTTAAATGATATATCTGAGGTCTCTCACCTCATTTTTGTACATAAACATCTTGATGTTTATAATTTTGATGTGTACAACGATTGTACATAGTTTTGCTATGTATACTAATGATTCATTGACATGCTAAAAGTATACATGATTGGTTGTCTGAATGCTGAAAATGAAGAATCATCTATCTTCAATATGTTTGTCGATATGTCATTCTCGATCAAATCGATCAACTGTCAATATCATCGACATCTCTTCAGAATATGGAAAGCCACATGATCGGGACTATTATCGAAACTATTATCAATAACATCGAATGAGGATCATCGATATAATCGAAAGTAAGTTCGATAAAATCGAAAACTGCCGCTCGATAAAAGGCGGTCGAGAGCAGAAAAATTCTATTTTTTTGGTCTGGAAAGAAACTTTCCGTTTTTTTTACTAAAACCCTCGGTCGAAAGTTCATTGGTGGGTCCCAGAAGCTCCTCAAAAACTGGCACTATCCTTTCATTCCTTCCATTTCAGAGTTTATCCTGCTTTTTGGTCGGATACTATCAGTTTCTTTGAAAGAGGGATTTTGTTTGTACTTCCCAAATTTGTCTTTATGGGCAAGGACAAAGAAACGGTGTCGGGTCTAAGGGAGTCGTCCAGACCCTCTCGACGAAAGACCCTTGCCTCAAAGGAAAAGGCAAGTGCTCCCGAACGTGGGATCCCCACTTGTCAGAGATATCGACAAACTTCACGTGGTGGGTCCCAGTCTGAAACTCCGGCACCTCCTGCGGCTAGCTTAAATCCACGTCCGGCAAAATATACGGGGAGGAAGCTCATTCACGAGAGAAAGGTAGACAGGGATTGTCTAAAACCATACAATCTCGAATCCTTGTTTGCTGCAATCAATTGGTTGCCCGTTCTAGATTTCGGTGGGCCATGCCAACTCGAACGAACATGCAACTTCCTTGCCACATGTCACTCACCCGTGTCTGATCCTCCCTCTATCATGGTCTCTCTGGACGGTGATGATGTGCTGATCATGCTTGCTACAATGGGAAATATCCTTGGACTGAAAATGGCACCAGAGGGTCTCCCTGAAATGGACCTCGAAAATATGGAAATTCGGTCCATGGTAACTAAATACCTCTGTCATGGTAGGGACATCCCTTGGTATCAAGGGAATGCATTGAAATCTAGGTACGTGGAACCGAAATTTCGAGACGTGCACGGTATCTTCACAACAAATATATATCCCAAAAGTACCAACCGGTCCGATCTCACCGGTTTTATGACCATGCTAGTGTACTCAATTGCCAAAGGGATAAGGATCTATCTGCCAACTCTGCTTGTCTATCAGTTGGTAAACGCCGTACATACATCCAGGGACCTCCATCTGCCCTATCCCTGGATCATAAACATGGTATGCAATGCCATCGGCTTCCCAACGACCACTAATCCGGTTCTTCCTCTCCAAATCTTCAACAAAAACAACATTCGCAAAATGGACTTGAAGTTCCACAAGTACCCTGAGGATCCAGAGGAAGGTACTCAAGAAGAAGGAGATGCTAGTGTCGCTCCCACCGAATGGAGTGAGATGGTCAGAGATGAACCTTTTAGACCCGATCCAGCAGCGTCAACTTCAACGCCCGGGTATGCCAAACGATTCAAGCTGGATAGGATTGGGGCAATTCAAAGAGATGTCCACTCAGTGCACGAGAGGCTTACCATTTTGGAAAGGATGGTCCAAGGAGTGCAGCAAACAGTACAACAGTTGGTTGAGTTGTTCACCTGTTGCCGAAACGATACGACACCATCTTCCTCGGCTCCATAAGTACTGGTCTCTGGATGCTATCACATACACTTCACTCTCATTACCGTGTATGAACATTAATATCTTTTTGGATGTTCTGCGCTCTCTTACGTGTATGTGATAGCTCACTAACTTGCACAATCTAAACAGTTTTTTTTTATATATGTTACCCATGGATGGGTTAAAAACCGATGTCTGATTTTGGGTGCCCATGAATGGGCTTGTTCATTTTGTTGGGATAACTGTTAATTTACTGCTAATCTTGGGCAGTATAGATATGTTTTTGGATAATTTTGGTTATGGCTGAGTATAATTCATATTTTTACTGCCATGATTATGTTTTAAGATCCCCTGGTTTATCTGATATGAAATGCATGTATGTCTCTTAATGATTATCCTATCTGCTATATCACTGCTCTATCTAATCTGCTATGCATACATACCTACTGCAAATGATGTCGATTAATCAACTGTTAAAACATTTTACATCTATCTGTTCTATGCATATTCCTCTAGTTATAGGTTCTCCCACGTTATTTTAACTTCAGTCAATATCCACTGCTATATCTTTGTCAATGACTGACAAAAAGGGGGAGAACAGTTTGAACACCCCGAACAGAAAATTGTGTATCTACTGGAAAACGGAAAATTGTGTATCTACTGGAATTGTGTTGCAGGTGTTAGGGGGAGCAGCTGCACCAAGACAAGGGGAGGTTGAAGTCAGGGGGAGCAGATACTATGTCGTGTACATGGTTCAACTAGAAATTGTAAAATTGTGCAAAATGCATCTACACACAATTTAGGATGTGTTTGTCTAGATACTGTTCTAGGGTGTTCTGGTATTTTGTCACGTAATTGACAAGGGGAGATTGAAAGTGCCCTGGTTTGTTAATTAGCGTGAGTGTTGAGTCAGTCAAACTGCAGAGCCTCATAGGAAGATAAATTCAAAGCGTCTGCCTCAACCGGATGTGTGCAAGCTCACCACAGTTAAATCTAAGCCTCACATCCCATGTCCCAAAACACCAGGTATATAAAACCCTTAAAACAAACTAGAATATCATAGGGTTTTTAAGTTAAGAAAACTTTTTCAAAATAGAAAAATTCTCTAAGTTTTCTTGCTTTGTCGATTTTATCGATACACATCTCGATATGATCGACCTGCGTTGTCGATGTCCTCGATACCTAAACGATATCATCGTAATGATGACAAAAGTGTCCAGCAACCACATGAACATCTGGACGGATTTATCGATGTATCGATATACCTATCGATATAATCGATATTCAAATCTCGAGTCCATCGAAGGTGACTCGATAACATCGACAGGTAGATCTCTGGCACCCCTGTTTTTTCTTAAGAATATCATATATGCATCGATATATCGAAGCCTCCTCGATACCATCGAAGTTCAAATCTCGATGATATCGGAAGGCTCTGGATGATATCGGTCTTGGGCGTCAAGTTCTTCCAGCAAAATATTTCAGGATGGTTTATCTATGATCGGGAATCTCTCAATAGAATTGATATTCAAATGTCGATAATATCGGTACGGTCTCGATTGCATCGAACATGGACATAAACTATCCAGCAAGCTTAAAGAAAAATCCGTTGGATTTATCGATGCATCGACACGGGTATCGATATCATTGACATTCAAATTCCGATTATCTCGATGGTCCCTCGATCATTCTTGTAAACTTGAAATATTTCATGTCAAGTCTCTCTCATTATTTAAATGTCGATGAATCGACACTAGTATCGATTGTATTGGAGTTCGAAATCCGATGTCATCGACACTTGTTTCGATTCCATCGACCAGCTGGCAAAAGGTTTCAAAAGCGTATGACTTTGAGTTTGTGTCATCGAGCGGCCAGTCAATGCATTCGAGAGTATACGCTCGATGATATCGAACCCGCTCGATGATATCGAACTCTGTCATAAATGTGACCATTTTATATCCGTTGGAACCTTTTGCCTATATATAGAGGGCTTGTCTATTATTGCTGGGAGAGAAAGAAGAGAGTGCTTTTGTGTGTTTTACCTTAGATCATATACCTAAAGCCCTTTCTCTCAGGGAAGTTCATCCTCCAATCCACCATCATCATTGACATTCAATAGAGTGGGTTGGGGAATGAACTTCCGCATTCAAGGATCCTCCAGCTACTACCTTAATGGCAAATCATTAAGATGAGATGTCTTGAATGCATAATCGGAATCACTTTATCTTCCTTATAGGAAAACCTTTTATAGAGTAGGATTTCGTCTTAACCTTGACCCAACCCGAAGCCTCGCATTAGTACATCATTTGTGTTGCGAATCAAGGAAGTCGAAGATTCTTCATCAACAAGGAGGAGATCTTCATCAATGTGTTGAATGGGACTCATCCACTTATTTGTAAGTTATTAAAGTCCAGATGACACTTGTGATCATTCCTTTTTAGGATTGGGTCTTATGTGTTTCTCACCCTTACAAGCCCTCGTAGGAGGCCTCCGGCGGGAGTGTACGTGGTGGGTGCGTTGTGTGGACCCTTGCTCTGTGGAGCGCATAAACATCCGGTTGAAGGTAAACCTGTCTAAAACCTTAGGTTCGAGGTGATTCGAGTGAAACCTCCGTTAAGGTCTTATGGAAGATCCTTGGCCAGTGTGCCTAAAAGTGGGTGCGTTGTGTTGACCCTTGCTCGTGAGAGCATAAACAGTCAACCTAAGTGTACGTTGTAAAGGTTGAAGGTGAATCTGATTTAAAACCTTAGGTTTAAGGTGAACCATTGTGAAACCTGCTTAGTGAAATCCGGTACACTCAAGGGTTGAGTACGGTTACCGGGAGTGGAGTAGACAAGTAGTCGAACCACTATAAAAATGATTGTGTTTGAGATTGTTATTCTTCTGTTTATGTGATTTACTTTAATATTTTCATATCCAAGTATTTAAGATCACACCTCACACTCATACACAGTTATATCCATCATAAACTAGTTTGCATATTGTTCACTTCTTAAATAGTTTGTGATTGGATCCTCTACCGAGCTTGGAAGCCAGTAGAGTTACTTTTGAGTAATCCTAATATGTGCATGTTGTTAGGATTAGTGTAATAGGATTTTAAATAAACCATAAAAACTTTAAAAAGTCCTATTCACCCCCCTCTAGGACATATTGGCATATTCCTACTTCAACTAAAGCGGTCTTCACCGCTATTTCAAATCATACCATCAAAACAAGAAGAAAAATTCAAGAGATGACACTTATACGATTTATGCAATCAATCCATTGATCCGGACCATTTATCCAGTATGTTCTGACTGCTACAGAGAGATGAGCCCAACGACCTGCCAGATGGGAAGATCCAGGCCATCCAATCCCATGCCCGTTTCCCATTCAATATGAATAGATGGGGGATGTGTTAGGACTTTCCCTCTAGCAAAGATTTTTGAGACATCTACAATCTACGGTGGAACCAACTAGATCAACGGCATGGATAATCGAACCATGGACCATACCTGTACGGATTCTATTCTAAGAACAGTATGAATCATCCAATCAAGAAAAAATCTACAATTTCCACTGAATTAAAGGATGCCCAAATCATGCAAAGAACCCAAATCATATATATCTTTTCAGCCAATGAAGTTGTTAAATTTGGAGAAACCCCCAAAAAAATCTGTTTTAGGATAGAAGAAATGCTCACTTTTCAGGAAGCTTGATATCATCTTTTGCCTTTGGCTGCTTCCGGACAGGATCTGCCTTCGAATCGGCATTGATAGTGTCAGCTTAGTAAGCAAAGTTATGAGAAAATACATTATAATGAACAATATAAATAGAGATTTTGGTGAACATAACTTTTGAAAATGATGATGAGTAGAGAGAATTAGGAAGATGAGGATGATACAGAGAGAGAGGGGCGTGTTACGACGAGGAGGGCACGGTCGAGGGATCAGCGCACTTCCTCTTGCAAGCCTTCTCAGACTCTAGCGTGTTCCGGCGAGAAGGATGGCAACGGCCGAGAGATCAACGTCTTCAACCACCAACGGAAATGGAAGCCAGATCAAGAGAGGCCGGAGTAGAAAATGGAGATCTAGATACGTTGGAGAGGGAGGGAGGGAGAGAGAGAGAGAGTTTCGGTCGGGATTTGGGATTTGGGAGGAGAGGAGCGGAAAAGGGTTTTGGGAGAAAATAGGTGGGAGAAGAGGCGTGATGGATTTGGGGGGGGCGAGTTTTGGATTTGGGACTTTTGGAATTCTTTTTTTATTTAAAATCAGCGGTGGTGGCGCGTTTTGTACATTAGCGGCCACGTAAAAACGCCCCTGATTTCAATCTACAGTGGCGGTTTGTGGTGGCCGCCTGTGATAAAAACGCCCCTAATAAATGTTTTTTTTGTAGTGCCCCATCCAAACCATTATAGAACCACCGTGATGATCATTTACAATCCAACCTACTGACAACCCACTTGGAAGTGAAGCCCACTATGTTGTATGAGTTTTATTAACACCGTTCACCCAGTGGCCCATTTGTTATATGGTATATCCGTGCCTTCCATCTCATGACCACTTGGTGCATGTACTGTGTATTACCGCTGCTCGTTAACCATAAGGCTCAATTAGGGTACAACTATGTGATCCCACACTACACCAAAATCTCTCTCTAGGAACAGATTAAAACCATTCCTAAATGGTTTAGGAACGGTTTTAAACTGTTGCTAAAAAGGGCATCGCATAAATTTAGGGACGGTTGAAAACCATCCCAAAATTTTCAATTTCCGTCTCAATTTTTATTTTTTGGGCACGGTATTTTTTCTTATTTCGAAACGGTTTTAAACCAAAAAACCGTGCAATTATGAGCAAAAGCCAATAAAATTGTAGCAACACAATATACAATTTTAAACACAAGAAAAGCCTACATCAATAGTAAAGATTCACCAAAATGCACAGTAAATAAACCTTGACACGAAAAAAAATGGTCTAAGTTGATATAACATCTCCAAAATAGGCATGTATTTGAAGTCAATTTGACTATATACCCTAGGAGGGGACACTATTTCCAGTTTTATTCCGACGCCTGTTAGAATGATTGGTTTTCCTATCACATAAAATGTAATAAACTTAGTGCTTACCTTCTCTTTAAAACTAAATAAATAAATAAAGTACCAGCTCTACTCGACTTACTGCAAAACTACATTCTGAGTTCAAGTTTTGGCAATCAAAAAATAAAAATAAAAAAATAAAAAATAAATAAGTACCAGTTCTACTCAACTTACTGCAAAACTACATTCTGAGTTCAAGTTTTGGCAATCCTTCGGAATTTCAGTCTTCATTTCAATCCTGCATCTCCTGTAAAGCAATTGGTTCTGCTTGCAAACTTGTTCACTTGCTAGGTGCGAAAATGCATCTCCTGTGAAATCTATAAGAACATAAGAACACCACCTATGGTAGTTCAACAAGGCGACTTGCAGACCTGTTATCTATTATGAAATGGTGGCAATTCTCCAATTTATAATGCCCACATCAATTTCAATCTTGTTGAGAAAAGAAGATAGCTGAGCTTAATCTGTTAAAAAATGTACTTGAACAATCTATGATAACCAGACATCTCATTTCAACAAAGATGCAGGATCCAAGACCACTACTGTATTCACATGTGTCTGTAGCTTCTCAAACTACGTATATACTTTCCAACAATTTCATGCTCTCATCATCTGAGATTCAACACCCATGCCCATATATCAATTAACGTTGCATTTGGATCATGATTGAATTGAATTTCTAACTATCATTTTGATCAAGAGGATAAATAAAAAAAAATGAGGTGAGGTCCATCAAGTACCATGGTAAAAAAAATTAGGCTGGCTTGTTCATCAGTTAGTTCATACAGGTGAAAAGGAACTGGTCTATAATAATGCAGTTGATGGCCCTGCCTAAATGCCTGATAGAAAATCATGCACCTCATTCACAATACATTGTAAATGACTGATAGAAAATCATGCAGCTGAGAAGTACCTACCATGTAGAGTTGTGTAAGCAATAGTAACTGCTTCAAACTAGTTACAAACCACTCCAAACCGTTCCTAAGGCATTATCTAGGGAACACTTTTCAAGGACCTTTTAGAGGACCATCAACATTTCAGAAGTCAAGAAAAAAAATAAAAAAAATACATATACGACTGACAGATTTGTTTTCTTTCAACATTTTTTTGGCAGTTCATTGTTTTCTTTCAACATTCAAAATCATCTGTTGTTATACTGATCTAATAATTTTGGAGAAATTATCAGATCCTATGAATTAGTACATGAATAGCATCTTTACATGCGCAATCTGTCCACATTAGAAGATCCTAAACCTTCTATCAGTGGCTAACAAATATACAGTAAAAATTGTTTCAGCAATGCCAGTGACGACCTGTCTGTCTCCACCTATTGCGGGCGCCACATGGTCTTCTGCACACATAGCAATCCCTCATCATTATTTGCTACAGCATCAGCCAGAGGGAAATGAAAAAACATAAAGCCCCAAAGTTAAATAGCCACGGACCTCCTTTCTGCAACAATGCCAAACAACATTTGAAGTATTTTACCATAATTGGCAAAAACATATCATGATAATTCTTATGCAGACAACTAATATAGCTGAAAGACATTGAAAATGCTTCAGATTTAAAGAAACGAATTCCTCACATTTGAAGCACTTGAATTGAGAAACAAAACTTTAGAATTAACAACTTGCTTGGTAGCAGGAGATAAAAATACATGTACTATTACAATGATTGCAGCCACAATTTGTATAAATGCAAAAGATACATATTGCAGCCACAATTTGTATAAATGCAAAAGATACATAAAGACCACCCAATCAGATTGGTGGGCGCCACAGGTGGGTGGCAGATTATGGATCCCAAACAGTTTCGTTGTTTACAACTGTATAGTACAACCATATCCACACATGGGTGAGCATAATTAGTATCTATAGTTACCTATTTTCAAGCAAATGGGATTAGTTTCCACTTCTCTTTTTTTTTTTTTTTTTTTAAGTTCTTGTTTAGCAAGCCATACTAACTGCAAATTTAGCTTACCAAAGAAGTCCATACGAAAAAGGAAGTAGACTTGATTAACTAAATTTCTAAAAGTTCTAGAGGAAATGGATGGAGGTCATTAGTAGTAAAACAGTGGAAATCAGTAACAATTCCTTGATTTTTGGGAAATATAGAAGAAAGCCATCAATCCAAAACAAGTAAACAAAACCCAAATCACGATCAAGATCAGTCATTCAGCATGCAGTGCCAAAGACATGAAAATTATAATGGTCACCTCGGCAAAGCTGCCATTGTGTTAACAACATTTTAGCATTTAAGCCAACTTAAATCATTCATTCAGCGTGCAGTGCCAAAGATAGCTAGATCATTTTCAGATCCTATTATTTAGTCAGGCTCATAAAACACTCCAAGGAAACTCCGGCAATTATCTTAACTGAAACTTGTAATGCATATAGAACTAGCAAAAGTAGAGATGCTGAAAATTTCTGCTGAGGAATGTTCAAAATCCAGAATGGAATACTCTAGATTCTTATGAGAAATGCATCATGTACATTGAAAAAAGATATTTGGAATGGCATTGCAGGTATAATCAAGAATAGAAATCACACCAAGGTTCTGAAGTTTTCCAGAATGCATTTCTGAAGAGGAATGGGTTGGAAGTTTTTCCTTCAGCTTCATCTTCCCATCATTAGCCATAAACCTATAGATTACATTAAAATATTAGTTGTCAATGTACACATCTCCCACAATCCAAAAAGAACCAGGCTAGCAAGCCGAGACCTCCTTGGGTGGAACTTTCATGAGATCCACCCCATTAAAATATTAGTTGTCAATGCACGCATATCTCCCACAAACATGCAGATTACATTAAAACCATTCTTCTGATGTTCCTTGTCAGGATGAAAGAACTACCTAAAAAGTGCAGTATTCCAAAAACTAGGTAGGCCACACCATAGGAAACAAAAGAATATTGATGACTTGGAAAGAAGAGAAGGAACACTGTGGGGCTCCACAATGAGTTCCCCAGATATTAAACTTTCAAATCCCAAAAGCAGCATATGCATGAAGTTGGAAATTATCATTAGTATGGTTTCTAGGCAGCTTTGTCAAAGAAATGTACTTAACAAAGATCATTTAAAAAAAAAAAAAAACCTTCAACTATTCTAACAGGTGGACATTGCTTAATTGAGAAATAGACAATATTTGTGCTGATTATTCTGTCCAAAGGCAAGAAAACAACAATACAACAAGATTGCAGGGTTTTTTTTTTTCTCCTTTCAGATTTCAGCATGACCAACAAGCTACAGTTACTATGTGGATAAAATTGAGGAGAGAACATAGAAACAAGATGCTCTATAATTTAAAGGACAAAAAAATAAATAAATAAATAAATAAGAAGAAGAAGAAGAAACCTATAATCATAACATAGAACATAATCCTATAATTATAGACTCTTTTTTTTTTTCTATAAAGGAATGGCAACATGGAATCCTTACTGGACATAGACTTTGAAATATGTAGCATTGAGGAAATTGTGGGAAATTTCTAGAATTTACTTTTAAAACGTATCAGCAAGACTATTGTGAATATATGCAGTTGATTTTACCCATTTTCCAAGTGGACCACATGATGCATGGACGGTTCTAAAATTTTAAGATTTTCAACCAGTAAGAACATTAGCATCAACAGAGTATATCAATTATCAGAAACATCTAGAGAATTTCTCTTTTTTTCTTTTTCTTTTTTGTTGAATTTCTATAGAATTTTTCATTCCACAACCTGCTTATCAAGTTCCCTAGCACGTGCATGAGCCTTCCCTAGCAACCCCTCAGCATCTACAGTCCCCTTTTTCTGTAGGACAGGAAACCAAAATAAAGCTTACAACATATACATGTTATTGAAATTCAATATAAATCAGAAATAAACTTCAAAAGTCAACAATAGCTCAGTGACCACAAATCACAGAATTGTTACAGGAGCCAAAATGTGGAAACCTTCACTAAGTCGGATGCAATGCAATTGTCTGAGCATTATATCAAACCTCACCTGAAGCAACTCTATCTCGCTCTGTAATAATGTGACCTTATCTTACCTCTCTTGAATGATCTTTTCCATCTTTGCAATGCTCTCAGCCTTGTTTTTCAATTCTCGAGTTCTATCCGCAATCATTGATTCTTCAAAGAAAAGGGCAAAAGTAAGCAACCCATGAACTAAGAAAATTAAAACCACCTTGCAAGGAAAGAGAGGTATTCTACAAGCTGAATGAATCCATCAAGGTAAGGGAAAGGTAATTTCTTGAGAAAAATGAAGAAGAAAGGGAGAGATCTGAATGAATCCATCAAGGTTTTTTTAAAAAAACCATATATTGTGTACTCCTTTAAGCAGACCAATAATGTGCTGCAATTTAGAACACTAGCTGCAAAGACAGCCCCTTACCAACAAAAAACTATCAAGAACAAGAACTGTTGGGCAGGTTGAAGATGGAAACTGAAATGTCAAAAACTGAGGGAATTTCTCACAATAACTGAGGTAAAATGAGTAGTGAAACATGTTCTTCAATTGAATGCCACTTTTATAACTCATATAGTACAAAATAATTCTATTTACACAGCTCTCGTATTGTCAAAAGGTTGAAAAATATATTTCACCTTTACTTTTCCTTCCTTTGTACCGGTTGCAGTTGCATAATTCCTCAAACTCTACTAAAAGAAGAACAATGAGTCAGACCACAGCCATACCAAGAGAACCAGCTACTTATATAAGTAACCAACAAATACCATTTTCTGAAAATAATCAACAGGAAAGATATATCAGAATGAGGATAGTACAAATTATTGCAACACCTGAATAGCAGAAATAAGCAAAACATTAGAGGATGAATGGATTCACCATCTGTGCATATTAAAATGAGACGAGCAAGTACATCTGCAAGAGGAAATATAGAATGTTGGGCCCAAGCTAGAGGAATTTTGGTTGCATCAGCATTCCATATGGGAAGGGCATACTTTTCAGAGACCCAAAACTGTTCATCCGAACCCACTGGACAACTCTAGTTCCGGACATCCAATTGTTGCCCGAAAATGGATGGTTAAGAATAAAATGGAGTCCATAGATCATATGCAATAGAAGAAAAGGGCCCACCAGTATTTGATAGAGGAAACTTTCATCCCTTCGACCATCCACAGTGAACCCATTGAAATGCAGTCTGGATCACTTAAATGTGGCCACTCACAGAACTATCACCATTAACGAATCTCTCACTCACTCTCTCTCTCTCTAAAGAGAAAAAATGCATGTGATTTCTCGTTTATAGGAAGAAAGTGAGAAAGAGAGAGAGGACATAACAAAAATGAGATAATAATAATACACTTTTTAAGAGAATAAAAAAATGACATAAGAAACAAGGGTCGTACTTTCTTTTTCCAGGAGTAACAAAGAGATCGAACTGCATTTTCACAAACGGAACTAGATTCTATTAAATTGCCAAGCATTTCCTCAGTTCATGAGAACTAGAAAGTGATCTCACTTAGTTCCTTGGGATCGTATGTCTCCCATGTATTCCAAACAACTCCAGTTTCATTTGAAGGACAAAAAGATAGCAGAAAAAGAATACAACAAACTGAAAGCAGGAAATCTACACCTAGATGATATTGGGGAAATGCAGGGAAATATTGGGAAAACATGCTGAAAACAATGTTTTTTTCGGGCCAGGTCATCTACACCTTAGGGCCCACTTGATCCACAAATCATATGCCCAACAAACATGCAGCTGCATGTGCAGAGGGCTGCTTGTGGGCTAAGTACTCTACATACAGAGGCGCTATGTCTTACATCAAAACAATAGCTCCAGAAACACCCATAGGCCCACAATAAACTTTATTACAAAGATGGTTGACTTTAGAATCTCACTGTTTTTGGCTGATTGATAGCTGCCAAAATCAGCAAGAGCAAAATAACATCCAAAACAAGTTCCTTGGTCTTCAAAATACCACATATGAACTGTACAGTTACACTTTGATGAGCAGTAATGCCATGGTCGTGGAATCCAAAAAACATGGCAGAGCAACCCATGCAGGACAGAAAAAAGAAAGAAAAGAAAAGAAAAAGAAAAAAAGCAACATCATGCTTTCTTTCTTTTTTTTTACAGATGCACTATCATCTGCCCTGGCTTGATTTTCATTTTCTTCCTAGAATTTTTATTAACAACCATTTTCTTGAGTCCTATGATTACCATATTGTGGCCTACCTAGGAGAAAAACAACATGATTTTTTAGGCCATTAGTTTTAAACAATTTGGCCCACCTAATGAAAATCTCCTAACCATATTGGCAATGTGAAGATCGCCATTGTGACATGTCCCAACCAAATGTGGTACCTTGTTGCATGCTCAAAAGGGACATCTATGAGGCGGAGAAGAATCGATCCTTGTGCAATTGGGAGAAACTGAAATGCAAGGCAATACAATCCAATTGATCCCAAGTGAAACCCTGTAAGTTTCAACATTCGAAGACTGCAAAAAGTGGCAAAAGGATTAGTACCCATGTAGTGAAATATGTGGAAATGAGTTTTCTCTGTATCCAAACACCAGAAGACGGCTGATGAATTGACATTAGTTTTACCTCCTCTCCCTCGAAGTCAGCAATATCTTAAATATCAAGAGATGGTTTTGTATTGTATAAGCAGAAAATGCTTACCATCAAGTCCATAAAAAGTCCATAAAAGAATTGGGTAACTGAAATTACTACTGCTTTGATTTGCTGGTAATGCTTACCATCAAGTCCATAAAAAGTCGGGATCCTTACTCTTGCTCCGGTGGTAGACTCTCAGGAGTTTCAACACCCGGTCAAGGGTTCGAGTATCCATAGGTGGTGAAATCCCACTACGGCGTGAGTGTATGGGGGTGTGTGTGCGGGTGAAAAAAAAAAAAAAAAGTCCATAAAAAGTCCCTTGAGTTAACTCAGACCATTTGCGAAAGATTTTCCCCATGAAATAGCTAGGATAGAGAAAAATCAAAGCAATCCAGAGAATGAAAACCAACCACATTGAAGTTTTGAGTACCCATTTGGCCAACAACACCAAGGAGCGTCTCTGCTTGAAAAAATTGTTATAAAACCATGTGTTTGAAATAACCACGTCATCACCTGAATCTTCTTTTCCTCATAATTCAGAGATCATAATAGAACATCACACACGCCCATTTACCTACAAATCAAAAGATAGCTTTATTTGGAGAGACGAACAACGTCACCATCAATAAGCTAAAATATACCCGCAATTTTGGTAAATCTCAACAAATTCAAGATACATTTACCAGCCATATTTTCTTGGTAATAAACTTAATGCCAGGCGACAGACTACCAGTCATACAAATGTCAACTTCTTTATGGGGACATCACGCGCACGCACACCCCCCCCCCCCCCCCCCCCCCCCCCCCCCCCACACACACACACACACACACGTACGGAAGGAGGAGGAGGGCCCCACCATCGATCTGGATCGATGACGACATCCATGGAGGGCCTCCTAGTTAGATGACTGCGTTTTGATTCGTTAGAGTGGGCCCGATAGTCATGTAAATCACATCATGGGTTCTCATGATCGTGATCCACTATTTTAATTAATCTAGTACTTTGAGTTTTGTCTATTATTGTTATTAGGAATATCATGGACGGTTTAGATTGTTTTGATTAGTTGTTATTTTTTTATTACTTCGTCTCCAAGTAATAGGTTGCGCACACGGCGCGAGTTTTGGGGTATATGGTTTTATTATAAATAGACACCTCTTGCAGTCTTTTTATTGATTGAAGATTAATAAAATTTCTGCATTTTTCTACTCGTCTAAATTTCTGAGTTGTGGAGATCCAATTGGGTGTGAAACTCTCCCTTCCTCAAAGGGCTGACTACCGTGGTGCGAAGCCACACCTATCCCGATGCACCCCCACCTTCTACCATTTATATTTTTCTTCTCCTACAATCATCTACGCTTCGAATTCATCATCTATTACAGCCGTTTTTCTCTTTATAGCAGATTTCCAGAATCTGGTCCTGTAGGAGGGCTGAAACTTCGGCGGAGCACCACGCACAGACTGTGCATCGGATCAGGTTGAAATTTGGAGGTTTCGTTGCCCACCCCTGGCCAACCATGGCTAAGCTGGCCATTTTCTGATTTGTGGGCCTTACACACGTGCGGGACATCTCCAGCGCACGTGCGTCTGGGCCTTTACCGATGTCCACGCGTGTGACGCGTCTCTGGTTCGTCTCCCTCCTCACTTTCACTCCTCTTTCATCCCAAATCCCTAACCCTAACCCTAAATTACTCCAATCCCCAATTTTATACCCTTTCTTCAACCTTAGGGTTCCCTGAATTGAAATCTATGAATCTCTTGAATTGGGGAATTATTTTTGTGCATGTGTGGATGAATTTACCCTCTTCTGATTATTGTTTGGTCTATAATTTTGATTGATTCAGCCCTAGCTTGTGTAGGCTTGGACCTGCATAGATTCCCCTTGATTGAATGCTTGAACTTTTGTGTGGGATATGGAATTTTGTGTAATTGTTTCTGAACTAACGTGATCTAAAGCCTGACAATCATGCACATCATATTTGAATTTCATGTCTTGCATCACTTCTGTAGAAAAAAAATAGTTGTGCAAATTAAATACAATACAAGCATTTGAATTGTAAATAAAGTGCAAACCAACAACATCAACTAAATAAAACATTTGAGGAAAAAAAATATAAAGAGAGAGACGCAATATCAAGAGAATATAAGTTTCTAAATTAACCCCACTACATCTCCTGATATTAGCATGTGGAGAATAGGCAATGGTCATGCGTCGAAAGAGAAGATATTTCTGTGGGGAGTTTTGTCAAACACCTTGCAGGTGTGATGAACATGACCGAATTTACAATACATAGAAATGAGCTTTGAGATGAGGAAGTTGTTGGGGATGATGTCAAAAACATGTGTCATACGCGATACATATCATATGCTAAGAACCAATAAACCAAAAAGAGAAAACTGAGCTTCAAGAACAAAAGAAGATAATTTATAAATGTATCTTCAAAATTTAAAGGGAAACTATTAGAACTCAAAATTCTACTATTCGTTCTTTCAGCAGTTGAAAATATGTAGTAAGAAATTAACATAAGCATTTTGGTAGACATCATGCAGTGGCCTTGCATCATCCAAGGGGACTTGGCATTGATGAGCGGCCACCAAGTTGTTTGAGTTAGACTTTGGAGGTTTTGTACCTTTTGAATCCTTTTTCTCCTTCACCTTTTCATTATCAGAACTCCTAGAAGCATTCCGATTAGGTTGCTTGCTGCGGCAAAAACCATCCAGACCGTTTAAAGGTAGAAGAAGCCTTGGAACTTGGTGTAATAACTCAGCAGACCATTGGAAAGGGAGGTGATATATATTTAACTAAATGCATAGAAAATGCAGATGATATATATTTGACAAAGTTGTAAACCCATACACCTACTTACATTGTCAGCACTTCAAATAAGAAAACAAATCCAAGAACTAAAAGAGCTTATTGGGATTTGTATTCCTAGCACATTAAAAAATTTACCAAAATTCCCAACAATCCAATTCAAAGTAAACCAAACCCAACTCTTAAAGCGCTTTCTCACCCAAAATCCCAATACATAGAATAAAATCCAGACCTTTTAAAACACCACAAAAAACTCAAAACAAAAGATTTTTCTCTAATTCCAAAGACAGCAACCAACCAGGTTCTGACAATTTCAATGGTCCTTCCACACTAGATTTCCAAGGTATTTTTCCATTGAGAAAGAGAAATTTGGTTCTTCCATAAAAATGGTATGAATAGCCTTTTCCAAATGTAGCTAGGCTAGATTCAAAGATTAGGTGTCATTTTCTAAACATTTACAATCTTATTCAAGTTCTGTGTTCATCTTCAAGATCATCAAATCTGCAGGCTAAGGTGTTATTACTCACATAGCATCCCACCAACAGATAGATATAAAGCTCCAGAGCCTGGAAGATTAAAGCTTGCTGCCATGACTTGGAAGCCCATTGCTACTGCCTGAATTAGTCAAAAAACATAATAGCAAAGGTCAGATTTCAGAAGTATATGACGTTGTTCCAGATGGTGACAGCTAATCACTGAAAATTTGAGAATTTTTTATGCAACAAACAATTTTTGATTTACAGTTACTGCTACTATTACTGTTACTGCTCAAACTTCAAGTGTAGGCTGTCAAGAACATGAGATTTACAGTTTTACGAAGATGCACTATCTTGCCTTCTCAAGATTAAGCATTAGACATCTCCTTGCATGATATAATCTATATGATTTGATTAAGGACTACATATTTAGAAATAGTACAACCAACAATAAGAAAATGCCATGAAAACATGAAAACTGTGACAAGCTCTTGGAAGCAACCACCCATTCCATAACTAGAGATTTAGCCTTTTTAAACACCTCTGCCAGCTCTCTCTTCTGATTCCTAAAGCATCAATCATTCCTTCCTTGCCATAAAGACCAATTTGGTCATCAAAAGTTAGAAAGTGTTTCAGGATAAACTTACAGATCCATTGCATGTTGGGCACTCTTTGGAGGGTAATGGTAAAGGAAGATCTATAGCAGAAGGAAGGTGGACCAATTCAACCCGGTTGTCAACAATGGCCTCTACAACGCACTCATCTATCGACTTCTCTCCACTACAAGAGGGTATTACAAAAATACAAAAACGGGGAAGCAAAAATAGATGTAATTACCATTTCACTAGTATTTTATAAAAACTCAGAAAAGCAAATACAAGGAACTTGTTGGAAATAGAGCTACCTTTTCAAGGATTCTTAATCGAGGCTCTGAGTCCCCACTAAAATATTATCACAAACATTGCAATTTGAGTTTGCAGAGCCTAAGGCAATGCCCAGAGAAATGTCTGGCATTATAATCCAAATTCATACTTATTAGTGAAATCAAACAAACGATGATTTGTGTTCTATATATACACTGGGAATTAAGAACCTGGCATTGCTTACCAGTTTCTTCTTAAAAGCGAATATGATTGCACTAGCATGTTCTGCAACATTTCCAACCATCGACAGCAGGATTATGCTAATGAAGCTAACTGAAAGACCCCATGATTCGGATGCGTCTTGATTGAGAAAGCTGATCATCCATGTAATTAGGTTGTGAAAATGATTAAGTTGGAAAGGGAGGTGATATAACTAACAATCATACCTCAATGGTGCCCACAACGTACTCAGATAAGAGAGCGATTACAGCCGTCATGCCTGCTAGCCAAGCAAATGCATTGGTGAATCCTATAACTGGCTCTTCGTCGGAGACGACATCATCGCTTTCATAACGGATAGCATACATACAGGTGAGCTGCTGAAATTTTTGTATAATACAGAAATGCATGATAAGGGACAATATACATACAGGTGAGCCGCTGAAACGGGTGAAACCAAACAGAACTGACCCACCATTGATGTTGGCATTCCACACTGCTGGGCTAGAACTGAAAATGAGCAAATGCAAGTGGATCTCATTTAATGTTTGAGGAAATGTATCTTTGTCAAATGATCTTAATTGCCCATTTAACATTTGAGGAAATGTATCAGGAAGTCCTTTAAATTGAAAAAAAAAAAAATGCAAAGGAAATGTCGAGGTCTACGATGTTAAAAAAGAAACTACTGAGAAATTCATGTAATACAAAATGAATAATTGAGGCTAAAAAAAAATAAAAATTGTACAAAACTAGTTAGGAAAAACAAAAATTGAGAAAGCAATGAATAATCCATATTGTACATCTTCCAAGGAGGCATTTGAGCATCTTTCTACTTCCTATATCATGCTTATTTGTCTCATATGTTAAATCAGTAGCCCATATTGCGCCTTCCAACAAAGCAACCAGCTTGAGCTGTTGCTCCTACCAAGTTTTGAACCAATAGCAACCAAATAGTACACATCCACCTTAAGATCAAAAGTTAGGGGTGATATTGATGAGTCTATTCGCTCTGCTACTGTCTCATTTCTATTTGGACTACATTCTGTATTCTTTTCCACCTCCCCATTCACTATGGCATTTTTACAAGCATCTAGAGTGCACTCTACCGTAGAGATTTTCTCCCTTAAATATGAATTTTTTGTATTTACCTCTTGATGTCCAACCTTCCCAAATGCTCTCTCCACCAATTGGATATGCAGGATCATCCAACAAGCAGAATTTCTCGCTAGCGGCCAATACAGAGCAGAACCCGACCGAGAAATAGTCCAAATCACGTAACTCACACACCAGGCATTCAAATTGAGTTCTGAAACCAGTGTACTGCCCTCAAATTAGAATTCCCCCAAATCAAACCCATTTAATTTCTCAAATTTCCCATAAATTTTCACAAATTATAGCAATTTAGATTAAAATGTGGGGAAATAAGAAGGAATCGATCCGTGCCTGTTTATACTAGCATTTGATGGTGTAAGATAAGAGCATGAGGGGCTAGCATCAGGCAGGACAAAGAACTTGGTCGCTCGGATTGCATCTGGATGTATCGATACCTAAACGTGAACTGCTCGGAAGCCATTGAAGAAGGGTTCTTCTTCTTCTTCCTCCGATCTGAAAAATCATGGAGGAGATTCGATGCGGTTGAAGAGATAGAGAGCAATAGAGAGAGAGAGGAGGAGGAAGGAATATGGGGCGGAGAGAGAGGGAAATGGCCAATGCGTGCAGTTAGGGCTGTATAAAACTAATAAAATAAAATAAAAAAACACTTTCGATGGGTGCTCTTTGGTTTTTTTTTTTCCAAAATTTAAAAATCATTTCAAATTTGAAATGGCTTGTAGCCGTACCTAAACTAAAGAGCTTGATATTCCAAATTTGACATCTTGGTGTAGTGCCAATAGTAGAAAATCATGTCGTGCCAAAGCCACTAATGAAATATTTATCTTAGAATGAGGTGTAATTGTGAATGTAAACAATGCTCGCAATTGTGATAGCTATGAATGATATTAATGATATTAGTGATTATGGTTCAATAGAAGTATGTCATTTAATACTTTGATTAACCTTGTTTCACTCTCTAGCATGATAAATTCATATACTTAAACATGTTGATAATGATCATATTCATGCACCATGGAATGATGGTATGTGCAAGTGTACCTTCATACATTTTTCCATGCGTCAGATATGTCCTTTATAATTTGGTCACATGATTATGGATTGTTATAGCCGATAGTGGCACATGATGATTATATGTGATTTTTCTAGCCTAAGGGTTAAGCAGACCTAAACTCATGGCATTACATGCATACTACATGCATTTGAACATATGTCTTACCATAATGCTTGAATTCATGCATAATCTTGACATATATGATGATGGAAATACCACAGTTGTGCCGTATGACATGAGTTGAATCTTGACAACGAAATGTGCATCTATGATGATGACTTGGGTTATCCCTAAAAGGGACGAGACACCGGAAGTTCCTCATAGTAGGGGTAGATAGAAATCCATTAGGTTGAAAGCCCTAAACCCCAATGCTAGCTAGGGATGCCTCACCATCGGGCCAAGTTGATATATGGGTCATGGATTTGACTCCCACTAACGAGGTTGGGTTGAGAAGAGGTGGGTCCAACTTGTTTAAGAGTTGAGGTGCGAACAGGGACCGATCTGACCCGCGCGACAAGGATCAGTGCAAATGAGGTCCGCTCTAGCTTGTCGGGTGGAAGTCCACCACAAGGTGGGTATGCGAGGTCAATTACTAGTGCCCAATATGCATGGGTGTTGACCACGGTGTTTTCCAAGATATACCGTTCCCGTGATATGGCATAATAGCATAATGATGATGATGTGATTGTGGATACGTATAATACGGTTATAGCTAAGGTAACAGAGATATGAAAATATGACTTGGTAGTGTTGGTAGCATTGACTCGGAATATTATTATGATGCATATGCATTATATTGGTATTGGCATTATACCTTACATACTACATGCCTTTCAGCATTCATGATTTCTTCGTGGCATATTTATCTTGCCTGCATGTAGGACACACTGCACACATGTGTACTCACTAGACTTTAGAAGCCTAAGCATTCCTTTTATAATTTGTCAAGATAGTACAAGAAGCAAGAGTAGCAGATGATGCCTATTATGTGATTTTTTGGATACTATACTTCCGATTCAATTTGATGGATATGTACCGTTGTAAAACAGTTGTAATGTAAACATATTGTATAATAAGAGCAGGTAATTTTGCTTGTGTTGGAAATGTCAATCTTTATGTCTGATGTCTGTTAGCAAAAAATAAAATCTTAAAATATTTAGTTGGAGACCGAGTTCGAAACTTGGTGTGTGGGAGCTAAGTGTCGAACTCGGAGTTCGACGTGTCGTAAACTAAATCCGGCTACTGTAAATCGACAGTACAGGAGGCCATGTTTGGGGTGCGACGGTGTTTTGCAGTTGATCTCCGCGATCGACTGTAAAAATTCCTTTCTTGTTGCTCTTTTATATGTATCAAAAAGTTCTTTCGTACAGAAGGCAAAGGTATAACCCATTATGAGAGGACGAACCCTACCTTCTCACTATCGCTTGATCGTTTTATGATATTGTACAAGTGACTGAATAGGTGACCGATCTAATTCGATCTTAGTCACATACTGCATGGCTGCCTATATTGACACTTGGGACCATAGTTGTAAGGTTTAAATTAAGTCGCACATTCAATTCTAACACGCCTGCACTTATCATTGGGTCATGGAAATTGTAAATTGAATCACAACTGTTGTGGGAATATCCGAGCCCTTTATAGTTCCGAGGATCAGCATCTTCTTAGTCCGATCAGACGCAATAATATCCGAAGTAACGAACACTACCAAAGAGAGCGACATCCGAGCCGAACCCTGGGTCGGGTATGGTAAGCTTCAACCGATGAGCGACGACATAAACCAAGGCCCCATCCTCGTCCTCGTCCTCATCTTCATTCGAAGAAGGATGTCTGAGCTGAGGGCTCGTCCTCATCCTCATCTTCCTCTGAAAAAGGATGTCCGAGTCGAGGGCTCGTCTTCATTCTCATCTTTCTTTAAATGTCCCGTACAGAGGTCAGGGCTAAATGTGAGTGCATTATGCACTCAACTTGGAAACTACCACAAGCAGACCTGACTGGTTACTTCGCCCGCAGATGTGCATGACACAGTACACGATCCTTTGATTGCGTACAATATCTCCACGATCTGAAAATCCTCCTGATTGAGTGAATCGTGCCGAGATTAACAGACCCAGACCATCCGACAGTCAGGTATAAATATGATGAGATCCCACTGCTACAGGTACGCAACATCTTGACATTCTCCCTCACTTCTTCAACGTAGACCCAGATTCCCTTAACCTGACTTAGGCATCGAAGGGTCCCCCGGCCTAGCCAGGGTCTCCGTTGCTCACAGTTTGTGCAGGATCAGGGTTCCTTGGAGTTCATCGCGCCGAGTAGGGAGTAATCCATATTTTGTCATCAACATTGTTGGCGCCGTCTGTGGGAATTTGATACAAAAGGTTAGGTTCTTATTCTCGAGCATAATGGCTAGAGGAAAGAAGAAAGTAGTGGCTGTGGAACCAGAGCCAAATGAGCAGACTCGCTCCTCCTTACTACTTCACGCCGAATTAGCCCCGGGGCTTTCCCAACGTTCTCGCAATCGGGCAAGTAAGTATCAAGACATGCAGAACGAGATACAGGCCCTGCGCGACGAAGTAAACCGGAAGAAGCAGCAACATGAGCCACAACCACGTCCACCTCAGGAAAACCCTGTTCCCGAGCCAATCGGTCTTGTTGAGGAAGCTCATTCCGCGCCGAGGAGTATGAGGCCCGATGTAACGCCCTGAAAATGGGGGGTCGAGCATAAACTCAACTCCCGAGTTCCAACGCATCACATATGCAACAAAATGAATGATGATTGAATGTTGTCTGTATTAGAGTAGTGAACATGAGTGAGATTAAGTCAAAACAACATATCATACTCCAGAGACAGTTAAATTGCAAGCGGAAGACTGTGATAGATATATAAAATATAAAAACTGTGGTGAGTCTCCAGAGTGTGATAAGGTTACCAGGTTAATGAATTACAAGTACAATTCAAATTATACCAAATGTGTAGTGTCATCTAGTCAACATCCCTGTAATCCCGTCGATCAAGACACGACTCACTTGAAGCTGTCAGCACACAGCATATACGAACAAGCATCATTGTCTTCATAAAGGTCTGGCTCCGCCTCAGGAGTAGCGTCGCCATCTGCAATCAGACAAAGTCTGGTGGGTGTTCGGAACACCGTCTCGTAACGTGGGAGTGAGTAGCTAACTCAGTGGAATAATAAAGCATATGTTAACATGTTATCAATTCGGTCAAGCAGTAATGATAAAGCAGTACAATCAAACAATTCTAAATACTCTTGTTAATGCAAGTATGGAATGCAGTATGATGTATGCCCTCACCACACACACCCTCGTGCGACACCATCTTACGTTCGCGGCATGCTTTCATCCCTCAGTGCTCTACATCTTCCAGGCACATGCAATGCGATGATGAGCATGATTACCGAGTTATTATTAGTCCATTTCAAACAGCGGGATTGAGAAACTAAGGTACCTCCCTTGTATCATTCCCAAACATGATCCATTCTAGGGTCGTCAGTCCTAGTTAATCTCATACGATGGTGTGTTTGTAGGTCGCTGCAAAGGCTGTTAGGGCTGTTACGCACAATGGTTACACCACTCCCCCATCACCTCTTTAACGGTTCATCACTAAATTGAAACAGGCCTAGTTCATACTCTATACACTGCGGCAAAACTCGTCGCCTCACCGCAAATTCAGAGTATACTCGAGGTCACTACAAAAGGCTCATCACCAATCAGTGTAGGCCGACAGCTCGAATATAGTGTCCCATACCACCATAATCGGCTCATGAGTCTGGTTGCTCACTGGTCACTACGGGGAGGCACGTGGCCCCAGCGTAGGCCGACAGCTCGACCACGGTGTCCCATACCACCATGCCTGGCGCATGAGTCTTAGCGGATCGAGGTACCATGGTTAGAGGGATTTCACTAGTAAGTTTGGTACCCTAGGTTCAAAAAGTAGCGTCCAAACAGGGTGAACATACATAAGACAGATCGGGTTACTTGACGAGCTCGGCTAACTCGAGCGCACAACAAGTTGAACGATATGAAGCGCATAAGCACTTCGTGTGGCCAACCACTATCGCCAATCTAAGTACGACTCGAGTTCGTCGAACACATCTCACGTGGTAAATGAAAATCAGCCACGAATTCGATCCCATTACCGATTGCCTGGACTATAATCATAGCCCCAAACACAATCAATTACAGAACAGTTAAAGCAGTAATGGATCAAGATTTCAAATCATACAATCAAAGTCTGATATTATCCGTTTAAGGCTGCCAGGGCTGTTGCACGCACTCGTTGCTCCACTCCCCCATCACTCATGACGGATCATACAACGTAAACATAAATTTAAACATATGCATTACATAGATAAAATCATACAATCAGTTGAGCATGTTATGAAGCACAACATAAGCATGAGTTTGTACATATTAAATTCCTAATCACACAGCTATCCAAGAAAATCATACACATAGTTAAAGGAGTTGAGAATCATATCTCAACACCCTTAAACATTACAATTTACTAACTACTACTCATTCAAACATTTCAACAAACACTTTAAAATACATACATCAACATACATGACATATGTTGATCACATAGGCATTAGGCCAAATCCTTTCACTATGGAGTTGCCCCAATCATAACACGCGTACACCCACGACGGATAGTCATGGAAAGTAGGAATCCAAGTTCCATATTCATTTGAACATTTTCACAAACACTTGGGCTACACATTTCAACATATATAGCGTAGTGGCCGTGGCGTGATTCAGGGCAAATCCTTTCGTCAAAGGGGTATCGCCAATACAACAATCATATATCCATGACAATTAGTCATGGCGAGCACGAATGAGAATTCTATACTCATTCAGTCATTTTCACAAACACTTAGAATACACTATTTCAACATACATAGTGTATATTAGCAAAACATGTATTAGGGCGAGCCCTTTCGCCAAACAAGTATTTTATCCATATATAATATATTCATACAGCAAATAATCATGGCAAACACATTTCCAAAATTTATACGTATACGGTACTTTCTACAAATACCTAGAGTATGTAAAATTCCATATTCTTCATCTTTAATCGAAACGGAAAACAGACAGCACTTTGTATATGTGCAATTGCATGCAGATCATGAATCTATCATTATCTGACATTGAAAGTGTTGAAAACCATAACCTATACACCTAAAGTCCATACCTTTTATCGTAGAATCGTAACGAATCTAATAGGTTTACTAAGCTTTTGTATACAGCAGTTTGGTAACCTATAGAACGAAATAAGTTAGCTATTTCATAACCTACTACCAATACAACCCCAAAACAAATTAGGGTTAGGGTTTCTTATCTAGAAATGAAGTCGGAATCGCCGGGAAAGCGATGAGAATGGGGTGGTTGAGCATGGATAGCAGCAGGGAAGAGTGGCAGGGAGATTCTCCCACTTCTCTCTCACTTTCTCTCTCTTTTCTCTCTTCTCTCTCTAGGGTTTCTCTCAAATTCGTATGGCTGCAATGAGAGAGGGTTTAAGGTCCTTATATAGCCTAAAAACTCGCCGAAATAGACTCCAGGTCAAAGTATACTTAGGTTATAACCAAAGCAGGTCAGTTTCAGTTCAACGGAGCACTTCTGACGGGCCCCCTTGAGCCAAAGGTCGGACTTAAGCTCACAGACTATGGATCTAGGTTCCATTAAGTTTTCGTTCCAGTAGGGTTCTCAGATCACGCGTGGCGGACCAGTTTCAATTCAATGGTCAGTGGATCTCGATCGGAGATTTTGAGTACATGGTTATGTTTGGGGAAATATCCCTGATCCGAGAGTGTAATTTGGTCTGATTCTGACGGTCTGGTTTCTTAAAACTAATCCGCAAGCGAGAGGTGCCAGATTTATTTATTTTAAATTTAATTTAGAATTATTCTCACATTTCTCACACTCCCTGTTCCGAACTCAAGCGAATTACACTGGGACACTATCTGGATTTGATTTCCGAGATGGTTGTCAAGCCCAGCAAGGCGGTACTAATTCCTTAACTTCGTGTTAATCGGACTTCCGACGTGCGGTCCAGATCTGATACGGAGTTTCGAGATGCTCCCGAGAGCAGACGAGTAATGAGATTGATCCTAGATTTTAGGGTACCCTAGCGTCAATGATTCTACAAGTTTTGGGTCTTGCAGATCGTATTTAAAGTGATTAGTGCTAATTTCACAGGCACTCTAGTTTAACACTAGCTAATTCTCGCCTAATTTCTAAAGGATTTAGTCCTGGGTAATTTTCGTCTGAGGTGGTACCTGGGGCTTTGTAGTTTGTATATAAAGTGATCCAAGTTATACTACTTAGCTAGTTTAAGATAGTGTTTAGGATGAAAGTGCTTAGAAAAATTGAAAGAACAAAGTGGTGAAGGGTGGGATTTGTGAAGGAAATGGGTTAAGAAGCGATTTTAGACTATGGGATTGAGTTCTGACAAGTTAATAAGGTGTTAGGATCGACCCATTGCCTAAGGACGTCTAATCCCAGGTTGGCAAAAATCTGGGATGTTACACCCGAGGCGCCTCAACACCCCCAGATGCCGGTTTCGGGTCAGAATCCTCCTTCGACCCAAATCTGAGTCTCAACTCAAAACACAGCCACTCGAGCTCCGACCAATGCTTCTATCACTTCAGCCCTGACACCAATGGATCTCCGTCATCGGCTAGAATGGAGGAGGGGAAGGAGGACTCCAGAAATATAAAACACCCAAGAAATCGTAGCAGAAAACAAAGACCCTTTGGAGAAACGGTTCGCAGAGCTCAACGACATATTCCTAGCTCTGAAAAAGAAATAAGAGTCGACGTCAGTTCCCACCACTGTTTAGGCAATGATGGAAGAGACCGAGCCTCCATTCACCTCGAAAATCATGAACGAGGTAATGCCTCAGAAGTTCCGGATACCTCCTGTCATCTAATACTCTAGGTCCAGAGACCCATCCGAGCACGTGGAAGCCTATCGCTCATGGATGCAGATTCAGACAACGATGGATGCCATGATGTGCCGAGAGTTCTTGATTACGCTCACGGGATCCATTCGGAGTTGGTACCGGCAGCTCAAACCAAATTCCATCAGTTCCTTCGCAGAGTTGACTTGACTATTCCTTACCCAATTCATAAGTGGTAAGAGAAGTCAGAAGCCCAATACTCACCTGATCGCTATTAAGCAAGAGCCGAAGGAGTCGTTGAAAGATTACATCGCTCGCTTCAATGAAAAAGCACTATTAATAGAAGATTACGACAACAAGATGGCACTTGCAGTCGTGTTCAGCAATCTAAAAGAAGGAAAATTCACCTTCTCCATTGGAAAGAACCCACCAAAGACGTTAGCAGAACTCGTTGCCAGAGCTCAAAAATACACTAACGCCAAAGAATTCTCCAATGCCCGCAAAAATGTCCAGGTGGCAGAGTCGAATGGTAAAGGGAAGAGGCCTAGGAACGAGGAATCTCATCCGTCCAACAAAGGGCCCGACGACCGCGCCCCTCGCGATCGTCGCCCGAGCAGAAGGCCGGATGGAAAGTTCCGCTCCTACACCCCCCTTAACACATCCATCGAGCAAATCCTATTGGACATCCGAGGAGAAAAGCTGCTGAATTGGCCCGTCTATATGAGGGCTGATCCGAATCATCGAGACAAGCGTAAATACTGCCGCTTTCACCGAAATCACGACCATAACACGACTGACTGTGTAAATCTCAAAGATGAGATGGAGACCCTTATTCGGAAGGGACACCTACGCCGATACACTAAAGAAGGAAAAACTACTCGGAAAGAAGAGAGAGAGCGAGAGCAGCCGAATAATATCACAGAAGAACCCGCCGAAATCCGTACCATCTTCGGGGGCTCATATAGGGGAGGAGACTCGAATAGGGCGCGGAAAGCCCACTCTCGGAAGTCTGATCTGGAACATTACGTCCACTTAACCGAGTGACCGAACAAGGAACTCCGAGTCAGCCCATGCACTCTGACCTTCACGGAAGAAGATGCGTGCGGAATCCAGTATCCGCACGCGACGATGCCCTTATAGTTATTATGACCATAGCGAATCGCAAGGTATACTGCATCTTGGTCGACACTAGGAGCTCGGCAGATATAATCTATTCTGAAGCCTTTGAAAGAATGGGGATTCCGAGGTCTCACCTCAGACCTGTGAAAACCTCCCTGCACAACTTTGCTGGGGAAAAAGAGATCTTCGAGGGAGCCATCTCCCTCTCGGTAACTGTGGGAGAAGGACAACATCAAGTCACCCTCATGGTGGACTTTCTTGTTGTCAATGTACCATCGTACATAACGTCATCTTGGGCAACCTTCCCTCAATGCGATGAGGGCGGCTGTCTCCACCTATCATCTGATGATGAAATTCCATTTCCGATGGCGGGTTAGGGTACCTCCGAGGCGATCAACGTGAAGCTTGGAGATGCTATGCTATAGCAGTCAAGAAGGGGTCGGTTAAACAAGCACTCACTGTCAATGTAACACCCGTACCTCTGATACTCGGGTGTTACCTTTTAAAACCCACGACTACTAAAACTCAACCTAATGACTCAACTTAACACAGGTCAGGATTTCCCAAGCAGCTTTGAGACGATCCGCTGTGACCTGGGAGACGCAACTCACACCTCACACCAATCAAAGAGGTAAGTGAGATTGAAAAACTTAAGCTCAATTAGTTTCTAAAACTATATATGTTAGCAGTACTTTGGAAAGTCCACCCACGGGAATCTGAGGGTAACCAATGGGACACCCCTACACCTCAGACATACATTTAACCGTCATAAACAAATATCGGACCCATTCGACTGATAGATCACATCATGCGGGCCAAACGGGGTCCAGAAAAGCATGAAACAACCCACTTAAACCTCACAATAAACTCCAAATTGAATCACGACCCTACACAGGGACCCCAAAGTGAATGATCGGAGAAGATCCATCAAAAACATCGCAAGGAGGCCCCACACTCAATGCATGAGCACAAAATACAAGGGTACATGAATTGCACTGAACAAGTTGGTGCGGTTAAACTGGTGTTGACCGAACCAATTTCAAAGAAATAGACACCATCCCGCCATTTTTTTTCAAACTTGTGAAACCGTTGGATTTGGAACCCCTATTTGAGCCCACCGGACCGCTTTCCGGGCAATCCTAACCGTCTATTTTGTCGGCGGGGCCCACTTCAACAAAACCATATAAGCTTGTGGGCTCCTGTAAACCAACGAATGAGATCACTGTCAACCGTCCATTCTCCTTGCCACGAACAACTGGATCCAGGAGAACGTGATCGGACCATTGGCAAATGGGGGTGTTCTCCATCGTTTTGCCTAGGAGATTACAGACGTGCGCACGCCACCTCTAAGGGTCTCTTTCCTTAAACTAAAAACGGTTAGGCAGGAAGGAAACTCCGCCGCGGTTTCCGTTTCGGAAAAAACAGTGGCTGCCACCATCTCGCCCGTTGCATGAGGACTTGTAGGGAAAATCTCGGCCGTTGGCTCCCCTCCTCCCTGCCTATATAAGGAGGTCCAGCCCTCCCAAGTTCTGCACAGAAAGAGGGAGGTTGCAGGGAGAAAAGAGAAAGAGAAAACAGAGAGGGAGAGCGAGTGTCTTGGTGAGCTTGGCACACACTGCCTCCACTCAGTCAGTGAGGAACGGACTGAGCCGAGTCAGTGAGGGTCCACAGCAACGCCGTTGGAGTGGGAGAGAAAAGAAAGAAAGAAAGGAGAGAGAAAAGAGAGGAAGAAAGAGAAGAGGGTGGTGGGTGTGTGCGTATCAACCCAAGTACGGGTCGGATCCAACTGTGGAAGGTAAAACCCCTCCCTCCATGATTATTTTTAAGAAACTAAACTCATACTAAGCTCCATCACACCTCACCACACATGTGCAAAAACACCCATCAGCAGAGACTACACATGGAGCGAAGGACAGACTCTGTTTTAAAGCTAAAAGAAACCTGCGTTCGGGCACTATTTCAAGGCCGAACCGGTCTAAGTTCGGCCCTGTTTTGGGACCAACAACGATGTGTTTATGGCCCCAGCTATGTGCCGAAAATCGGCTTAGATGCAGCCTGCAATCGGACTGATATCAGCCCAAATCGAAGGAGAAAACATCCCCATTTCGGGCCGATATTCTTGACTGGAAAAATGGCTACCACCACACCTTCGTTGGATGCCAAGATGGGTCAGAAAATGGCCCAGAAGAATGCCCCAGTTAAGCCTCCAAAACAACCTGCTGATTCACGTCATTGCAGGGAGGACAGCCATGCATGTAGCAAAGATGATGGGCTGCTGATGGGCTTCACCAAACGCTGGTGGGCCCTGCACAAATGCAGGTGGGCCTTACCTAAAAAATAGAAGGACTGCTTTGGTTTTGGGCCCTGCACAAGTGCAGGTGGGCCGTACCCTGCATCAGCAGATGGGCCTCACCCTAAAACAGTGCTGAGCCACACAGGTGGGCCCCACCTTGATAATATGACACGTTCGGCCGTCCATCAAAGGACACCGGGCCCTGGACGCATGTTCAAAAAAAAAAAAAAAAACAAAAACACTACACATACATGCATGTACGTGCACCTTTTTTAATAAACTACATCCGCATGAGTGAAGCCGGTGGGTCCCACACGTGTGGACCCACCTCTGAATACACACACATAGTGTAGCTGGACTATATCCAACCGTCCATCATTTAGCAGGCAGTGCTGGATGGCTGCTGCTGTAGGAAAAAAAATGTATATATATAAATATATAATAATAATATAATAATAAATAAATAGGTGAATAACATATGTATATATATGTGTATGCATGCACCACGCGAGGGTGCTGTCGTCCAAAATCCAAACCGTCCATCACTGGACGCTCCAGATCGTCCAGTGCTGGACATTGCCGAAAAAAAAAGGGTAACATATACTAATACAATAAGGAGTTATTATGTATATATAATACTATACATGTTGTGGTGGGCTCTACGTGGAACCCACCTGATGTAACTGTATGGAGTCCCTCTTCATTACATATAAATAATAAAATATTATATATGGGGCCCCACACCCATGTGGAACCACGTTGACAATATAGGCATGTATTGTTATATGTGGTGGGCCGCATGTGGGACCCACGTGATCAAATGCATAAAACATGCAATGCAGGTGACGTTAAGATATTATTAAAATATATATAATATGTATGTGGCCACACCACGTGGGATGAGCTCCACTGATGGGCGTATTCCATCCTGGCCATCCATTATATAACATATGCACGTGGTGAGCCCACGTGGGACCCACCTGACACTCATGATTAAATCCAGACCGTCCAAGGTCTGGACGTGGCCCGCCTTAATACATCTACTTTCTCCAAACCATCCACTTGTGGACGCCCGGCTCTGGATATGAGCACCCGGATCCATAGCTTCACTGGCGGATTGGGTGGAGAATACCTCGTTTCAACACTTGAGGTCTTGGCGTCGATCCCTAGCAGGGTGACTAACGTGGGATGTATGTACCGACATGGGTAGCATCAACACCATCTGAACAGTTCAACACACTCTTAAATGCTCTCTGACCATATGGACTCTGCCTTAGTATTCGAGGCTCACCCAAACTGTCCGCCCGTACAGTAAATCCCATCTCATGATGTGTTACATATCCGCACCATCCATGGGGATTCCACCATGACATATCTGTTATTCCAGGTCGAGAAAGCACCTGATAAATGTAAATTATAATTTTAGGAAATTACCTGAGTAACCCGGGACCACAAGGAGGCTCAGACCAAGTTCAACAACACTATCGTACAGGTGATGACTTTCCCCTTGGGCTTTCCATTTCTAACTTAGTTAAACATAGTTTACACCAAATTCCTACTATTGTGATACTTGTTTGCATGCTAGCTAACCCATGAAAATGATTACTATTTCTCGTCTTGATGATACATTGACGAAAATCATTATTTAAAATTCTAATGTCTCCGTTTATGTTTTCATTCAAAATTACATAGTATCACATGTTATTTTGATTTCCTCTTTACATAACCTCATAATGCTACACGTGGGAGATTCCATGATTGTATGCAAGCCATACTTGGGATGCATTTAGACAAAATGCGTGTAAAATAGAGACCTTGAAACGGTGTCATTTGATCAAGGTACCCTATTAGAACATCCCAAGGTGAAGGACCTCATGAGCCGGGGATGGTGGTAATGGGACACTATGCCCGAGCTGTCGGCCTACGCTGAGCCATGTACTCCCCGTAGTGACCGTGAGCTTATTTAAATTGGCTGGTTGTAATCGGACTAATAACGGGTTGGCTAATCATGCATGCATAGCACAAACCAGCATCTATTACTGTTGTACGTGACATATGGATTCGCCTGACTGGATGTTTTGCCCGGGGCACAAACCATCATCTATTGTCATCGTACGTATTGCCTGTCTGGATGTTTTACCCGAGGCATAGACCGTCTGGATGTTTTACCCGGGTCGACGATTGCATGGGTGACGACCCCAATGTCTGTCTGGATGTTTTACCCGGGACATATATAGGCCGTCTGGATGTTTTACCCGGGCCGACGATCGCATTCACGCATCCATGCATCTAATAAGACTGCATATTGTTTGTTTTGGATTACTGCTTGTTCTTCTTTTAACTATGATTGCTAAGGTGGACGTGTGTAATCTTGAGGGGAATTCACACTGAGCTGGCCACTCATCCATCCATTATCCAACTGTACAGAACATGCAGGGACAGAGGTAGAGGGCGTCGGTGCCAACCTTGATGATGCCACTGCGGAGCAAGGAGAGGAATATTATGAAGACGAGCCGCATCAGGACGCAGCGGCATATTTTGGTGTTAATCAGTAATTTGATAATGGTTTAGTATTTTGGACTTTTGGAATTTTGTAACTAAGACCCCCAGCTGAGCGGGTCAAATATTTGGGCTCTCATGAATACACATGTTTCTTTGGGCTATCGCACTCTGAATTTATATTCCGCTGTTTCTCTGATTCATTAACTCCCAAATTTCTGAAAACGAGCCCCGTACTCGGGTTTTAGAAATTGGGGCGTTACAGTCAACATGCTAGACCCCAGAGGACTCGCAGAAGAATCGTCCGTAGAAGATCTGGAGAAAGTACCACTCGACGAGGCAAATCCAAGCAGAACGGTCCAGCTCGAAACTTCGTTGAACCTTGAGCGGCGGTCCGAAATGCTAACCTTTCTATGGCAGCACAAGGACGTTTTTGCATGGTCACATGAAGATATGGCAGGGATCTCTCCAGACGTCACGGTCCACAGGCTGAACGTGGACCCGGATCACAAACCCGTGAAGCAAAAGAGGAGGTCATTCGACGCCGAGCGGTATAAGGCCATAGCAGACGAAGTCTCCACCCTACTTAATGCTGGTTTCATAGAAGAGGTACATTATCCCGATTGGATCACTAACGTGGTCCTTGTTAAGAAGGCCAACGGGAAATGGAGGTCTACGAAGACTACTCGGATCTAAATAAGGCGTGTCCTAAAGATAGCTTCTCGTTGCCTCTGATCGACCAGCTAGTGGATAGCACAGCAAGGCACGAATTACTTTCTTTCCTAGATGCTTACTCCGGGTACAATCAGATTGTGATGCATCCTCTAGACATGCAGAAGACTACCTTTGTCACGAACAAGGGGCTCTACTGTTACCGGGGCATGCCATTCGGCCTGAAAAATGCTGGGGCCATGTATCAGAGATTGGTGAATCAAATGTTCGCCAGACAGATCGGACATACGATGGAAGTATATGTTGACGACATGCGCGTGAAGACTGTCAAGGCGTCCGATCACCTGACGGATCTTGGAGAAACATTTACCATCCTCTGAGAATACCAGATGAAGCTGAACCCCACAAAGTGCGCCTTTGGAGTCGGCTTAGGAAAATTCATTGGGTTTCAGGTCAACCATAATGGTATCGAAGAAAATCTCGACAAGATCAAGGCACTTCTCAACATGAATTCGCCTTGGACTATCAAAGAGATACAATGCCTCACTATACATGTGGCAGCGCTCTGACGATTTATCTCCAGAGCTACGGACAAATGTCTCCTCTTCTTACAACAGTTGAAAGGTCATAAGAAGGCAGAATGGACGTCGGAATGTGAGCAAGCATTCCAGCAACTGAAATAGTATTTAGGCTCACCACCCCTGTTGTCCAAGCCCGAAGAAGGCGAGCCTCTATTCCTATACCTCGCAGTCTCGGCCTCGGCCATCAGCTCAGCCCTGATCAGAGAAGTAGGAGGGAAGCAACATCCTGTATACTGCGTGAGCAAAGCCATGGTGCCCTCTGAGACGAGATATCCGGCTCTGGAGAAACTGGCACTTAGTCTCATCGTCTCAGCTCGGAGGCTACGACCGTACTTCCAAGCTCATTCCATTGTCGTAGTGACAGACTCCCCACTCAAATAAGTTCTTCAAAGGCCCGAAGTTTTGGATCAATTAACCAAATGGGCCATCGAACTTGGTGAATTCGATATCCAGTTCCGTCTGAGGATAACTATTAAGGGTCAAGCCGTAGCTAATTTCATCGTGGAATTTACCACTCCGATCGAAGGAGAGATCAACGCTAAAGTCGAGACGAATTTGCCGCCTGAGCCTCCAAGTGATCAACAGATGTTATTAAAGCCAGGATGGGTGCTCTATGTAGACGGGTCGTATAATGCCAAGCGTGCAGGAGAAGGGATTGTTCTGATCGCTCCCAATTTTGCGCCCATCTAGTACGCGATAAGACTCGGCTTCAAGGCTTCAAACAATGAGGCAGAATACGAGACCTTGCTTGTAGGACTTAGGCTAGCAGCAAGTCTGGGAGTCCCGTCCTCCAGGTCTGGTGCGATTCCTAGCTAGTAGTAAATCACATCTCCACTGAGTATGAAGCCAAGGAGACAAGAATGATTGTAAGGAGACAAGAATGATTGCTTACTTAGATGAGGCAAGGAAATTAATAGAAAGATTCTGGAGTTGCACCATCCACCAAATCCCGAGAGTAGAAAATTCGTGGGCCGACCCCCTAGCGAAGCTAGCCTCAGCCACAGAAGGAAGGATCCCACGAGTCATCCCCGTTGAGTTCATAGAGCATCCGAACATTGATCAGGCGGGGAAAAAAGCGGTTAATTCAGTAGATGTTACTCCAAACTGGATTGACCCGATCTACGACTACCTCACATCCGGCGAAGTCCCCTCGGACCGGTTGGAGGCTAGGCGTCTGAGGGTCAGAGCGACTCAGTACACCATCATAAACGACACTCTATATAAGAAAGTGCATTCGCAGCCCTACCTCAGGTGCCTCCGACCCGACGAGGCCGATTATGTGATTCGGCAAATTCATGAAGGGATTTATGGAAACAACTCCGGCAGCTGAGCCCTGGCCCTGAAGATACTCCGACATGGATACTTTTGGCCCACTATCAAGGAAGATTCAAAGAATTACATTAAAAAATGTGACAAATGCCAACGCTATGCGGCTGTGCGAGGCAACCAGTGGAAGAAATGACTCCCATGAGTAGTCCATGGCCATTCGCTTAGTGGCGAATTGACATTATCGGCCCCCTACTTACAGGAAAAGGGCAAGTCAAGTTTGCCATCGTTGTGGTCGATTACTTCACCAAGTGGGTTGAGGTCGAGCCCGTTGCTAAAATCACAGAACAGAAGGTGATCGACTTTGTCTGGAAAAACATCATCACCGGTTCGAGATTCCAAGCACCATCGTGTCAGACAATGGCGGGCAGTTCGACAACGACAAGTTCCAAAGCATGTGTCAAGGACTCGGCATCACAAATGTGTATTCTTCTCCTCGGCACCCCCAATCTAATGGACAGGTGGAGGCGGTGAATAAAGTTATCAAGCACCATCTTAAAATGAAGTTGGAGAAAGTGAAAGGTAGTTGGCTCGAGGAGCTCCCATTCGTCCTCTGGGCCTACAGGACCACAGCTCAGTCCTCAACCAGGGAAACTCCGTTCTCACTCTCTTATGGCTCAGAAGCAATGGTGCCAGTTGAAATTGGCCTCCCTACTGCTCGGGTTAGGAATTACCAAGAAAATCAGAACTCCGAGCAGATTGCAGCTAACCTGGATTTGCTTGAAGAAGTCAGAGTCATCTCAAGGCTCCGAGTCGCAGCTCCGCATCAACAAGTTGCGCGATTTTACAATTCGAAAGTCAAGACCAGGCGGTTCTGCCCAGGGGACTTAGTCCTTCATCGGGTACTCCAGAACACCGCTGAGCCATGGGTGGGGACACTCGGGCCTAAATGGGAAGGGTATTACTGTGTTGTTCGATCAACCAAATCGGGCTCCTACCGCTTAGAAGACCTCGAGGGCCGTCAGCTCCCCCACCCCTGGAATGCCGAGCACCTGAAAGTTTATTATCTGTTACGAAATAACCTTTAAGGCTCTCAATAAATGTACGCTTCCTAGTGACAAGTCTTTAAGCCTATCAACAAATGTACGCTTCCGAGCGATAAGCCTTTAAGGCTCTCAATAAATGTATGCCTCCGAGCGACAAGCCTTTAATGCTCTCAATAAAATTCACCTCTTCTTATCTACATGAACGAGTTATCTACTGAAAAGTTGCCTCTTATATGCAGAAGCGAACTAAACGAACTGATCCCTTGAAGAAAGGGTTAGAGCGTTATCCCACGAAAACTCAACAGGGCATCCCCCCTCAGTCAGGGGAAAAGCCAAAAGATGACCCGACTCCCCAACATAGGAGTCGGCTCATCGCCTGACTAACGAATGAAGCGGAGGTTTCTCGCTAATCGTGGGATGAGATGACCCCTATGAGTTCGGACTCAACAATGATTAGGTTATAAAGGCTTCAAAATTCTATGAGACGGCATTGGAAGGGGCTGACCCGTCAAAGGGTCGGCTCGGCCATGCCCTAAAGTAAACCGACCTGTTTACGAATCAGTTCAGCAATCAACAATCAAAAGTCAATATTCAAAAATTAACTATAGATTAACATGTAAAAAGCGGTCATCATCCGAGCACCCTTTCCAAAGGGTTAAAAAACATTATCATCCAGAGTGTCAAAAAATAATATCCACAAATCATTCATAAAAAGAAATCATAGTTTTTGTCAGCAAAAAAAATATTAAAAACTATGCAGTCGGAGGAGCCTGGGAGTCGGGGGCTTGGTCCGAGCAGACATCTTCAGCGGGTTTCTCTCCAATGTCATTGGACAACAAAGGTTCGAGGTTGAGGTCCAAATACAAATCCTAAACCACCTCAATACAAGCATCGAAGCCACGGTTGTAAAACTTGGTGACTTCGGCATCCCTCTCCTTTGAAGCTTCGAAGGCGTCCACCGTAGCGGTAACTGCCATAGCCATGGAGGCCTCATCTTCGGCCCGCTGAGCTTCCATTGCTTGAGAGACGGCTTGGTTCCGTTCTTCTACCGCCTCGGCCCTAGTCCGCTCCAGGACTTCACCCAATCGGGCGACCTCCTTAGCTGACGAATCCGCATGGGCCCTGGCTCGTGTTACCTCAGCCGTTGCCGCTCCACTTCGGGCCTCGAGATCGCTCACGAACCCCCGCAGCTGAAGCTCTTTGGCCTCGAGATCTTCCATGACCCCTTGCAACCGAAGCTCTCTAGCCTTCCCATCCTCAAGCTGCTGGTGCAGCTCGCCCTGCTCAAGTCGGAGAAAAGTAGCTTCATCCCGCAAGATCCCTACTTCGGTTCCTGAGTCGAAAGGAGCTTCGGGACAGACTGAATGAAAACAGAGAGATAAACATACGAATGTGAAGGAAATAGAAACTAAGAAGCAGAAAGACAATAGAAAATACTATGTAAAAAACAGAAGCCATGTCATTTAAGGAGCTGTCTGATTTGGTGAGAGGTTGGTTATCTTCTCCTCCGGGGCATGTTTGGCAGCCCAAGGCACCAAGCAAGACAGGTGGTAGCCCGGCTCGAGCCTCCTGCAGCTCGTCCCCACCTAGGCGGAGCCCACTGCCTCCTCAGCCCTGGTCCAGCTCCCTGCCGAGACTCGAACCTCGGCCCTGAAATCATTCCCGACATCGGGAGGAGATAACATGTCATCAGCCATCCGGATGACCTCCTCCCGTTCGGAGGAAGAGGGCATGGTAATGCAAAGCTCAGGGGCTGCAGGAAGAACCTCCACAGTAGGGGGGCGATGGTAGGCGGGAGGGAAAGAGTCGGAGCAATGATTGCAGGGACTTAGGTCTCGGCGGGCACCCCAACTGGAGCTGCGGCGATGAAAATCGGAGTTGCAAAAATATAAACTGGACCAGAGGGGCCCTCCCCGCGAGGAGTGGTCTGCCTCCTCCGAACAGTGGTCTTTATTCGGGGCTCGGCCCTCAACATCTCCTCAACCGTTGGGGCGACTTTCCTCTTTTGAGAACCAGATGCCTCGACCATGCCTGCGTAGAAAATAACAAATTAGCAACCAAGTGAATAAGTTTGACCTCTCCAAAAGAAACGGAAGAAGAATTTACTGAAAGATGTTGGGAGAGGTTGGGACTTGCATAGCCCGGACCAGTGAAGGTTGGCGGCAGTGATCAGGTCTGACCAGGAGCGAAGCTCCCCCGATCGCGCCTTAGCTTTGGCATTGCAATTCTTCTGGTCCGAGTCGAGGAGAGGCAGACCCCTTGGGAAATCCACTAGGATAAAGAGAGCTTCAGTCCGGCTGGAGTAAAAAAAAAAAGAGGGGGGGGGGGGGAAGTAAAGGAAAGAAAATGCTTAAAGTCCGACCTGATTTTGAAAATCGAGTGGGGACCTGGGTCGTCAAAGTCTCAAGCTCCGCCGCTGGTGCCTCCCATTCGTTCGCAGCCCAGAACCACTTATTTTTCCAGTCCTTATTGGAAGACGGAAGATTCATCACCAACCCCGACCCTTTGCTACCTCGGGTCGCGAAACAGTATCATGGTTCTTGGCTATTATGCTTGACTAAGTATAAGCTTATCAACTCCTCTAGGGTCAGCTTCGGATTCCTGACTTGATGCCAGATGATGAAGGAAGAAATCAACACCCTCCATGCATTGCGGGTGAATTGCCCGGGAGCTAATCCGAGGTAGGTTGTTAGAGCTCGGATGAAAGGATGTAAAGGGAGTCGGAGCCCACATTGTAGCGCACAGAGAAAAATGGCGACCTCCCCTTCAACAGGCTCGCCAGCAGTGTCTAAGGCCTCATGTGCCCTTATCCGTACAGTGTCTGAGATATCGAACTCAGAGCGGATCCATTCCATCTGAGACTCTATCAGCACGGAGCCTCCTGGGACAGTTTCCGAGGTCCGCTCACTCGTGGGGATCTCAGTAGCCATCGGGACTGGGGCTCGGGGGCTCTGGCTGCTTTCTTCTTGCCAGCTCGGTGAGTCCGAGCCCCCTCCTCTTTCTGCCTCCAGGGTGGAGGGAAGAGAGGTACGACCTCAAAGAGGCCTTCAGATGCCCCTCTTTCATGATCAGAGCTCCCCGGCTTGGAGTCATCATTCAAATCCCAACCGTCTCCAGATAGGATGACATCTTGGAAGGAGTACAGAAAAACACAAGGAGAAAAGACTCTCCGGACGATCACCGGGAATCGCTTCTGCCGGGAATGCTTGATCGGCTTGAATCGCCTGGTCGGAAACTTGAAATCGGTCAGAATCGTCCTCACCGAAAATTGCCTCCTCCAGCACGTACCTGCAATTAAGAATACAAGTAGGGAGAACGATCCCGAAGGGAGTTTATATAGGCAATATAGGATCTTTGTATTAATGGCGAGGAATGATGGCCTCAGCCGAATCGTCGCGAGCCGACTCCAGAACACACGTGGCCGTCCGCTACTGGCTCAGTCCCTGCCCGATGGTACGTTTCTGACATCGAACAGCGTGCTCTGATATGCGAAACGGTACTCGAGCAGGGGAAGCGTCGCCTGGACACTTCCCCAGGCACACGTGGCAACCTATCATAGGCTCGGCAATTATTCGGAATCATAACCGTCACCACGTGTCCACTGAAGGATGGTCTGTAGGTGGGAAACCTTGAAGACGCAACGCTTCAAAATTTCAAAATCATGATAATATCGATATACACGAAGGTTCAGTAGATGAGGCGGTTAATCTTTTGTGAGATTACTCTCCGAGTCCGTAGCCGACCTCAAAGAGTAGGGGGCTTCTGTTGTGGAAAGATCTGAGCCCTTTATAGTTCCGAGGATCAACATCTTCTTAGTCCGATCAGACACAAGAATATCCGAAGTAACGAACACTACCGAAGAGAGCGACGTCCGAGCCGAACCCTGGGTTGGGTATAGTAAGCTTCAACCGATGAGCAACGACCTAAACCAAGACCCCATCCTCGTCCTCGTCCTCATCTTCATTTGAAGAAGGATGTCCGATCCGAGGGCTCATCCTCATCCTCATCCTCATCTTCCTCTGAAAAAGGATGTCCGAGCCGAGGGCTCGTCTTCATCCTCATCTTTCTCTAAATGTCCCGGACAAAGGTCAGGGTGAAATGTGAGTGCATTATGCACTCAACTTGGAAACTACCACAAGCGGATGTGACCAGTTACTTCGCCTGCAGATGCGCATGACACAGTACACGATCCTTAGATTGCGTACAATATCTCCACGATCCGAAAATCCTCCTGATTGAGCGAATCGTGCCGAGATTAACGGACCCAGACCATTTGACAGTCAGGTATAAATACGATGAGACCCCACTGCTACAGGTACGCAACATCTTGACATTCTCCCTCACTTCTTCAACATAGACCCAGATTCCCTTGACCTGACTTAGGCATTGGAGGGTCTCCCGGCCTAGCCAGGGTCTCCGTTGCTCACGGTTTGTGCAGGATCAAGGTTCCTTGGAGTTCATCGCACCGAGTAGGGAGTGGTCCAAATTTTGTCATCATCAGCAACAATGTGCATCATCATATACCTAGCACAATTTGGACGGTCTTGATAGTTGCAAATTAGAGACGCATGTAAGCAGATGACTCACAACATTTTTAATCTGTGAAAAACTAACACATGAGTCTGACTCTTCAAGACCTGCCAATGGAGAACCATTGAGTCCGACTCTTCAAGATTCTCTCCTTTTTTTAATAAGAAATTCTTCTGTTCTGGGAATGCTGTGAGTTACTGTACTCCTAGTTTTATAGATCAACTGGACAGTCCAATCGGTTGATCTGAAACGTTTAATAAGTCCAGAAGACATCTCATGGTCAGCCATGCAAAAACCTCACTGATAAGATGATCCAGTCTATCCTTAATTTGGCATTATTTTCTGTAGCCATCCTTTTAACAAGCCATGGACAGGATGATTATATTTTTCTTAATAAAACTGATTCTTTAGAATCACAAGCAACCCCATGGTGTTTCCGGAAAAATAGATAGATCAAATTGTTTATTCACCTATTTTTGTGCAAATGATCTTGACCACCCATGTTAAAGGGTTTTATCAAATTGTCATATTTGTTAGAACAGTATGATATTTATATGCTCAGCCCATGAATGAAATGTGCATTGGAGCTAATGAACGGCCCCGATCAATGGATTAGAGTAAGAGTCCCAGTGCAACTAGGAGTACTGTAACTTTAGACTGCTTTAAGAAAGCTGTATGATAGGTCAGAGATCCAATATTATACATCCATACATATTTAAAGAAAAAAAAAAAAAAAAAAACAAAATCTGATGATTTAGTCCAAGAAACAGGTTGACCCACTGGTCAGTGGGCCACAGTTTTCAAAACAAACCCACGAGTCTGGAAATCTGGATAGAAGTTTTCTAACCCATCCACCTGTTTCCAACATTAGGCCTACATGCTGAGTGGACCAGTTTTGTTTATGGGAAAACATGTAAAAGGTTGTACCGTTTTCATGAACTTATTGCGCCATTCCCGCACAGTTGGTGCGTACATGAAATTTATTGCAGAGGCGTGTGCGATTAGCAAAGCTAATATTTTGTTTTCTTCTAGGTCGATAGGCCCAGCTATGTTGCAATATGTCTACTGTTGACCGGCCATCACAATATTTATTAGAACAAGGACTCTTAGTGCCCATTTGGATACCACCAAATAAGTTGCATTTTTTACCTACGGTAGTAGATATATAACTTATTTCAAATAAGTTTTGTTTATGATTAGTTATAAGTAACTTCTTTTACTTAAAAGTACTTGATAACTTCAGTTAAATTCTCATGCTTTTCTACCTTTCACAAGGTACTGAAGAGAGGTATCAAAGAGACGAAAGAGAGAAGCAGATAATTAGTTTACCGAACATACTTATCTTCTTAATAACTAGAAACTAACATAAGTTATTTGTAGCTAGCATAAGTAACTTAAGCAACTTATGATCTTAAGCCTTTGGATGCCACCAAATTAGTTACTTTTTTTTTTTTTTTTTTCTTTCTTTCTTTTTACAACAGTAGATAAGTGACTTATTTGATAGAAGTTTGGTTTAAGATCCATTATAACTTTTTTTTATTTAAATGTACCAAATCACTTTAACTTAGGGGCCATTTGGATTGTAAATCACTTAAGATGAGCTAGTTATGTCTTAAGTAGATTATCTTGATTTCTACTTATTAAATAGAAGTGATTAAGTAACTTTAAGTAAAAAAAGCTACTTATAATTGATCGAGACAAAACTTAGTTATCTCAAATAATTTTATTTTTTTTTTGTTAGCTTTGTTAGTACACCCACTGCTAGTTCACACTTCACTGTTAGTCGCCCCACTAGGGAATTGATACCAAGACCTCAATGTTGAAATGGGGTATCTTTCACTCAATCTACCACTTGAGCTATGGATCAGGGTGTCAAATAAGTTACTTATTTACTGTTGTAAGGAAAAAAAAAAAAAAAAAGTAACTTAGTAGTATCCAAACGGGCTCTTAATAAGTAGAAACCAAGATAAGTTAATTAATGAGATAAAAATAGCTTATCTTGAGTAACTTATGATCCAAAGCCCCCTAGGTAACAATTGAATCCAGGCCATTCAAGGTAGGTGGGCCACCATAAGTATGTGCAGGTAAAAAAGAAAAAAAAAAAAAAAAAAAAAAATCAATATTGAAACCATCTTATCGGAAGAGAAAAACGACATCTTAGATATTTCGATGGTAAGAAGTCGAAGTATATCTAGAGGGCTGAGATCAGGACTGCAATTTTCACCCTAAGCTATGTAAGTTGGGCCGACTTCTTGGCCGCTTCCCATGCACAGGCGATCGTTCTAAGTAATATGGACAAAAATTTCTTGGGCAACCCACCGCCCTCTTTAAATGAAGTCAAGATTCCAGAAACATGTGATCATCACTTGACCGTTGCCTGAGCGTTGAAACAAAAAATCCTGAAGCGTTTCTTCTTATTAGACATGTCTAAATAATTAAAGAGGTGCGCTCGAACGGAGTTGTGTTGGTAACAGCCCACTGTAGTCCCACGTCAATTGTGCATTAGATCCAATCTGCTCATCTCGTTTTACTGACATCCTCACCGTAGAAATAAAAGACCTGGCCGATCCAATACTTAGGGAGCGACGTAAAACGTGTTTCATGCGTGGAGTGGCACATGGAATCTGAAATTTGGTGGCCTCCTTTTATGCCAATGGGTTTGACGCGGATTCAATACCGACAATGTCAGTAGCAAAAAGTGACGTCACCAAGATATGTAGGCCCTGTTATGGTGTATGTGTTGTATACATGTCGGCCAACCATTTCGAGAGATCATTTTTTGACATGAAACAGGGATTGAGACATATCTAAAGCTCGAGTGGACCCACCGCAGGAAACAGTGGGGCAGTGACACCCAACCATAAATCATTCCTAAGGCCCACCGTGATGTATTTTTTGAGATCCAACCTATTCATAAATTAACATGAAGATAGATGAAGGGAAAACACAAATATTATCTTGATAGAAAATTTCTATGGCTCCTAAGAAGTTTTGAATGGTGGCTCTCTGTCCCCACTATTTTCTATGGTGGGGTCCACTTGAGCTGTGTTTCTGTGTCATTCTTAGGGTCATGTCCTAAAATGATCTCTTGAAATGGATGTATGTTGTAGATATAATACATACATTATGGTGGGGCTCACAGAACTTTCACAAAACGTGTGACGTCACTTCAACAGCCAGTTGGCTACTGACATTGTCGGTATCTAACCCGCGTCCTAGTGGGTTCTGGTAACCCTTGTGCGGATTAGATGCTGATAAGTTGAGTAGCGATAGTCGGCTACCCAAGTGACGTAACCAAGTTCTGCGGGCCTCACTATGTTGTATGTGTTGCATCCACCCCATTCATCCATTTTGAAATATCATTTTAGGGTATGAGCCAAAGAATGAGGTAGATAAAAAGCTGTAGTGGACCTCACCACAGAAAACAGTGGGGAGAGTGATTCTCACCATCCATACTATCCTAAGGCCCACCATCATGTTTATTTGAAATCCAACGTGTTCATAAGTTAAAAAAGACATGAAATAAGGAAAAACACAAATATTAGTATGATCTAAAACTTTCCTGGCCTTTAGAAGTTTTTAATGGTTGGCGTCACTATCCTTGTTGTTTTATGTGCCGGGAACACCCGACCTCTGGATTTACGTCATTCTTTGAATATTTACCTAAATGATGTTGTTTTCTGTGCTGGGAACACCGGACCTTTGGATTTATGTCATTCTTTGATTATTTACCTAAAATGATATATGTCATTCTTTGGATAGTTACCTAAAATGATCTCTCCATATGGATGGAACGTGTGGATACAAAACATACATCATGGTGACATAACTTGAATAGCTAGAGTCGCTACTTGCTACTCAACCTGTCGGCAGCTAATCCGCGCCCGCAGTTTAGCCACCTCTGTTTGGCCAGAATCTTGCGGGGTACTACTTTATCAATACTGGAGATTTCAAGTTAGGTACCCCATTAATTAAGTAATTCTCTCTAGAGTACATTCCTTTGTAACTATTGGCCGTGTATTGGATTGGGTCCGAAGCTAAAGTGGGTCATTTGATGTTTACCTGAAATTCACTTCGAACACAAGTGCATCACCTCATTTTAGGTGAGCCAAAAATTCAGACTCATTTATCATTCAAATGGATTACATGATTGGAAACGATGTACAAGACAGCACTCACCCTCAAAACTACCCATGGTATGGTACACGTGAAGCACATGTGGGCCTTATTTGAGATCTGGGCTAAATTTTGGTGTGACACCTAATGGTTATAGTAGATTTTATACGAGCATTACAGTGGACCATGTGAAAATCAAGGGTAATTGTTTCCTTTGGTGTGGTCCACTCGAATCACATGTCAACTTACATGTCTAATGGTTTGAGTGGATCTCACATACACATCATGATAAGCCTAGTAAAAAATTAAGAATGGGGCATGCAGTATTTTTTTATTTTTATTTTTTTAAAATTTTATGAGGAATTACCTAATTAGTATGGAATTTACATTTCAGTACCTTCTTCAAAAAGGTTTTCAAACAACCACCTCATTAATCTCATTATCATCAATATACTACATTCCCTTAGGTTTTCTTTCTTATTGCCCTCCGGGCAAGCATATGGGTCAGCTACTTGGGTGGGCACCACCGTTATGTTTATGTGAAATCCTTCCAGACCACTAGGTGCGTCACCACATGTTAGGCCAAGGGCCTAAAGATAAACCCCCTCCACGATGCTGGTGGACCACATGATTGGAAATAGTGTATTGGGCAATGCACATCCTACAAATTCTTCTCCTTGGTGTGGCCCACTTGAATTACGATGGGTTTGATTTCTTTAGCCCTAGGCCTAATGTTTGGTGTGGCATCTAATAGTTGGAGTAGATTTAATATAATCATCATGGTGGACCCTGTAAAAATCAAGGGTGCACATCTCTCTCCCACTAGTTTTCTTTGGTGTGACCCACATGACTCACAAGTCATCATGTTTATGGATCTAGGCCCAAACTAGGATTAGGCATCTAATAATCGAAGTAGTTGTTCCATAGATATCACAGTGGGCTCCACCAAAAATCAAAATTTTGTAAGATGTTTATGCAAGCTCTACTCTGACTATTAGATACTTAGTACCATATGAGGCTTAGAGGCAAAAAGTCAAGCTGATTTGTTATTCCAGTGGGCCACACCAAAGGAAATAATTGGGAGACCAACACCCACCCATTATTTTTTTTAAGGAGGCCACTATGCTAATTATAGTGATTTTGACCATACCAGCACTATCCTATGGTCAAAATCCCAAAAAGGAATGTTTCAAATATTCTTAGATTAGTCATTTGACGGGTTTTGAAAGTATTTTCAGACCAAATTGCCCTTATCCTTAGATCAGCAGTCGTACGAATTTTGAGTGATTAGAAGCTACGTAGTATCCAATCCCGAGGAAGTGACGTCGACGGGATAGGTTATCGGGCCTACAGGAACCTAGATCCAATCTTTTCATTTTATTTATAGCTTCTATTTATATGGAATGATACTAACTTTTTGCTAACATGATCTCTGTATGGTTCATAAAACTTGATAACTTATAATGGTATCTGTTCGATATGAACTATTTTCTTATGATGTAGTCAATGTGACTGGTTGATGTTGATCATGCTTCCAACCTTGCTCTTCCACGAAATTCCGAAGTTAATGGATGGAGTGGATTCCACACATATGCAACGATGGACCCTACATGGTGTATGAATTCCCTTAAAAGTTTTCTCGTGGTATAGTTCATTTAAGAAGTTTTCGCCAGTTGGAGTTTAATCACCATTGTTTTTTGTGGTGTAGTCTAGTTAAGCCTTTAGTATGCCTCCTTTTGGGGCCAATGCTTTAAATTGTTCTGTTAAGATAAATAGATGGTATGTAGTCACCCCATCCCAGGCTGATAAGTTGATTGAGTTTGAACTAATGGATGGTTAACCAAACCCTAATCCTAAACCCCCAACCCTAAAAGCCTAAATCCTAGTAACGCCAATCCTAAACCCTAAACCTCAGCCCATTCAACCCAGTAAACTCACTCAACCCAATTAGCCTAACCCTAAACCCTAGGAACTTCAAACCCAAGAGCCTTGAGTCAGCTGGGCGAGTCAACTAACCTAGTTAAGACCAAAAGCAAGCTCAAACTCAAGCCCCAAACCAAGCCCAATCGGAGAAAAATGCAAAACCTCAAAACAACAACCCTCACAGTAGAGCCTCTACACGCTTAGAGGAGGCATCCTACAAAAGCAGGGAGTCTAAATGAGGACTGACGGCAGCCAGGTTGCCACCGGTCATGTGACACTCCTCCTCTTTGGGGTAACACCTCTTAAGCATGTGAAACTCTCCTTTTTCAAATCTTAAGTGTGTCGTTGAAGTGCATTTACTCCAATGCCCAACTCCTTACCCAAAATTACCCTTTTACCACATCACCTAAATCATAAGATGATGCCATATACCAATTTCTAATCCTAGCCCTTCAAGCACCTTTTCCCCTAAGATCATCAAGAATTATAAGAAAACTGGGTTTGAAGGCTATAAATATCCCACTCCCCTTCTCATTTCAACCATCCATTCTCGTTTTCAAGGATCCACTCCTATCTACGACATCTAGAAAAACACTCACATCCTTAGATTCAGGAAACATTCATTTAGCCTTGGCCATTTAGCCATCCCTCCACCAAGGAGAGAGAGAGAGAGAGAGAGAGAGAGAGAGAGAGAGAGAGAGAGAGAGAGAGAGAGAGAGAGAGAGAGAGAGAACCCAACCCTGGTCTAACTTAGCCTAGCTAGAGTCCAAGCCTCCTGAGGCATCTAAGTTCAAATCTGAGGCACTTTGTGTAGCCGTGCAATACTACCATTTATCCAGTTGTCCAAGTTCTAATCAGTTTCTTCAAATAAGAGTATTAGCATTCTGTAACATTTATTCCATTCTCAACTCCCTTGTTCCTCATATACATCAGCATGACATTACATTTTATCGTTTTCTCACATCTAACTAGCGGGTGTATGATCTGAGGCTTGCTGATATAATCAGGTCCTGCCCACCAGAAACCTTATCCAATTAGCCGTCCTTTTGACATATACATTATATTTCATCATTGTTTCGTATCTGACTGGTGAGTGTATGCTCTAAGGCCTGCTAATATAATCGGAGAATGTCCATCAGAAACCTTAGCCAGTTAGTCATCATTTTATCATAAGCATTAATCCAAAATCAAGTATCCAATACATACATATTTCGCACCCTACACTCGATCGTTTCAAACATATGCTCTACGGTGATATAATCGAATCCGAGCATTACAAATTCTAATCGATCAATCACTATTGCCATTGCATCTCATTACATATCTACACACGAGAGTCGGTCTTATTCCTAAAAAATTAGTCAAATCTTATGAAGTAAAGACCGTACATCTATAAGGGCAAAGTGGGTCCTAACACTTTCCCTCTCTTTAACCATAGTGTCTTACTTGAAATCTCTGGAACACAATGTAACGTCTTAAAAAAATCCATACAAAGACCAGAGTACCACCTCAGGAAAAAATACCTAAGGACCGTATCCTGTCGTAATTTAGGCAAAAATTAGTTAAGTATTAAACTAAATAATTGGTAGATTTAGCCCGAACCACTATTTTCACAAATGAAAAGACCTAAAATCATTAATACCACTAACTCAACACTACATAAAGACCTAAGGAAAATCCCAAGAGCCTGTCGCTCTCGGGAGTACATTGAAACCCCGTATTGGACCTGGACCGCACGCCGAAAGTCCGATGACCGCGAAACTATAGGATTATATTTGTCTTATTGGGCTTGACAACCACTGTGGGAATTGAGCCCAAATAGTGTCCAGAAACGCATAACTTGAGCCTTGAGTAAAGTGTGTGAGAAACGCGAATACCTTTAGAAAATGTATTGAAACTTAAGTGAATTGGGCCATTCGCTCATGCACGGAATTGAGGTTTTCGGTCCGTCAGTTTCTGACCAAACGTCACCTAGGGGAAAAGGAAATTTTCCTGCACGTATCTATAAACTTGTGGCCCCGATCGAGTAAGTACGATCGTTGATCTGACATGGGTCCTCCACGGTCGATTAGCTAATCCGATCGCACCGAAACCACATCCTAGCATAGATCCATTGTCAGAGAGCTTACCCTATGACATATGTGAGTTGTGGACCTCCCTATGTGCCCCGTTTGTCAAAAACAGACACCCTTTGGTTATAACAGAAGTATACCAAGGCCCTGGGGTCATTTACATCACTTTTGGGCCTATATATAGCCCATATACCACCCCACTTGTCTCATACGAATTTCTCCAAACCTAGGAGAGAGAAGAGAGAAAAGAAGAGAAAAGAGTAAGGAGAGAAGGGAAAACCCAGGAGATCATTGCTGTGATTCTCTCCCACAACTCCACGCCTCGATTCACCTCCCCATTTCGTTACACGATTTGTTTCGGCTACGATTTGGGTAAGAAATCCCAACCCTAATACTGTAGATGAGATCTAGAAAGGTTATTTGTCAACCTAGCAAACTGATTTCACTAATTAGGTACCCGACGTTCTATTTTCAGGAACGTAGAATTCGAACCGAGTCTAAATCGAGTATTCTGAAGAAAGGTGTGGACTATAAACGTTTAGGTTGTGGTTTTCAATGATTTCAATGTCAGCTAATGATTTATGCCTGACTTGATTACTACTATATCGTCATAGACATGTCGATTTTGATGTATTATTCATGTATGAACTATGTTGAACAAATATGTATCCTATGTGTTTGTTGAAATGTTTAAATGAACATGTAAACATGATTTGTGTTTGCCATGGCTAATAATCTAGGATTCATTGTTACCATATGCATGATGACCTCTTTGTGTAAGGAATTGCCATAATATATGTCGTAACTAATTTAGTTTACGTATTTGGTGAAGTGTAGCTAAAGTGTTTGATAAATTGTTTGAATGAGAAAATGTTGATGATTTGTATTTATTAAGAGTATTGAGATAGGATTCTCAATCACCTTATTCATATGTATAGTTTCCTTCATGTAATCTTATTTGCGTCTATGCAATTTATGAATAAAATGCAAATGTTAGGTAATATGATCACTGTGTTTGATGAAATGATCAAATGAGGAATTTATTTGGATTGTTCATTGAATGTTGACATGATTATCACATGTGTCTACATATTGCATCTGAGTAAGATTGGGGCTACAATGTAGTCCAGGCGATCGGTAACAGTTTCCGTTCGGGTGGCCGAATTAGTCTTGCCATATTGGGTAACTCGACGAATCCGGGTCGCACGACGATTATCGATAGTGGTTAGGCCACAAGAGGTGTTTATGTGCTCCATGTCGATTAAATCAATGTGTGCACATACTAATCAAACTTGCCAAACAAACGGATTGGCCTATTGTGTGTTTACCATGTATTGACATCACTGCTTGAATCTAAGGTACCACTTACCAATGTAAAAGCCTATTTTAAATATGGTACCATGATCCGCTAAGACTCATGAGCCAAGCATGCTGGTATGGGACACCATGGTCGAGCTGTTGGCTTACGCTGGGGTGACAAGCCTCCCCATAGTGACTAGTGAGCAACCCAGACTCGTGAGCCGAGCATGGTGGTATGGGACACCGTGTCCGAGCTGTCGACCTACGCTGAGGTGACGAGCCTTCCCATAGTTACCGCGAGTATAAACTTTTGAATTTGCCTATCGACTGCTTTCCATTAGGGGTGATGCCCTACAACTTGTCTATCGTATGTAGTTAACTAGGATTGACGACCCTAGATGGATTCTTCGTTTGAGTTAATGATATAAAGGAAGGTACCTTAGCTTCCCAAATTTGCTGTATAAATGAGCCTAATTAAGTACTTGGCTAACACGACTATGCACCGCATTGCATGTGCTTTGGCGAGGAAGGTGCACATTAGGGAGGTTGTCATATGCGAAATTGGTTGTCGGAGTCGCTTGTGAGGGAGCTTTGTGCGAGGGCATGCATCATTACTGCACTCTATTCCTGCATTAACAAGAGTAGTTAAGAAGTGATTGTTGTATTGCTTTATCATTACTGCTTGATTGACTTGATAACATGTTAACCTTTGCCTTATAGTACCACTGAGTTGATCACTCACTCCCACCTTAGGACGGTGTTTTAAAATACCAACCAGACTCTGGTTTAGATGTAGGTGATGGGGAAGCCTATGCAGCGGAGTTGGACTTCATAGATGAGGAGGAAGAATTCTCCTACGTTCAGCTCTCAGGCGGGACGTGCTGATTCGACGGGATTACAAGGACATATGGATTAGTTGGACATCTTACATCCTCACATTTTATATATTTTGAAACAATATATGTATATATTCAGCCCGATTACATACTCATACTCTGGAGGTTGTGAAATACTTACCTGTTCAAATATATATATATATATATATATATATATATATATATATATATATATATATATATATATATGTTTCAGTCTTTCGCTTGCTTAATTTAATTATATCTGGAGAATGATGTGCTTTTTTAGTATAATCCCACTCATGTTTAAATCATTAATATCTGAACATCATTATCCATGTGCATAAGTGATGTGCTGAATCTTGGGAGCAGAGCTTTCCTCGACCCTCGAAATCCGGGGCATTACAAGTTGGTATCAGAGCATGATTTGGATTAAACTGGACCTGGGTTATAGGTAACACGACGCACTCTGACGCACTCTGACTTAGGAAGGGGGCGATGAAATTTAGAAACGATCTTAGGACCCAAAGTTTTGCCGACAGGTGAGACCGAATGCTGTAATTTTGTCACGCTCCAAACCCTGAGATCGGAATCACAAGAACCCTGATCGCCGAATCCGGTGCCGACAGCCTCTGTAGTACCCCATTCTCGGTTCCCAGCGCCTATGCACCAGATTCCGATCCTGGGATCCTACAAGGATGATTTTTTTTTTGTACATTTATCTCGTAATAAGCATAACTACAAGTATACCCAAGTCATAAAGGCAACATCATCATCACATATCCACTAATATAAACTGTTGAATACAGTACTGAAAGGGAAATACATATGACAAAAATCAAAACTCCATAAGTCCGCTGCACGCTCCAAGCTCAATGTTACTGCAACTTAACGCCACCTGCACGCATTTATCGTGCATAAGCTTATAGAAAGCTTAGTTGGTGGTGAAAGTGTGTGCACAAGGTAAGTGCCAAGTAAGCAATATCAGAGTAATCAGAGTAAGTGGAAATACTGGCAGTCCGTGAGTCATACAATGTCAGGGTATGCAATGCAATTCAGCTATATAAATGAGGAGTCAAAGAAAACCAAATATCAGATGCCGAGGATGCAATGCCATAAATCATACAATATCGCAATAAGCGGAAATATACTGATAAGTCTATGAGTACCTTCAGCCGTACAAAGGCTATGCGATGCAAGACATGAATGCTAAAGGACATATCAATACAGAAACATGGCAACCCAAAATGCTAAGTACTGCAGACACAATGTAATATGCAGTGAGAATGAAATGACCATGCTGGAGTGAAGTCGGGATGATTGTACGTAGTATCGCAGGCTATGGGGTCCATCACAAGGGACTTCTATCCAAACTAGTCCCATACCTAAATTTGGATAGTCAGACTCAATGTGGTAAACTCCTGATCTCAGGTTAGTCGCGCGCCCAACCGAAATCCTGGCCATGCGAAGGTACACAATAATTAGTTGCGCACCACTAGCCCGAGTGGATAGTGAATGAAATGAATGCATGAGTATGCAACTCCTACTCAATAAGTCCACATATCAGTACGGTTCCTCTCTGGGAAGTCACCGAGGTCTTTTACACTCTAAACCAGATTGCCGCCCCATCTCGGGCAACAAGGTGGGTGGAAGAGACCTCACTATCCACCTGCCAATATCGGGCTCGGCTCGTTGATAGCGGACCTATTCCTCGAGCTGGTCAAACTCAGCCTAGCATTGCCCCCTCCTCTCGGGCAGGTAAGGCCGCACCCCCTTCCAACCAACCACGACACAGTGGGAGACGCGGCCTAACGGTATACTGCCCTCATGCGCTCATGCATCCACTCGGTCTAGACGTTGTAACAACCTTTAGAACCAAGAGGGTTTAGGGACTTTCACCTAGGGATATCTATAGCCCCCCATGTAGAATAGATTTTCGGTGTCCCATCTGGCCATCCACGATATGCCTGTGGAGGCCACGACCCTGATGTCGCTAGGGCGTACAGTAATCACAGTACACAATGCAAGATGCATGAGTCATGCAATCCAGTCATGCATCAATCCTGCGCATACCGTGTGCTCGTGTGAGATAACCTCCGCCTATCAGGGAGTCTCATAACAATATACTCAATGACATATGCAATGATAAACCACATCTCATAACAAACATGCAGATGATGCGTATGGGCATGTATCATGATGCTATGCTGTCACATACTCATAATCGGTATCAATAACCGGCATCAACAACCGACCTCGACAATGTAGACATTTAACCAACATTGCCCCCAAGGAATGGCCCTCATAGAGCCAAACATATAATGGGCTCAAAGCCTCACACAACGGCCTAAAATACAACACAATGGGCCTTACTCAAGGCCACATATATACAACAGGTGGGCCCTGCTCATGGGCCTCAAATACATGATAGGTGGGCCCTACAATGGGTCTCGAATATATCAAATGGGTCATGCATTATGGGCCTAATACATATCACAATGGGCCTTGCCCATAGGCCATGAATTCATCACAATGGGCCCCAACTACGAGTCGCATATACATCATATAGGTCTCGACAATCGGCCTCAGCCTCAACAATCGAAATTGACACTTGGAATCGGCCTCGATACTCAGCCTCGACAATCGGAATGGACCGAAAATCAGAATTGGCAATTCGGTCACGTCAATCGGAATCGGCCAAACAATCGGCCTAAGGAAAGGTCACGATGTGGGCATTCAACCACCATTACCCATTAATGTGGACATTTAACCGACATCACTCCCCAAGGAGTAGTCCACATAGAGCCATACGTATAGTGGACCCATGGCCTTACACAAGGGCCTAACATACATCACTATGAGCCTCACTCATGGGCCACATATGCATTACATTGGGCCACGCCCATGAGCCTCCAATATATCATAATGGGCCTCGCCCTTGGGCCTTGAATACATCATAATGGGCCTCGCATGCCAAGTGGACCACATCACATGAGCTGTATTACATGGGTCACACCAATGGACTTCATGTATACCAAATTGGAACACGCCAATGAGCCTCATGGATGGGCCACACCAATGGGCCTCATGCACATCAAGTGTTGCATCAATGGGCCGCACTAATGGGCCTCCAGTATATCAAAGTGGGCTTCATCTCATAAGCCTCACATGCATCACATTAGTCCTCACACAAGGCCATATGTATTATCATAATGGTTCCCATATACGGGCTGCGTGTACATTACAATAGACCATATCCATGGGCCTTTTATACCTAACATCGGGCCTTGCCATCTAGGCCGGAATACATCACAATGGGTCACAACCCATGGGCCTTAATACACAATGGGTGGACCTTACACATGAGCCTAATATACATCACAGGTGGGCCCTGCACATGGGCCTCATACACAACAAGTTGGGCCTATCAATGGGCCCTAGGGAGAATGACGATGCAGACACTTAACCAACATTAATCTTATAATGTGGACGTCAAGCCAACATTGATCACAAGACATGGTTTGCCATAAATGTCATTACATACCCAGGGTGGAATCACATATTGCAAAGGGCCATTGGGCCTCGACTCATAGGCCTCAAATACATCAAATGGGCCTTATCATATGGTCCTCCTATATGTCAAGGTGGGCCTCAACAACGGGCCTCATACACATCACGGTGGGCCTCAATAACGGGCCTCATACACGTCAAGGTGGGTCTTAAATAACGGACCTTGATTACATCACAATGGGCCTCAACCCATGGGCTCCAAATACATCACAATGGGCCTCAACCCATGGCCCTAATACATAACCACGGGCCTCAAATACATAACAGGTGGGCCCTGCACCTAAGCCTCATAACACACAACAGGTAGGCCCCACTCATGGGTCAAAGATGCATCATGATGAGTCACATGTATATCAAAGTGGGCCTCTCGATTGGACCACAAAATATATCAAAGTGGGCCTGGCGGATGGGCCACAAAGTACATCAAGGTGGGCCTCAATGGACGACCATAAATATGACAAGTGGGCCACATCGCATGGGCCATATGTCTATCGAATGGGCCACACCAACTGGGGCCCCATGCATATCAAATGGGCCATACCCAAAGATAAGTGGCGGTAATGATTTCCACTATTAAAATTCCCAAGGCCCACGATAACATTTATTTCCCATCCAATTTGATTATAAGGTCAAAATGACCTGAAAGGGGTTTTAATGGTGGACGGTCAAACCCACTGATATCCATAGTGTGGTTCACCTAATCCTAGACCTGACTTATTTTTAGCCTCAAGCCTTAAGACAAGCTTGCCAAATGGTGGACGGTTCGGATGCAACACATGCATCATTGTGGATCCCATAGGGATGGACGACATAGATATAACATATGGGACCCACAGAACTTGGTGGCGTCAATACAACAGCTATATAGCTGGGGTGAGATACCCCAGCCAATCAAACGGGTGGGTCCCACAGATGGACGGTGTGGAAAGTAGGTGGGGCCCACATATATACATAATAATGTATAATATATATATATATATATATATATATATATATATATATAGATATATATATATATATATATATATATATATAAATAATATTAAATTAAATGTCCAAGCCCTGGACAGCCTAGACGAATGCACACATTAAGGTGTAGCCTGCACCAGGGGTATATCTCACGTCCAAGTAATGGACGGTGAGGATAGGACCGAACATCACGGTGGGGTCCACTAGCCGTCCAACAACCACTCAAAATAGCTGGACGGCATGCTAAAACACATGCATCATGAGTGGGATCCACATGAAGACCCACCAACATGTATATTATATATAATATAATATATAATTTATAATATAGTATATATACAATATTAATATATATATATATATATATATATATATATATATATATATATATATATATATATATATATATATATATATAGATAGATAGATATATATACACACACACACATACACCCACGTACACACACACGCACACACGCTCACACACACACACACACCGTCCAGGGGGACGGTGTGGATAGAACACATAAATCAAGGGGGCCATCGTCCATCGTCAGTGGACGGTGTGAATATACACATACATCATTGTGGGTCCCACGTGGGGCCCCACATAGTGTTTATTAGCCATCCAACAGTAGATAAGGTCACGTGGACCCTGGGTGAATGGGAAAAACAAATTTCATCTAGATCCAAAACTTCTGTGGGCCTAAAAAGGGTTTCAATGGCAGACGGTCAGCCCCACTATTTCCTGTGATGTGGGCCACCCGAGCATTGGATTGGCCTGATTTTTGGAGGGGGCCCACGTCAGGGAGGGACCCACCTCATGGACGGTTTGGATGACAAATATACATCGTGGTGGGGCCAACGGCTGGAGCCGTGGGTTGTTGCTGCTCGCCCGTCCGCCGGCTGGCGCAAGTAGCGCAGGCAGCACCTGCTGCCTTCTGACACAGCAGTGCTGCTGCTGTAGAATGTCTCTTTTTTTTTTCTTTTTTTTTTTTCATCGGTATTTCACATGTGGGCCCCGCTTCTGGAGAATCCACTCCATCCAATGCATTCTAGGGATCAAAACACACCAAACAAGTCCAATATACTGCATGTTTGGTGTGTGGATATGTAAAACCTGGATTTTTCCCAACCTAGAATTGGATGTCCTTAGGCGATGAGTCAATCCTAACACCGGTTTAACTTCTGAAACACTCGATTATAGCCTCAAATCCCTTTTCAAACCATTTTCTTCACAAATCTCACCCTTCACCACCTTGATCTTTTAATTTTTCAAAGTACTTTCACCCTAGATACTATCTTAAACTAGCTAAGTAGTATAACTTGGATCACTTTATATACAAACTACAAAGGACTAAGTACCACCTCAGACCGAAATCACTCAGGACTAAACCCTTTAAAAATTAGGCGAGATTTAGCTAGTGTTAAACTAGAGTGCCTGTGAAATTAGCACCAATCACTTTAAATACGATCTGCAAGAACCAAAACTTGTAGAATCATTGGCGCTAGGTTGCCCTAAAATCTAGTATCAATCTCATTACCCGGCTGCTCTCGGGAGCATCTCGAAACTCGATATCAGATTTAGACCGCACGTCGGAAGTCCAATTAACACGAAGTTAAGGAATTAGGACCGCCTTGCTGGGCTTGACAACCATCTCGGAAATCAGATCCAGATTGTGTCCCAGCGCTATTCGCTTGAGTCCGGAGCGAGGAGTGTGAAAATACTTGATTTACTTTAAAAATAAATATCTTGAATAGTAATCTGGCACGTGTTGCTTGCGGATCAGTTTTAAGCAACCTGACCGTCAGAATCAGACCAAATTACACCCTCGGATCAGGAGAAATTTCATACACATTTACATGTACTCGGAATCTCCGATCGAGATCCGCTGACCGTTGAACTGAAACTGGTCCGCCACGCGTGATCTGGAATCCCGACCGAAACAAAAACTTAACTAAACCTAGATCCGGTGTCGTGAGCTTAAGTCCGACCTTTGGCTCAAGGAGGCCCGCCAGAAGTCCTCCGTTGAGCTGGAAAAGTCCCGCTTTGGTTATAACCTAAGTATACTTTGACCTGGAGTATATTTCGGTGAGTTTTTAGGCTATATAAGGACCTTAAACCCTCTCTCATTGCAGCCATACGAATTTACGAGAAACCCTAGAGAGAGAAGAGAGCAAAGAGAGAGAAAGTGTGGGAGATGTGGGAGAATCTCCCTGCCATGCTTCCCTGCCGCTACACAGGCTACACCGCTCCGATTTAATCGCTTTCCCGGTGATTCTAGCTCCGTTTCTAGGTAAGAAACCCTAACCCTAAACTGATTTGGGGTTTTGATAGTTGTAGGTTATGAAATAGCTAACCTATTTTGTTCTATAGGTTGCCAAACTGCCATATAGGAAAGCTTAGCAATTCTATCGACTCCGTTACGATTCTACGACAAAAGGTGAGGACTTTAGGTGTATAGGTTATGGTTTTCAATGCTTTCAATGTCAGATAATGATAGATTCATGATCTACATGCAATTGCACATGTACAAAGTGCTTTCTGATTTCTGTTTCGATTAAAGACGTAGAATATGAAATTTTACATACTCTAGGTATTCGTAGAAAATACGGTATACGTATATATTTTGGGAATGTGTTTGACATGATTAGTTGTTGTATGAATATATGTTATATGGATAAAATACTGATTTGGTGAAAAGATTCGCCCTAATACATGTTATGCTAATATAAACTATGTATGTAGAAATAGTGTATTGTAGAAAATACCGTTTACGTATATATTTTGGAAGTGTGTTGGACATGATTATTTGTGGTATGAATATATGATATGTGAATAAAATACTTATTTGGCGAAAGGATTCGCCCTAATACATGTTTCCTAACATACACTAAGTATGTTAAAATAGTGTATGTTAAGAATTTGTAGAAATGCTTGTGTGAGTAAGTGTTTGGATGATGATGCCTTAGGAGGGTGTTGAGATGGGATTCTCAACTACCTTAGAGACATATATGATTTCCTCCATGTGGTTGTATACTTTAACCACTTATGAAATATATGTGTTTGTATTCCTATTTCTATAGTGCTTTATAATATGCTTTATAACATGCTTTGTAACATGTTTTATAACATGCTTTATGACATGCTTGTTAACATGCTTGAGTTACTTTGTTTATTATACTTTACACCACATGCTATGAGTAAGGATTGATTGAGTTTGGGACTATGTCTATAGTTCAGACAATCGGTACCAGACTGGAGATCGTGGTTGAGGATTCATGTCGCCACGTAGGATGTGTTTGACGAACCCGAGTCGTACTTCAGTTGGCGACAGTGGTTAGGCCACACGAAGTGCTTATGCACTTCATGTCATTCAGTTGATTGTGTGCTCGAGCTAGTCAGGCTCGTCAAGTAACCCGATGTGTCTAATGTATGTTCACCATGTTTGGTCGCTACTGCTTGAACCTAGGGTACCAAACTTACCAGTGGAATCCCGTCAACCATGGTACCTCGATCCGCTAAGACTCATGAGCCGGGCATGGTGTTATGGGACACCGTGGTCGAGCTGTCGGCCTATGCTGGGGCCATGTGCCTCCCCGTAGTGACCATTGAGCAACCAGACTCGTGAGCCGATTATGGTGGTATGAGACACTATATTCGAGCTGTCGGCCTACACTGGCGTAGCCTGGCTGTGGTCCTCAGTCGGGTTGCATCTGGCTCCCATTCTCAATAAGTGGACTGGTCGGGCTTCGAAAATAGACTGCCAGTTGGTAAGACGTTAGTGGAGTGACCTCGAGCATACTCTGAATTTGCGGTGAGGCGATGAGCCTTCCTGTAGTAACAGAGTATAAACTAGGCCTGTATTGATAAGATGATGGGGGAGTGGTGCAACGATTCCATGTAACAGCCCTGACAGCCCTTGCAGCGACCTAGAAACACACCATCCTATGAGATTGTCTAGGACTGACGACCCTAGAATGGATCATGTTTGTGAATGATACAAGGGAGGTACCTTAGTTTCCTAATCCTGCTGTTTGAAATGGACTAATAACAACTTGGTAATCATGCTCATCATGCATTGCATGTGCCTGGAAGATGTAGAACACTGAGGGATGAAAGTATGCCGCGAACGAAGAGGGTGTCGCATTAGGGAGTATGTCAGTGAGGGCATCCATCATGACTACATTCATACTTGCATTAATAAGAGTAGTTAGGAATGTTTGATTTTACTGCTTTATCATTACTGCTTGACTGAATTGATAACATGTTAACCTATGCTTTATTGTTCCACTGAGTTGGCCACTCATTCCCACGTTACGGGACGGTGTTTTAAAACACCCACCAGACCCTGTATCAGATGCAGGTATCACTGGAGCATAGGAGACTGAGCCCGACTTCTATGACGATCAGGAGGAGTTCTCCTACATGCAGTTCGCTGGAGGCTTCGCATAGGCTGTCCAGTGCTACGGGGTTACAGGGTTGATAATTTCAGTTGTACTATTTTGACATTTTGATTCAAAACCAACATGTATATATACGGTGACTCAGTTAGTGTTCATACTCTGGAGATCAAGAATGTTTTGTTTCATATATATCTATATACACCTTTCAGTCTTCCGCTTACGTTTTATACATGGATCTGGAGTATGAATTACTGTTTTGGTAGAATCTCACTCATGTTTATTGTACTAACACAGACAACATTTAATCATCATTATCTATGTTGCATAAGTGATGTTCTGGAACTCGAGTGTTGAGTTACTACTCGACCCTCAATTTTTCGGAATGTTACAGGATACAACAAGGTGGATCCTAATAGATTTGAACAGTAGAAAATTACAGTTTTCTATGGTATGGCCCGCCTAATTATCGGATCGACCTCATTTTTCGGCTCAACACCTAAAATGAGCCAAGGAATGGGAGGGACGACTTGGATTAAAAGAGTACATCAAGATGGGGCCTACTGTAACGCCCTGAAAATCGGGGGTCGAGTAGCAACTCAACACCCGAGTTCCAAAACATCACATATGCAACATAAATGCTTATGACTGAATGTTGTCTGTGTTAGTGCATTAATCATGAGTGGGATTATACCAAAACAGTAATTCATACTCCAGATCAAGTTATAAAATGCAAGCGGAAGACTGAAAGATGTATATAAATGTATATAAAGCCAGAAACGATCACAATCAGTCTCCAAAGTATGAACACCTTACTGAGTCACCATATACATGTATTAGTTTCAAAATTAAAATGTCAAAAAAGTAGTACAACTATAATGGTAAACCCTGTAGTCCCGTCATCTGAATGGCCTAAGCGAAGCCTCTAGAGAACTGCATGTAGGAGAACTCGTCCTGATCATCGTAGTAATCAGGCACAACCTCCTGCGTCTCGTCAACACCTGCATCTAAGACAGGGTCTGGTGGGTGTCCAGAATATCGTCCTGTAACGTGGGAGTGAGTAGCTAACTCAGTGAAACAATAAAGCATAGGTTAACATGTTATCAATTCAGTCAAGCAGTAATGATAAAGCAGTACAATCAAACACTCCTAAATACTCTTATTAATGCAAGTATGGAATGCAGTCATGATGCATGCCCTCACCAATGCTCCCTCATGCGACACCATCTTACGTCCGCGACATGCGTTCATCCCTCAGTACTCCACAACGCCAGGCACATGCAGTGCTATGTTATGAGCGTGATTACTGAGTTGTTATTAGTCCTTTTCATACAACAGTATTGGGAAACTAAGGTACATCCCTTATATCATTCCCAAACAATGATCCATTCTAGGGTCGTCAGTCCTAGGTAATCTCATACAATGATGCGGTTTTAGGTCGCTGTAAAGGGCTGCCAGGGCTGTTACATGCACTCATTGCACCGCTCCCCCATCACCTTATCAATACATGCCAGTTTATACTCTGTTTACTACGGGAAGACTCGTCGCCTCACCGCAGATTTAAAGTATGCTCGAGGTCACTACAAAGGGCTGCCAGGGCTGTTACACGCAATCGTTACACCACTCCCCCATCACCAAATCAATGTAGGCCGACAGCTCGAATACAGTGTCCCATACCACCGTATTCGGCTCACGAGTCTGGGTTGCTCACTGGTCACTACGGGGAGGCACATCGCCCCAGCGTAGGCTAACAGCTCGACCACGATGTCCCATACCACCATGCCCGGCTCATGAGTCTTAGCGGATCAAGGTACCAAGGTTAACGGGATTCCACTGGTGAGTTTGGTACCTTAGGTTCAAACAGAGGCGTCCATACATGGTGAACATACATCGGCAGATCAGGTTACTTGGCGAGCTCGACTAATATGAGCGCACATTGCATAGATCGACATGAAGTGTATAAGCACTTCGTGTGGCCTAACCACTGCCGACGACCAACACACGACTCAGGTTCGTCAAACACGCCCTACGTAGCGAATGAATCTTAACCACGACTTCAAGCCTGTTACTGATTGCCTGGACTATAACTTAGCCCCAATCACATTCAATCCATAACCAGAAAACATGTATAGTAGTCAAATCATAATTAACAAGTAATTCAAACATGTTAACAAGCATGTTATAAAGCACAATGTAACCACAAAATACAACACATACATTTTATAAGTAAGCGATTAAATTAAATAACTTGCATAGAGGAAATCATACACATCTCTAAGGTAATTGAGAATCCTATCTCAATACCTAACTAAAGCACTATCTCCTAAGTACTTACTCATACAAGCATTTTCACAAACACTTAGACTACACTTATTTAACATACATAACGTATATTAGCCATAACATGTATTAGGGCGAATCCTTTCGCCGAGAAAGTGTTACACACATATATTGCATATACATATAGTAATTAATCATGGCAAACACATTTTCATATATTGTACGTATACAGTATTTTTTATAAATATACCGAATACACTAAACTCCATAATTTGCATACTTAATTGAATCGCAAAACGAACAGCGCATTTTGCATGTGAAATAACATCCAGATCATAAATCTATCATTTTCTGACATTGAAATCTTTGAAAACCATAACCTATACGTCTATAGTCCGCACCTTACGCCGTAGAAGCATAACGAAGTTGATAGAATCTCTTAGTCTTCGTCGAGGTTGATATGACGACCTAAAGCACGAGTTGAGTCAGGTATTTCGCTACTTGCAACATTGGAAACCTTAGAACAGATTAGGGTTAGGTTTTTCTTACCTAGGAACGAAGCCGAAATCGCCAGAAAAGTGATTAGATCGTGATGGTTAAGCACGTATGGTAGCTGGGTAGAGTATCAGGAAGAATCTCTCACTCTTCTCACACTTTCTCTCTCTTTTCTCTCTTCTCTCTCCTAGGGTTTCTCTCAAATTCGTATGGGCTGAATGAGAGAGGGTTTAAGGCCCTTATATAGGCTTAAAACTCACTAGATTAGACTCAGGGCCATGGTATACTTAGGTTATGTCCAAATACGGACTGTTCCGTCTCAACGGAGCACTTTTGGAGCCCCCCTTGAGCCAAAGGTCGGACTTAAGCTCACCGACCTTGGATCTAGGTCGAGTTAAGTTTTCATTCCAATCGGGTTCCCAAATCACACGTGGCGGACTAGTTTCAGTCAACAGTCACTGAAACTCGATCAGGGTTACAAGTACATGGACATGTATGGGAAATGTTCCCTGATCCGAGGGTGTATTTGGGTCAGATTTCGATGGTCTGATTGCTTATATTTGGCCCGTAAGTGACAAGTCTCAGATTACTTAAATTAGATTTAATTTCTGAAGAAAACCATGTTTTCTCACACTCCTGGCTCCGGGCTCAAGCGAATAGCCCTGGGACACTATCTGGTTTTAATTTCTGAGATGGTTGTCAAGCCCAGTAAGGCGGTCCTAATTCTATAACTTCGTATTATTCGGACTTTCGATGTGCGGTCCAGATCTGATACGGAGTTTCAATGTGCTCCCGAGAGCAGCTGGGTAATGAGATTGATCCTAGATTTTAGGGTAACCTAGCGTCAATGATTCTACAAGTTTTGGGTCTTGCAGATCGTATTTAAAGTGATTAGTTCGATTTTGTATGTAATCTAGTTTAACACTAGTTAATCCTCGTCTAATTTCTAAAAGATTTGGTCTTGAGTGATTTCTGCCTGAGGTGATACTCGGGTCTTTGTACGGGATTTTTCGAGTCGTTACACCTACATAGGCGGCTCACCTAATAACTTTGAAACAAGCTAGTATTTGTGTTTTCATTTCAGTCCAGGGACGTCCCTGGACGTCTGGGCATCACACATGCTTAAGGTGGGCCCTACTCAGGTGGGTCATCAACTGATGGATGGTGTGGGTACAACACATATGTAAGTGGGCCCCACCTATAGATGGGTTGGATAAAATACATGGCTCATGGTGGGGTTCATCGGAGTGGGCCACACGGCCACATCATCACACATACAAAAGAATATGAACAAGAGAGGGAAAGAGAGAGAGAAGGAGAGAAGAGAGAAGCACCCACCTTAGATCTTGGACTTCTTCTTCCACCAATGTGATCTAGAGCTCCAAGGGTACAAGATTCAATGGTCGGGATTGATTTTGGAGGGTTGGATTTGGGGGTGAAGATCTTGCAAAAGGGTTGGAAATGGAGAGCTCTTATGGACGTTGGGAGCTCTCACTCTTGCTAGGAAATAAGAAAGAAAGAGGGAGGGAGAGAGAGAAAAGAGAGAGAGGAGTTATGGCTTGTCATAATGATAGCCATCATAAATGCCTAGGTAAGGGTAGATGTTGACTTTTGGGAAAAGGGGAGGGAATAATTACCTAGCACAGTACCCCATGATGGCTTAAAAATTGTGTCATTGCAATAGGTGGGTCCCACAAACACGATCAAGGTCCAAATAAAGCGCGGCCTAATCTTTTGATGTACAACTCGGATTGCCGCATGAGACGCGACATTAGAACCGCGGCGACAAGGCGGTCACTATGGCGCTAATTCCGGGTCGGTCCAGGTTGGGCTTACATGATTAAACTTAAGGGTCATCGCAAATAAAATTCGTAGGTCGTGGGTTGTCGGAATTCGACCGGGAAGACTGCAGGAGCTTATGGATCGGTACGGGCTAGGATACGGGTCTCACAAATTTAGCCGGTGTGCATCTTAGATCAAGTCACTTTTAGGTCATCATTCGACGAGTTTAAATCGTTAGTCGATGAATTCCAATCCTGAAATAGACCCAAAGGGTGTAATTACGCACGTATTGGACTACAAAATCGGACCGTGCGTCGCTAAAATCCCAAAGCACGAAGTACGGTGGGACCTAGGGGGTCCCACCTGCACCCACGGCACCCCGGGAGGAGGTGGCGACTGCCCCAGGGCGGAGCCACCGCGAGCCACCCTAGAGGGGCGCAGCGGCACCACTGGTCTCCACAGAGGGGCACTGCGCCATCGCGACAGCGGTGGCGCACCACCGACCGATCCGCACATGTGGGGCCTATTTCACGTGTGCGGCCCCTCTTTTTAACTCCTTTGTCCCATTTCACCCCATTCCACCCTTTTCTAATCCTCCAAACACCTCTAAACTCTCCAAAACCCCATTTCTCTCTCAAATCGCCACTTCCATTCACTCAAATCTCTCAAGTCCTCTACATCCTACACCCATCCACCACCATTCCTAAAAAATAACCGATTTTACCTTCTCATTTCTCTCCTTCTCACCCATTTGAGGATAAAAAAAAACCCTCTTTTGTGTTTCATAACCTTCAAATCTTGCAATCCACTTCATTCTCCAAGCTTTTCCATTTCAATGGCCTCTTTGAGTTCGTCATCGCTATTTTCTCTATCTCAACGCTCCTTTGCCTTATAGGAAAGAAGAGGGCGGCCCCGGATGAAGTCGGGCCTAGCTGTCCAAGCCGTTCTAGGAAGAAGGCGAGCACCGAGACAAGTGCAAGCGTCGAGCGAAGGTCAAAACGGGACCTCGACCCTCGAATCCTGATAGAAAGGTCCCTACAGGTGAGTACCGAACTAGGTAGTTTCGTAATGGCAAGGTGGTGTTTGAAGCTCACGTTGACAATAAATTATTTGGATTATATCCCGTGATCGACCTCCTCCTGGAGAATGGGTGGGGTCCGATATTCGAGGGAAACACTCATGCGAGTGAAGGCACCGTGCGAGCCTTCTATGCTCACATACGGGACCCAACTCTGGTGCCTTTTCAATTTATCATACTGTCGGGAAGATCTCACGTTAAGGTCGATGTGAATGTCATGGCACATATCATGGGAATAGAATGTGGAGTTGTACATGCAAGTGAGATGATTCTGGCTAGTGAACGGGTGAGAAATCGCCGCACACGTTTCCTTTATGGCCAACTTGAGTAGTGGAGGCGAGGAAATAGCCTCGTATCGACTCGGATGATGGCAGATTTCCACCCACTCCACCATATACGCACATACAATGTGTATCGTAGGTGGAGCAACCGCACAAAATGCACTCGATTGATGGTGGATTTCCTATATAGAGCTAGATAGGGAGACAAGCTGTGCCTGCCTACTCTCATCTTGACTCAATAATCAGCACTACACGATCTACCAGGGAAGACACCTCACTCCCTTTCGGCCGACTCATTTGCAAGATTGCCCGAAATTTTGGCTTCAGACTCCACATGGAGGACCACGCCTCAATACATTTCATTAGTGAAACTACACTCAACAATATGGGAATAAGCCCCAGGCAATGGCAAGCAAGGCTTGATGAGTACGGGTATGAGATAGAAGAAGAGACTGAAGAAGAGGAAGGAAGTGAAGAAAAGGAAGGTGTGAAGAGGAGGAAGGCAGTGAGGAAGAGGAACAGGAGGCCGAAGATTCAGATGGGGGACCTCCTACTGCTACACATGAGGACAACCATGACCGGGCCGCCTTAGAAGCCAGCATGGCTAAGATTGAAGAGAACCAGGCCCACCTAAAGCAGAAGATCGATGAGAACCAGGCCTACCTGAAGTAAAAGTTCAAGAAGATGTCTCGCACCCTAAAGGCCCTCCTGTGCTGTATGCAAGATAAGGGAGTGCCTCCGCCTTCGCCGGAATCGGAGGACTAGTCGTATGTTTGTAGTGGTTGTTCTTGTTTGTTTTTCTTTTTGTAATAGCTTTAGTTAGACTTAGTTGGATGTTAGGCTATTCAGTGTTAAAGCCCTTTTGTTAAAATTAGCTCACATGCATTCTCTGTCATAATTCAAGTAATACTACATATCTATTGTGACAATTTTGGCTAAATGAAATGCATGCGGTTTCTTTTGTTTAGAAATGTGTAGAATGTTTGGAAAAAAAAATGGTTGATGTTATCCTAATCCTATGACATTGCAGCCTATGTTGTAAATACGAAATGCCTCCTAAAAACACTCGGAATATGGCACATCTCCCACTTAACGGATCGATTGACGGGGTACCTCCCCCGAGCGATAGCCACACGGACCCCAGTTTGGGCCGGAGTATTGAGACAATGCTGGATTCACAGCCGACCATTGGCCTCATGAATGGGCCAACACCTAGTGCACCGCCAATTCTGGATCAGAACCGTGCGTCCTCGTCGATGCCACATGTGCCTCAGGCGGCCTCTCCCCCTGATAGGTTGGAGCAGATGATGCTCCTAATGCAACAACAATAACAAGTTTTAGCTACTATTACGAGGGCCATTGTTCAAAACATGAATGTGGTCCTGCCTATGCCACCCGTGCAGCCTGCTGGAACCATGAATACAAGTGGCCTATTTGAGTGCTTTTAGCGCCTCTGTCCTCCCACTTTTGCTGGTACTCATGACCCGAGGAGGCTGAGTACTGGTTGGATCGCATATCCAAGATGTTGAGGCTGTTGCACTGTACTGAAGCAGAACAAGTTGAGCTGTTACTTATATGTTTGAAAAGGAGGTCAGTCTTTGTTGGGATAGCATCTTACGAACCGTTCCCCCAGGATTTGCATGGACGTGGGACGAGTTCGAGATCCATTTTCACTGAAAATACTTCCCCCTCACTTACCGTAATGAGGAGGGCGAATTTCTCCGCCTTCGACAAGGGGGGATGACAGTGGTAGAATATGAAAACATGTTCACGGAGCTAGCTAGATATGCTCCTTTGATCTTAGCAAATGAGCGAATGAGAATGCGGCAGTTTTCAAAGGGACTGTGGGTTATATCCGAACCAAGATGTGTTGCACTAGCATTCCCAACTATGCTGAGCTAGTGAACATGTCCCTACGAGCTGAGCAGGATGTTGAGAGAGTGTCTCAGACACGTATGCCAACGGGCCAGAGGCCTCGGCCTGAATTACTGAACAGACCATTTCTCGTCAAGAGGCCGCGTGCAAATTCGCCTCCCAGACTACTGGCTCCGCCAATCCAGCAGAGGCGATCTGACCTTTGGTGCGTCTATTGTAACAAGGCGAGCCATACAGACCCTTTTTGTTTTACCAAGATGAGCGACAATGACTTTACGCCACCTCAAAAGATCAACTGTCAGCCACCACAAGTTATATCGACTCCACCTCTATGATCTGCACCACCGGCACAACCTTTCAACCGACCTCCCGCACCTCGATATAAGCCGCCTCAACCACCGATGGCAGCACAACCCAATCATCCTCAACAATCTCAAGTACATGCCCTCGCAGCCGAAGCGTCTGAATCTACGGTTGCAGTACCGCTAGCCTTTAAAGTCACTGCCTACATCCAAGGTATTCTAGTGTTTCTGTTGGTGGACATCGGGTCCACTATTTCAATGATAACATACTCTACAGTCAAGCGATTAGGGCTGAGCACTACCCCTATAGTTGGGGTGAGAGTCATCGCAGCAGAAGGAACCTTCACAATGCCACTAAGCTTTATAAGAATTGCCCGATAGACTTAAGAAGCAGAGTGGTATGCATTGACCCGATTGTCACCACGATGTATCATTACAACATCATCCTTGGCATGGATTGGCTCACCAAAATGAAGGCAGATATTGACTGTGAAACCAGATTGGTGACAGCCCATGGGCCTGAGGGCACAACCTTCACTTTCCCAGTTCAGGTCAGTAGTTCCTTCCGCATCCATTGTGTCGCTTCCTTATTGGAAAATGTTGACGGTCCGTCACTTGGGGACACGCCAGTAGTCCAAGATTTCAAGAACGTGTTTAGAATGATCCCTAGACTACCTCCTCAGCGCGAGATCGATTTTACCATCGACTGGTGCCAGGTGCGACACTTATCTCTTTACTGACGTATCGCATGCCTCCGTGTGAAATGGAGGAATTGAGAAAGCAGATTGATGATTTGTTAGATTTGGGTTTTATACGACCGAGCGTATCGCCTTAGGGAGCACCTGTGTTATATTTGTAAAGAAGAAGGACGGATCGCTGCAGTTGTATATTGATTATCGCAGACTAAATCACGTCACGGCTAAGAATAAGTATCCTCTGCCCAGGATAGATGACCCGTTTGACCAGTTGAAGGGGGCACAGTATTTCTCTAAGATAAACTTGCAGTTCGGGTATCATCAGTTGTGCATCAGGAATGAAGACGTGCAAAAAACAGCTTTGGGCACTACGATTCCTCGTGATGCCGTTTGGGCTTACTAATGCACCGACCATATTCATGGATCTCACGAACCGGGTGTTTCGGCCATATCTGTATCGATTCATCATCGTATTTATAGATGACATTCTGATATACTCTAAGAGTCGAAAAGATCACGATGAACACCTGCGATAAGTCTTTGATACTCTCAGGAAGAATCAGTTATTTGCACAGTACCAGAAATGCGACTTCTGGAAGGAAGAAGTCAAGTTCCTGAGATATTTTGTCTCCAAGGAAGGAATCGCCGTGGACCTTGCCAAGGTAACCGCGGTGCAAGGCTAGGAGTAGCCCAGCTCGGTTAAGGAAGTGAGGAGTTTCCTCGGACTTGCAGGCTATTACCACCGATTCATTAAGGACTTCTCCAAGATAGCCCGACCATTGTCTCAACTCACTCGGAAAGATCTTAAGTTTACCCGAAATGAGAAAGCAGAAGCATCATTTCAGGAATTAAAGGATAAGCTGACGCCCGCACCTATCTAGTACTGCCAGAGCAAGGGGTCAAATATATCATTTACACTGACGCCCCTCGAGTTGGTCTGGGTTGTGTACTTATGCAAAAGGATAGGGTGATCACCTATGCCTCACGACAGTTGAGGAAACACGAAGAGAATTACCCCACACATGACCTGGAGTTGGCGGCAGTCATTTTCGCATTAAAGCTTTGGAGACATTACCTCTAAGGAGAGGAGTTCGAGCTCTTTTGCAACCACAAATCCTCAAGTACATCTTTACTCAAAGGGACCTGAATATGAGGCAACGCCGATGGATAGAGACCTTGAAAGACTTCAAGTTTGAAGTCTCCTACCATCCTAGAAAGGCCAACCTTGTGGCCGATGCGTTGAGCCGCAAGAAGACCATAACATTTGTAGCCCCACTGATGATAGAAGAGTGGAATATGGTCGAATTCGTATGAGATTTCAAACAGAAGCTGACAGTAGAGGAGCCATTCGAGAGCGTCACACACTTCCATGTGCAACCACTTGTCAATGATTGAATCATTGCAACTCAGAAAGAAGATGAACTGTTGGTGAAAATGAGAGAGCGTGCGAGCGACAGTGAAGAATTCGAATGGAGGGTTGGCTTAGATGGAGGTTTGCGATATCATGGTCGCCTATGCGTCCCGAACCGTCACGACTCGAGAAGAGAAGTTCTAGAAGCCACACACAATTCGAAGTTAGCGATGCATGTGGGTAGTACAAAGATGTATCGAGACGTGAAGCGTTCGTAATGGTGGGACAATATGAAGGCCCAAATAGCAGATTTTGTATCCCAATGTCTCACGTGTCAGCAAGTCAAGGCCGAGCATCGTCCACCCCCTGGTTTACTTAAGCCCATGTCCATAGCTGAGTGGAAGTGGGATTTTATATTTATAGATTTCATTTTCGGGTTACCAAAGATGAGAAAGGGGCATGACTCCATTTGGGTGATTGTAGACTGGTTGACGAAATCGGCTCATTTCTTCCCGATTAGAGTTTCTAATTCGGCAGATGATCTAGACAAGCTGTACATCAAGGAGATAGTATGACTACATGGAGTTCCTATGGAGATTGTGTAGGACTGAGATACACGATTCACGTCTATTTTCTGGACTCGAATCCAGGAAGCAATGGGAGTGAAACTGAAGTTCAGTACCGCGTTCCACCCATAGACCGATGGGCAGACGGAACGGGTAAATCAGATACTTGAGGACATGTTGTGAGCATGCGTACTTGACTTCAAGGACAGCTAGGATGACTGTCTCCCTTATACCGAGTTCGCTTATAACAATAGCTTCTAAGTGAGCATTGACATGGCTCCTTACGAAGCCTTGTATGGGCGCCCTTACCGAGCTCCACGTTGTTGGGCAGAAGTTGGCAAGAAGAGCTTAGTTGGCCCAAATTTGGTTCAAGCGATCTCAGAGAAGATTGACATTATCAGGTGCCGACTCCTTACAACCCAGAGTAGATAGAAGAGTTACGCCAATACGAGATGGAGATAGCTAGAATTTGAAGTTGGGGACCATGTATTCCTTAAGGTTTTCCAATAAAGGGAGTCCTTCATTTTGGCAAGGGGAAACTCACGCTGAGATTCATTGGCCCATTCCAAATTCTAGACCGAGTGGGTGTGGTGGCATACCATCTCGCCTTGCCCACACCACTCGCAGGCGTACACAACGTATTTCACGTATCGATGCGGAAGAAATATGTTCATGACCCTACCCATATTATCAAATGGGAGCAAGTACAGTTAAGTGAAGATGCTACCTATGTTTTACAACCAACACGTGTTCCAGATAAAAAAGAACAAGTGCTACGGAACAAAGTGATCCTGCTCGTGAAAGTGTTATGGACACACCACACTGAGGAAGAGGCTACTTGGGAAACGGAAGCCAAAGTCCGTAAGAACTACCCACAGATCCTCGAGGAGTACGAAAATGTACTAATTTTGGGGATAAAATTTTTCTTTAAGGGGAGTATATTATAACGTCTCGAAAAAATCCGTACAAAGACCTGAGCACCACCTCAGGCAAAAATACCTACGAACCCTATCCTATCGTAATTTAGGCAAAAATTAGTTAAGTACTAAACTAAATAATCGGTGGATTTAGCCTAAACCACCTTTCCACAAATGAGAAGACCTAAAATCATTAATACCACTGACTCAACACTACATAAAGACCTAAGGAAAATCCCAAGAGCATGTCGCTCTCGGGAGTACATTGAAACCCCGTATTGGACCTGAACCGCGCGTTGAAAGTCCGATGACCGCGAAACTATAGGATTATGTTTGTCTTACTGGGCTTGACAACCATCGCAGGAATCGAGCCCAAATAATGTCAAAAAATGTACAACTTGAGCCTTGAGTAAATTGTGTGAGAAACGCGAATACCTTTAGAAAATGTATTGAAACTTAAGTGAATTGGGCCATTCGCTCACGCACGAAATTGAGGATTTCAGACCGTCAGTTTTTGACCAAACTTCACCCAGGGAAAAAGGAAATTTCCTTGCACGTATCCGTATACTTCTGGCCCCGATCGAGTAAGTACGACCGTTGATCTAACACGGGTCCTCCACGGTCGATCAGCTAATCCGATCGCACCGAAACCACATCTTGGCATAGATCCATTGTTAGAGAGCTTACCCTACGACATATGTGAGTTGTGGACCTCCCTATGTGCCCCGTTTGTCAAAAACAGACACCCTTTGGTTATAACCTAAGTATACCAGGGCCCTGGGGCCATTTACATCACTTCTGGGCCTATATATAGCCCATATACCACCCCGCCTCTCTCTCATACGAATTTCTCCAAACCCTAGGAGAGAGAAGAGAGAAAAGAAGAGAAAAGAGTAAGGAGAGAAGGGAAAACCCGGGAGATCGTTGCTGTGATTCTCTCCCACAACCCCACGCCTCGTTTCACCTCCCCATTTCGCTACACGATTTGTTTCGGCTACGATTTAGGTAAGAAATCCTAACCCTAATACATTAATTGAGATCTAGAAAGGTTATTTATTCACCTAGCTAACTGATTTCACTAATTAGGTGCCCGACGTTCTGTTTTCAGGAACGTAGAATTCGAACCGAGTCTGAATCGAGTATTCCGACGAAAGGTGCCGACTATAAACGTTTAGGTTGTGGTTTTCAATGCTTTCAATGTCAGCTAATGATTTATGTCTGACTTGATTGCTACCAGATCATTTAGACACATCGATTTTGATGTATTATTTATGTATGAACTATGTTGAACAAATATGCATCCTATGTGTTTGTTGAAATGTTTGAATGAACATGTAAACATGATTTGTGTTTGCCATGACTAATAATCTAGGATTCATTGTTACAATATGCATGATGACCGCTTTGTGTAAGGAATTGCCATAATATATGTCGTAACTAATCTAGTCTATGTATTTGGTGAAGTATAACTTAAGTGTTTAACAAATTGTCTGAATGAGAAAATGTTGATGATTTGTATTTATTAAGGGTATTTAGATAGGATTCTCAATCACCTTATTTATATGTATAGTTTCCTTCATGTAATCTTATTTGCGTCTACGTGATTTATGAATAAAATGCAAGTGTTAGGTAATATGATCAATGTGTTTGATGAAATGCTCAAATGATGAATTTATTTGGATTGTTCGTTGAATGTTGACGTGATTATCACATGTATCTACCTATTGCATCTGAGTAAGATTGGGGCTACAACGTTGTCCAGGCGATCGGTAACAATTTTCGGTCGGGTGGTCGAATTAGTCTCACCACATTGGGTAACTCGATGAATACGGGTCGTACGACGATTGTCGACAGTGGTTAGGCCACGAGGGGTGCTTATGCGCTCCATGTCAATTAAGTCAACGTGTGCTCGTACCAATCGAACTTGCCAAACAAACGGATTGGCCTATTGTGTGTTTACCATGCATGGACATCACTGCTTGAATCTCAGGTACCACTTACCAATGTAAAAGCCCGTTTTAACTATGGTACCACGATCCGCTAAGACTCATGAGCCCGGAATGGTGGTATGGGACACCATGGTCGAGTTATCGGCCTATGTGAAAAGGCCAAGCTATATGTCCTAGAGGGGGGGTGAATAGGACTATGCCAAATTAAAATAAAATCAGCGGAAATAAAATAAACCAATAGCCTTACAATTATAAATCAATTCACAATGCTGAAATCAAATCACCTTGATAAATAAGTATTGAGAGATTGATACAAATTCAGTTCTAAGGACAACCTTACACCATAATAAACAAGGGCTTATGGTAGGACAACCTTATTTCTAGAACATCTTTTGGATCAAGGACTCAATTTTAATAGAAATAAATGAATAGCAAGGAATTGAAATTAAATGCAGAAATATAGATCTAAATTATTACAACAATCCCCACACTTGCTTGAAATGTAAATAGTTACAACATTCACATCCACTTGTACATTCCACACAATTGAATGATAAAAGATATGAAAATTAAGCAAGCATTCAATTCACAAGACAAAGAGTTATAGTGGTTCGCCTGTGTGTACACCAACTGTCTTTCAACAGCCACACAGAATGCTACTCCACTCCTAATATCCTCACACAGGGGATATTAGCGTTCACTATCAAATAGGTTTTCACAGGTTCAACCCAAAACCTTTACAATTGTGTCTTTTTCACTCGGGCTTACACAATTCAAAAACCCCTCTTTTCTGAGTTTTCTCTGGCTCTCCTCAGATAACCAATACAATGGGATTTTTCTGGCTTAACCTCAAACAAAACCAAAAGGAATGAAATTTTACAGAATTGTAAAATACCTGGATTTCTCCTTTTCGTAGCAGCCCGTAGAACCAATCGGAGTAGATGATTGAATGTCAAAGTTCAATTTCCAATACTCACTTTAATATGGTTCTAAATTCTAATAGATTTTAGATTTTAACTAGTTGGGCCTAGCTATATTTGATTTTGATTCCAAGAAGAAGGAATAAGGTAATTCCTCTTTTCAAATAAGATTGGAATACATAAACAAAATGAAATTAAATAGCTAGCAAAAAGGAATATTAAATAAGCACAACGTAGCTTAAAATAAACACAGACTTATCTCAGAGTGATCACTTGAAGTTTCTTGAATTGAATCGAGTTGATTATCAAAACTCTGAATTTCGTGTTCAATTTATAGAAAACAAAATCGCTCTACGACTGGTCTTAGAAACCTTCGACTGGTCGTAGCTCTAACGGATATTGAAATATTGAGCGCGATCTTTGAAAGTCATTCCACGACTGGTCGTGGGTCACCTACGACTGGTCGTATCTCTCTACGACTGGTCGTAGGACCATATATTAGCTTGCTGGACTGTTGGACTTTGAGTCGTAGCCCTACGACTGGTCGAGAACAAGTCGAAGACACTCCTACGACCGGTCGAAGGTCCTCCAAGACTGGTCGTAGGTGTACTAAAAAATTCTGAAAATCTTCAACAACTTAGGACTGGTCGTGGAATTTCTTGGACTAGTCGAACCAATGCTAGGACTGGTCGAACAGGAGCTAGGACTGGTCGTAGAATAGACCAAACTTATGTAAAATAAACATTTGATTTATGTATCCAAAGTGACCTACTTATAAGGTCAACCTAAGGTCAGTCAAACCTGAAACATGTCGTATGGACATTGAACTTCAACCATTCAACGAATGTAGATATTTGAACCATATCAAGCTTGAGATTTTGAACTTGTTGTAGCTTTAATCTTGAGATCTTCATCAGCGTGAAAACTACTTCATGCGTTGCTTTTGAGTCTTGAAGTCATTTCTTGAGTCTTGAAGTTGTTTCTTGAGACTTGAACTTCAACATTGTAGCTTTAAACATTGATAGGATGATGAAGTACACTTTGTATTTCTTAAAGACATCCAATGTTATGAAATGTTTATGCAGTGTCTTGAATACATATAAATCACCATACAAACACAAGACAGATAGATGTTTGGACACAACAAAATTTGACAACCAAAGGAGCATGAGACCATAGCACTTACAATCTCCCCCTTTGTCAAATTTGTGACAAAACACCCAAATACTAATACTTCCAATAGAAATAAGAGAAGTACAGGCACAACAGGTTCAAATAGAGAATCATGCACCAGTTATATAGACATCATAAGCAATATCTAGCATAACTCCCCCTGAGAAGCTTAACTCCCCCTGAGTAATAGCAGCACATCCATATTCATAATCATTAAATCCAACCAAAGCCAAAGCCACCCAAAACTTCTCCCCCTTTTGGACACAAAATGACAAAGGAAGAAGGGCAGCAAGGATAAGGAAAATAGGAGATGGAATATAGATGCAAGAGAGCATAGTGCATAATTCAACAAAAAGTCAGTAAGCAAGCAAAGTTCAGACTAAAAGCAAAGAAAAATATTAGTTATTACAGACCAAATAAAAATTCAGTCAGAACCAGAAGAGGGAGCAGGATTAGATGGATCACTTTTGTGTAAACCCTTAGCAACCCACCTCATATATTTGCGTAAATAAGAAAATTGAGTGTCTTGGGTAACACGAATTTGAGCCACCTGTTCTTGAAGAGAATTCAACCTCTCATCAAAATCAGAAGGCTGAAAGTCATGATCATCAGCCGAGTCTGACTCAAGTTCTTCAAATAAATCATCCATATTTACGTCTCCAGGAAGATCACCAGCTTGATCTGCATTTCCTGCTTCAGCACCACTGCTACCAGCATCCACTTGGCCAGGAGCCAATTCTAAATTCATCTTGTTAATATTGGAATTATTAAAAGGGAGATGATGGATGGGTTTTTCTCTAACAGGCATAGCCACGAGCATATGATTGGCGAGCATAGTCATCAAATAACCAAAGGGAATATCACTATGACCTGGATGGTGACGAGACAAAAGAATGGAGTGACAAATTAACGAAGGTAGACAGATTTTCGCACCAGAGATGACAGAATGCAAAACACGAACCATGAATGCAGTGAGTTCGGTTTTATTACCAGAACGCGGATATAGATTTGAGATGAAAATCCTGTGAAGCACTCTGTGTCTGGGTAACAAGTACCTTAAGGGAAGTGCATGACCTTTATGAGTCCAGTGAACATCCAAATTACACAAATCTCTAGTAAGCATTTGTCGTTCAGATTCTGAGAATTTGTCATGTAATATATGAATCAGAATGTCCTCATCATTGACAGGAATTTTCATAAGGTGAGCTATCAAATGTCGATCCACTGAAAATAAGCCTTCTTGAGTATCAATTTTAAAGGTTAAATTCTCAAGAGAAGAATCACAAATACATGCAAACATGGATTGGGCAATGGACTGGTATGTAGCTCCACCCCAATGTAAGATGTTATCCCATCCCACAGATTGCAACAGAGGAAGGATACCAAAGGAAGCAATGTGATTAACATTAACAGGACGCTCAACTATAATATTGCGCATACGCAAATCCCGTGCATCTGAAGGATCATTTTCGGGAGAGCGAAGATGACGTTGCGTAATAGATGCTGATCTAGATGAAGAGGGACCACGTGTAGTTTTCTTTTTACCCCTAGTATTCATTTTCAAAGGAGGAATCAAGGAAACTATAAGATGCAAGAAAGAAGAAGTGGGATTTTGATAGAAAAGATTTTTCAAGAGAAAACCCCAAACTTGCAATGAAAGAGCAAATAGATTCTACAAGAGTGAAATTTGAAACACCAATAACAGAAATCTGCAAGAAAATTGTAAAAGAACCACTAACCTTGAAGTATCATGAAGGTGGGTTCGACGGTTCGAGGCTAGGCTCGTTGGAGAGACAAAAGGAAATGAAGAAGAAGAGCCAAATCTCCAAAATAAAGTGAATTCACGAGTTTCACGACCGGTCGTGGATGTGTTCGACCGGTCGTATTACGACCGGTCGTGTACACTCACGACTGGTCGAGTACCGACTAAAATTTGTAATTTTTCAAATGATTTCCAAATTTAAGCAAATAAAACATCAAACATATGTACATTATGATACACCAAAGCATGCAAATTCAATTTAAATTGCACATACCGAGATCAAACTTTAATTTATTAAACCTGCTTTTGTCGAGCGGTTTAGTGAAAATGTCCGCAAGTTGAGTCTCGGTTGGAATGTAATCCAAATATATTAATTTTTCTTCCACTAATTCACGAATGTAATGAATTCTAATGTCAATATGCTTAGTACGTGAATGCTGAACTGGATTTTTTGAGATATTTATTGCACTGGAATTATCACAAAATAAAATCATAGAATCCTGTGTAATTCCATAATCGCTTAACATACGTTTCATCCAAACATGCATTTCCAGCAGCAATGTATTCAGCCTCAGCTGTTGATAGCGATATAGAACTTTGCTTCTTGCTAAACCAAGAAATAAGACAATTTCTAATGTAGAAACAACCACCACTGGTTGATTTCCTATCATCATTGTTTCCAGCCCAGTCAGCATCTGAGTACCCGGCTAATTGAACACTAGTCTCATGTGGATACCAGAGACCCAGTTTAGCAGAACTTGCGACATATCGCATAATCCGCTTAACAGCAGTTAAGTGAGATTCTTTAGGATTTGACTGATAACGAGCACAAATACCAACACTCAAAGCGATATCTGGTCTACTTGCAGTCAAATAAAGCAAAACTACCAATCAAACTACGATACAATTTAGGATCCACATCTGTAACGCCCTGAAATTCGGGGGTCTAGAATGAACTCAACACCCGAGTTCCAACGCATCACTTATGCAACATACACAATGCCGGTTAAATGTTGTCTGAGTTAGCGCAATAAACATGAATGAGATTAAACCAAAACAGTAATTCATACTCCAGTTCAATTGCATTTGAAAGCAGCGGAAGACTGAAATTTTATATTCAAATATGTAAAGTAACAAAATTTTCTGAACTCCAGAGTATGAGTACTAGCTGAGCACCAATATACATGTACTGTCTGTAAGTCAAAAACCCAAAATACATCCTCAAAAGAGGCCCCGAGAATCCCGCGATGCAGCCGGCCTAAGCGTAGCCGTCAGAGTACTGCATGAAGGAGACTCCTCCTGGTCCTCATCAACGTCGGGCTCTGGCTCCTGAACCAAGGCGCCCTCTAAACCTGCGACAGAGTCTGGTTGGTGTGTACAACACCGTCCCGTAACGTGGGAGTGAGTAGCTAACTCAGTGGAACAATAATGCATAAGTTAACATGTTATCAAATCAACCAAGCAGTAATGATAAGGCAGTACAAATCAAGCATTTCTAACTACTCTTGTTAAATGCAAAAATGATATGACATGATGCTGTATGCCCTTGCCAAACCACCCTCAAGCGACATCATCTTACGTTCGCGAATGCTTACTCCCTCAGTGCGCCACATCTACAAAGCACATGCGGTGCGATGATGCTCATGTTTTCCAAGTTTTTATTAGTCCATTTCAATCAGCAGTATTGGGAAACTAAGGTACCTCCCTTGTATCATTCCCAACATGATCCATTCTAGGGTCGTCAATCCTAGTTATTCTCATACGATGTTATGGTTTGAGAGGCTTAGTGATGGCATCGCAAAGGGCTCGTCACCCGTCAGCGCGGATACAGATCTCACCGTATGCGGCTCAATTGCTGGCCGTCAGCTCGAGTACAGGTCTCACCGTACTCGGCTCAATCACTAGCCGTCAGCTCAAGTACAGGTCTCACCATACTCGGCTCAACTCAACTCACACTCTAGTTACTGTGAAAGACTCGTGGCCAATCACAGACTCTTGGAGTGTACTCGATGATACCACGGAGGACTCGTCGCCCGTCAGCACGAGCACAGATCTCACCGTACTCGGCTCTCGCCGAAGTATCGACAGCTCGATACAGTGTCCCATACCACCGTATTTGGCTCACGAGATAGTTGCGCAATGGTCACTACGGGGAGGCACATGGCCCCAGCATAGGCCGACAGCTCGACCACGGTGTCCCATACCACCATGCCCGGCTCATGCGTCTTAGCGGATCTAGGTACCATGGTTAAACGGGAATCACCACTGGTAAGTTTGGTACCCTAGGTTCAAGCAGTAGCGACCAAACAGGATGAACACACAACTACACTTCGGTTTAATTGGCGAGCCTGACTAGCTCGAGCGCACCACAAGTTGAGCGATATGGAGCTCAAAAGCACTCCGCGTGGCCAACCACTATCGCCAACCGAAGTACAACTCGGGTTCGCCTGACCCGTCCTTTGTGGCGACATGAATCTCAGCCACAATCACAAGTCTGGTACCGAGTGTTTGGACTATAAACATAGTCCCAAACTCAAACAGTTTTCATCGTTAGCATGTGAAGGAAAACATGATAAACAAACAATACAAGCATGTTAGTAGGCATGTTATAAAGCATGAAGTAAAACATGAAGTCAAGCATGTTGCAAAGCATGTTGTAATGCATGTAATAAAGCACTATTCCCATAGGGATACAATTGTGTGTGCAATACAATTAAGTGGTTGCAGTGAACCACCGCATGGAGGGGATCCTACATGTCTCTAAGGGAGTTGGAAAACCCATATCAGCGCCTATCTAAGGCACTAGTACATACACATGTACACATACATGCACTTATACAAACACTTAGAATACACTTTTCCAACATACATGACGTATGTTAGGCAAGTTCGTGATTGGGCTGTCCCTAAGCCTCGAGGGTATTTTTCCCATGTATATCGTAATCATACAGCAAATAATCATCACAATTATATTTCCAAAATCCGCACGTATGCGAAATTTCTGGAATACACAATTTCCACATATATGACATTTACACATGAACATGTATTTTTGCGATCCCTTTCGCCAAACTAGCATTTTATCCATACATGATATAATCAAGCATTAAATAAACATGTTAAACCTTTTCTCAACAAAAATACGTATACGGTATTTCTACGTATATCAAGAGTATGTAAAATCCCATATTCTTTATCGCTAATTGAAACAGGAAACGGAAAGCACTTTGTACATGTGCATTTGCATGCAGATCATGAATCTATCATTATCTGACATTGAAAGCGTTGAAAACCGTAACTTATACGCTTAAAGTCCTCACCTCAGCCCTTGGAATTGCAACGAATTAGCAAGGGTGTTGGAGCTTCCGTATGCGGGAGTTTCTTAGCCTAAAGAGCGCATTCGATTAGTCTTTCCATAACCTATCACTAATCAAGCTCAAATCAGACCTAGGGTTTGGGTTTCTTACCTTCAAATGGGGTGGAAACCGCCGGAAAATCCCCTGGAATAGGGCGGTGTAGGCCGTGGGAGAAGTGGAAGCAGCAGGAGGAAGATCGGCCTCGATCTCCACAAGTTTCTCTCTCTTTTCTCTCTTTCTCTCTTAGGGTTTGGACCCAAATTCGTATGGCTGTGAGAGGGGCTGTTCTAAGCCCCTTTTATAGCCTAGAACATATCCAAAACAGACTCAGGTTCAAGGGTGGCTGCATATATAGGCAGTTCGCCACTTTCCAAGCTCAAAAGGGGTGTTCTGGTAGCCCTCTTTGAGCCAAACGTCAGACTTAAGCTCACCCTCTGCGGATCTACGTGGGATTACGTTTTCGGCTCGATCGGATTCCCAGATCGCACGTGGCGGACCACTTTCAGTTCAACGGTCCGTGGGCCACGATCAGAATTTCTGAGTACATGTAAATGTTCCTGAAATTTTTCTTAATCCGAGGGTGTAATTTGGTCTGATTCGACGGTCAGGTTGCTTAATACTGACGCGCAACCGAAAGGTGCCAGATCACTATTCCAGATATTTTCATTTGGATGGAAATAGTGTTTTTCACACTCCCTCGCTCCGGAGTGAAAACAATGGCCGTGGGACATCGGAATCATCTGATTTTTGAGATGATTGTCAAGCCCAGTGGGGCGGTCCTGGTCCCTTAGCTTCGTGTTAATCGGACTCCCGATGTGCGATCTAGACCTCATACGAAGTTTCGTTTCAGTCCCGAGAGCAGACGGGTAATGAGTTTGGCTCTAGACTTTAGGGTAACCTAGAGTCACCAATTCTGCAAGTTTTGGGTCTTGCAGATCGTATTTAAAGCGATCCCAACGGATTTCATGATTAACCGAGTTTAGTACTTAGTTAACTTTGTTAAATTTCTAAAGGATTTAACCCTATGTGATTTCTGGTCGAGGTGGTACTCGGCCCAATGTACGGAAATTTTCAGGTCGTTACAACATCATTACCTGTAGAGTCTTTTGAGAGTCTCAAAGTTGTACTCATAGGAGTATCAAAATTTTTACCATTCTCAAATCCAAATTTCTTAATTAAGTTCAGAGCATATTTGGTTTGAGAGATAAAAATTTCATCAGGTTGTTGTTTTACTTGCAACCCTAGGAAATAATTTAATTCTCCAACCATGCTCATTTCGAATTTAGACTTCATTAAATCTGCAAACTCAACAGTCATGTTAGTACAGGTTGATCCATAAATAATATCGTCAACATATATTTGAACCATTAGAATATCATCGTTATGTTTCTTAACAAAGAGCGTCTTATCAACACATCCCATCTGAAAATTATGACTCGGTAAAAACTTAGTCAGTTTTTCGTACCATGCTCTGGGAGTTTGTTTCAGACCATAGAGAGCCTTCTTAAGACGATACACATGATCAGTAAATTTAGGATCTTCAAACCCTGTAGGTTGTTCAACATATACCTCTTCATGTAAATCACCATTCAAAAAGGCACTTTTTACATCCATTTGGTAAATTTTAATTTTCCTAAAACAAGCAATGGAGATAAAAAATCTGATTGATTCAAGACGAGCTACAGGGGCAAATGTTTCATTATAGTCAATACCTTCAATTTGTGTATACCCCTGTACAACTAGCCTTGCTTTATTTCGAATAATATTTCCAAGTTCATCAGATTTGTTTTTGAAAATTCATTTTGTTATAATAATATGTTTATCTTTAGGTCTAGGAACAAGGTACCAGACATCATTTCTGACAAACTGATTAAGTTCTTCCTGCATCGCAACTATCCAGTTTTCATCCGAAAGTGCTTCTTTCACGTTAACCGGTTCTATCTGGGATGTAAAGCATACGTAGTTACATATGTCCTTTAATTGTCTACAAGTGCGCACACCAGTGAGAGGGTTTCTAAGTATTTGAGAAGTTGGATGATCTTTAACAGTCCTTAATTCAGAATTAGTTTCACTTGATGAAGTTTCTTATTTTTCAAGTATAAGAACTTCATCATTATCTGAACTAGGGACAGGTGTATTCAAATGATCGTCAATCACAACATTTATTGACTCTTGAATACACCGGTCCTGTTGTTCAGAACACGATATGCACGACTGTTTAAAGAATATCCTAAAAAGATCCCTTCATCACTTTTAGTGTCGAACTTTCCCAAAATTTCACGGTCACACAAAATATAGCACTTGCTGCCAAAAACTCGAAAGTATTTGACAGAAGGCTTTTTCTCAAACCACATTTCATAAGCCGTTTTATTATTAGATTTGCAAATATAAACACGGTTAATAATGTAGCAGGCAATATTCACTGCTTCAGCCCAGAGATTCCTAGGGAGCTTCATGTTATTTAACATAACATTTCCCATTTCTTGAAGCACTCTATTTTTCCTCTCAACAATTCCATTTTGTTGAGGAGTCTTAGGTGCAGAGAATTCATGCGATATTCCCTGATCGCTACAGAATTTTTCAAAACCGCTATTTTCAAATTCGGATCCATGATCACTACGGATCTTGTTGACTTGAGAACATTTTTCAGTTTGAATCCGTTTTATAATCTTTTTCACTTCATCAAGGGTTTCTGATTTGTCCCTCAAGAATGAAACCCAAGTGTATCTTGTATAATCATATACGATAACTAAGATGTATTTTTTGCCACCTCGACTTTCCGTTCTTGTTGGTCCTATAAGATCCATGTGGAGAAGCTCGAGTGGTCTTGTGGTGGTATTGGAGTTCACCTTTTCGTGAGAGCTCCTAGTTTGTTTACCATACTGGCATTCACCACAAATCTTGTCTACTTTTTGCATCTTAGGTAGACCTCTAATTAGTTCTCCTTTGCTCAATCTGTATAAATTTCGGTAGTGTACATGTCCGAGGCGTTTATGCCATAATTCTGTCTCATCGGTATGGACCATGTAGCACGTTTGTTTAGATGAGCTACCATCGCTTACTATATAGCAGTTTTCAGAAGTTTTGCGACCAGTTAATATTATAGAACCCTTTTCATTTATAATTTCACAACCTTGATTAGAAAATTTAACACTATGGCTGTTATCGCATATTTGAGATATGCTCAACAGGTTGTGTTTTAAACCCTCAACATATAAAACATTTTTAAATAAGGGAAGGTTATAGAGTTGGACCGTACCTTTGCCAATTATCTTGCAGTTGCTACCATCACCAAATGTGACTGACCCATCAGTCATATCTTTAAGATCGGTGAATAGCGCCTTGTCGCCTGTCATATGTCTGGAGCATCCACTATCTAGATACCATTTTGAATGGCTTGTAGCATTGAAAGCAGTGTGAGCAACCAAACAGGCAACCTTAGGAACCCATTTCAAAACTGTTTTGGGTTTAGGAGAATAGTTGGTCTTCTTTTGTTTATAGTTGTAAGAGTGACCTACTGAGTTAGATTTTAATAGCTCCTTAAGTAAATCAACTATTTTTTTAGCTAGTGGGTTTCGAATCTGATTTTTGAAATTTATATAGCTGCTTTTGAGTTTTTGAAAAGTTTTTGTATTTTTAGAAAAAACTTGACTAGTACCTTTTCCTTTTGAGTTAGAAGTCTCTCCTTTCACAAAATTGGAAGGAGTATTCTTCTGTTTAGGAGACGTGTTTTTATCATAGCCCAACCCGGATCGATCGCCACATTTTCTTGATCCGGATAATAATTTTTCTAATTTTGGATCACCTTGGGCATATCTCCATGTGTCCTTCAAACTCAGAAGAGAAGATACTTCATTTTTAAGTTTCTCATTTTCAGATTTCAAATTTTCAATCAGGGAGGTTTTGAAATCCAGATCACACTTTGATTTTTCAAAACAATCTGAAATTTGGGATTTTTCTAAAACAAGGGTTTCAAAACATTCTTTGAGTTTAAAAAACTTTTCTTTTTGAAGTTTAAGTTTGACAGCAATTTTACAACTTTCCTTATATAAGGCATTGTAAGCATCTTGAAGATCTTCATCATTTTCATGATCACTATCCAAATTTTCTTCACTTGTTGAATCATCGTGATCTGAAAAAGTAAACTTGGCTAGAGTCATAAGGGCCTTAAGTTCACTGCCCGACTCAGTTTCTGAATTTTCTGATTCAGAGGAGGCTTCAGAATCAGACGATTCATCCCAAGTAGCCAACATACCCTTCCTTTTGGATCTGTCCTTTTTAGGACATTTGTTTGCTAAATGCCCATATTCTTGACAGTTGTAATATTGACTATCTTTCAAAGACTTCCAAGTTTTAGACTTAGGTTTAGAACGTTTCTTTTCATTTGCCTTTTGAAAGTCGACTCTTTTCTTACTTTTGAAAATCTTATAAAAAAATTTCGCCAAAAGGGCCATATTATCTTCAGAATTTTCTGAATCTGAATTTTCTTGAGTAATACCTTTAGACGACTTCAAAGCAATAGATTTACCTTTAGGAGCTTTAAAACTTAATTCATAGGTTTGTAAAGAACCAACTAATTCTTCTACCCTCATATTATCCGTATCACGAAGTTCCTGGATTGCGGTTACCTTAGAATTGAACCGTTCAGGAAGAGAGCGTAGTATTTTTGCACACACTTTACTTTCTGGGATCTTATCGCCAAGACCCCACATTGAGTTTACAATGTCATTCAATCTAGTGTAAAAGTCCGTAAACATTTCATTTTCCTCCATATGAATTTCTTCAAATTTAGTTGTGAGGAGTTGGACTTTAGATTTCTTGACAATTGATGTACCTTCGTGTGTCATTTCTAATATACTCAGGCTTGCTTTGCAGTATCACAGGATATGATTCTTTTGAACTCATCTGGTGATAGTGCGCAAGTGATTCATTTAGTGCTTTAGCATTTGCACTACTCTCATTTTTCTGAAGTGTGGTTCATTGGAAATACGGTGTAATTTTCATAGATTTTGAACCATCAACTCCAGTTACTTCTATGATAGGAGGATTCCATTCAGTCACTGTGGCTTGCCACACACTTTCATCCATTGATTTGAGAAAGATCCTCATTCTAGCTTTCCAATAGGCATAGTTGGAGCCATCAAAGGGTGGAGGCCTAGTAACTGAAAGGCTATCAAAATTTGACATCTTTTTATATAGCTTAGATCGTTAGCTCAGGAAATAAATCCAAAAAAGCAACAAAATGACCTATTAGGCTTTGATACCACTTGAAAAGGCCAAGCTATATGTCCGAGAGAGGGGGGGGGGGGGGGGGGGTGAATAGGACTATGCCAAATTAAAATAAAATCAGCGGAAATAAAATAAACCAATAGCCTTACAATTATAAATCAATTCACAATGCTGAAATCAAATCACCTTGATAAATAAGTATTGAGAGATTGATACAAATTCAGTTATAAGGACAACCTTACACCATAATAAACAAGGGCTTATGGTAGGACAACCTTATTTCTAGAACATCTTTTGGATCAAGGACTCAATTTTAATAGAAATAAATGAATAGCAAGGAATTGAAATTAAATGCAGAAATATAGATCTAAATTATTACAACAATCCCCACACTTGCTTGAAATGTAAATAGTTACAACATTCACATCCACTTGTACATTCCACACAATTGAATGATAAAAGATATGAAAATTAAGCAAGCATTCAATTCACAAGACAAAGAGTTATAGTGGTTCGCCTGTGTGTACACCAACTGTCTTTCAACAGCCACACAGAATGCTACTCCACTCCTAATATCCTCACACAGGGGATATTAGCGTTCACTATCAAATAGGTTTTCACAGGTTCACCAAAAACCTTTACAATTGTGTCTTTTTCACTCGGGCTTACACAATTCAAAAACCCCTCTTTTCTGAGTTTTCTGGCTCTCTCCTCAGATAACCAATACAATGAGATTTTTCTGGCTTAACCTCAAACAAAACCAAAAGGAATGAAATTTTACAGAATTGTAAAATACCTGGATTTCTCCTTTTCGTAGCAGCCCGGTAGAACCAATCGGAGTAGATGATTGAATGTCAAAGTTCAATTTCCAATACTCACTTTAATATGGTTCTAAATTCTAATAGATTTTAGATTTTAACTAGTTGGGCCTAGCTATATTTGATTTTGATTCCAAGAAGAAGGAATAAGGTAATTCCTCTTTTCAAATAAGATTGGAATACATAAACAAAATGAAATTAAATAAGCTAGCAAAAAGGAATATTAAATAAGCACAACGTAGCTTAAAATAAACACAGACTTATCTCAGAGTGATCACTTGAAGTTTCTTGAATTGAATCGAGTTGAATTATCAAAACTCTGAATTTCGTGTTCAATTTATAGAAACAAAAATCGCGTCTACGACTGGTCTTAGAAACCTTCGACTGATCGTAGCTCTAACGGATATTTGAAATATTGAGCGCGATCTTTGAAGGTCGTTCCACGACTGGTCGTGGGATGCCTACGACTGGTCGTGGGTCACCTACGACTGGTCGTAGGACCATAGATTAGCTTGCTGGACTGCTGGACTTTGAGTCGTAGCCCTACGACTGGTCGAGAACGAGTCGAAGACACTCCTACGACCGGTCGAAGGACCTCCAGGACTGATCGTAGGTGTACCAAAAAATTCTAAAAATCTTCAACAACTTAGGACTGGTCGTGGAATTTCTTGGACTAGTCGAACCAATGCTAGGACTGGTCGAACAGGAGCTAGGACTGGTCATAGAATAGACCAAACTTATGTAAAATAAACATTTGATTTATGTATCCAAAGTGACCTACTTATAAGGTCAACCTAAGGTCAATCAAACCTGAAACATGTCGTATGGACATTGAACTTCAACCATTCAACGAATGTAGATATTTGAACCATATCAAGCTTGAGATATTGAACTTGTTGTAGCTTTAATCTTGAGATCTTCATCAGCGTGAAAACTACTTCATGCGTTGCTTTTGAGTCTTGAAGTCATTTCTTGAGTCTTGAAGTTGTTTCTTGAGACTTGAACTTCAACATTGTAGCTTTAAACATTGATAGGATGATGAAGTACACTTTGTATTTCTTAAAGACATCCAATGTCATGAAGTGTTTATGCAGTGTCTTGAATACATATAAATCACCATACAAACACAAGACACAGATAGATGTTTTGAACACAACAAAATTTGACAACCAAAGGAGCATGAGACCATAGCACTTACACTATGCTGGGGTGACGAGCCTCCCCGTAGTGACTAGTGAGCAACCCAGATTCGTGGGTCAGGCATGGTGATATGGGACACCGTGTCCGAGCTGTCGGCCTACGCTGAGGGACGAGCCTTCCCATAGTGACCGCAAGTATAAAATTTTGAATTTTCCTATCGACTGCTTTCCATTAGGGGTGATGCCCTACAACTTGCCTATTGTATGTGGTTAACTAGAATTGATGACCCTAGATGGATCCTTCATTTGGGTTAATGATATAAAGGGAGGTACCTTAGCTTCCCAAATCTGCTGTATGAATGAGACTAATTAAGTACTTGGCTAACACGACCATGCACCGCATTGCATGTGCTTTGGCGAGAAAGGTGCACTTTAGGGAGGTTGTCATATGCGAAATTGGTTGTCGGAGTTGCTTGTGAGAGAGCTTTGTGCGAGGGCATGCATCGTTACTGCACTCCATTCCTACATTAACAAGAGTAGTTAAGAAGTGATTGTTGTATTGCTTTATCATTACTGCTTGATTGACTTGATAACATGTTAACCTTTGCCTTATAGTACCACTGAGTTGATCACTCATTCCCACCCTGGAATGGTGTTTAAACATACCAACTAGACTCTATTTAGATGCAGGTGATGGAGAAGCCTATGCAGTGGAGTTGGACTTCATAGATGAGGAGGAAGAATTCTCCTACGTTCAGCTCTCAGGCGGGTCTATGTAGACCTCGTGCTGATTCGACGAGATTACATGGACATATGGATTAGTTGGACATCTTACATACTCACATTTTGTATATATTTTGAAACAATACATGTATATATTTAGCCCGGTTACATATTCATACTCTGGAGGTTGTGAAACACTTACCTGTTCAAATATATATATATATATATATATATTATATATATATATATATATATAATATATATGTATGTATGTATATATGTATATATGTTCAGTCTTCCACTTGCTTAATCTAATTATATCCGGAGTATGATGTGCTGTTTTAGTATAATCCCACTCATGTTTAACTCATTAATATGGACGAAATCTGAACATCATTATCCATGTGCATAAGTGATGTGCTGGATCTCGGGAGTAGAGCTTTACTTGACCCTCGAAATCCGGGGCATTACACACAAACTCAAGCGTCAACTTAAGGTTAACTTCAGGTTCTCAATCCTAAGCATTTCTATAGGATTTAACTGACTGTAGGATCGTAATAATTTGTTATGGTGAATTTGGTCAAATATTGTTCCTTTTACCCTCAAACAAACAACCTCGAGTGAGGAAACTAGTGGAAAAGGAGATTCGATCTCCCGTCCTCTCCGAAAATCTGCTCTTCAACGTCCACAGAATGAAGACTCCGTTAGGGAGGAACTAGTCAGATTAGTCACAACCTAACTTAAAAAACAAGATCTTATAAATTCCCAAGGAATACCAGTTCTCACACATTTGCATCTGCATCTGCTTCAACATTCATACTATAAACAAAATAAAAAAAATTACACCTCTATGAACTAGGCACTCTCAGAAAAGCCTCCCTTATTGCAACGTAATCTAAACCAGGTCTTGAATAGCCATGGCCAACTATGAAGAAGGCGCTCTCCATTTCTCCGCTCTTGATATACAAGAAGGCATTCCACAAACATTCACATCCAACAGGATCAGTGCTAGTCTTTTGCATCCAGGAAGTAGTCCAAAATATAAAGATCATGTAAGAAATACTTTGCCAGCTCACACCAACACAAGTTCCATTATCCAACACCCAACTAGCCCGACACAACAACCCCAATAGTTAAGGTTCAAGCAGGACTTTCGATACCCTCTCAATAGAGACATCCAGCTAGCACAACCATTTACCTTAGGGCATTTCTATAAATATCCTCCCACAAACGAGAATCAGTTCCATCATTCCACTCCCTGGATTTTCAATCAATCCCAAATTCTCTCCTTTACGGGAATTCTAGTGTAACATCCCGAACTTTTCCATACTCGAGTATTGAAAGTTTTCGAGTGTTGTCATAAAATTTAATTTAATATATACATGTATATGTCACCAATTTAGCATATCCTAACCTTACATTTATTCTCTAACTTAAATCTGACCATTGGAAACAATCTCATCCATATACCAAGTCATCCGACCATTGATTTTTAAGACAAGATCATCATATATTCAATTATTCTCACTTGTGCATCATAACCAACCATTCAATCAATTATTCACTACTAGGTAAAGATATATGATCGTCCACTTTGAGTTTGGACCACCTGATCATAATAAACTAATTGTATGATCTTTACATATGCTCGTACACGTATCGAATCGAGATGCTGATCGGTTCATCTTGTTCACCATCTATGAATATACTTAAGCCACCATCAAAACTACAATCTGAGAAATTACATAGATGAATAAGTCACTTGAATTGTTATTATTATTATTATTATTTTAAATTAGCTGGTTAGTACACCCCACTGTCAGTTCACACTTCACTGTTAGCCACCCCCACTAGGGATCAATACCAAGACCTCAGTGTTGAAACGAAGTATCTTTCACTCAATCTACCACTTGAGCTAGGGATCAATACCAAGTCACTTGAACTTAACAATATACATGTTCTATCTCTTGATCACTCCAAAAATCCACTTTGTGTTCATCCATTTATGAAACTGATCGTACATCCATCTACATACATGATTAGAGTACTAACCATTAAGTTTTCCTAATTTTGACATGTCATGTGACCATCAATCATGTTGTTTAATATATGTATATTGTTTTAATTAATGTTAATTTTAACTTATTTGGTGAATACCTCTTCATTTGTAATGATTTAGATATGAGTTATTTTGTAAGAATTTCTTATAAACACGCCTAGTACCATGTAGAATCATTAGATTTCTCAAAACTCTCATATCAGCAATAATTATAAAAATGTCATTAACTTAGACCCTTGAATTCTAGGTCACATGGTTTCCATGATCTGTTTGATGTAAAATTTTGTACCATGCCTATGTAACACAAATTAACCATACACATTGAATTTCAACCCTTAGATCATTGTAATAGTGGCCCAATTGACAAATCAACCCCTTAACCGTTGATTTTGGAGTCCATAGAGTGAGGAAAGCTCGTGAGTAGTCGTCGTAGGATTTTTCTCTTCATATGAACAACTTCGATTGCCCATCATATGAACTAAGTGTGAAATATGAGAACTCTACCTTGGTAAGCTTTTCGTTAGGGGTGAAGTTAGCCGTTTTAGGTTTACTAACTCTTTCTAAATCTGGACTTTCCAAATTACTCACTTTTCACCGTCAATCACAACTAAAATTTAGACCACACTTTGGCATCATTTGACTATGAGATCATACAAAATTTAGACCCTGATATATGATCCTAAATCGTTGAATGATGACTGCTTTGAAGTCAATTCCTTCTTTTTTGGTGCAATAGGTGAAATTTCATACTTAGGCCTTTTCCACCATCGATCAACTACCAAATTTTGTCCAATCATTTTTCTATATTGACTACACATTTTTTTCAAAATTGGACCCTGATCATTAACTGTAGACTGTTAATTGAGATAAAGTCCGTTTTGGCACCCGCCAAGAGAATTTTTAAGATAAACCAATATAAATTTCAAATCACCAAAAAAATATATATACCCTGGCCCTATTTGACGACCCTATCACCATAAATGAATCAAATTTAAAGAAAGATCACCAAAAGAGATAAATTAGAGAAACACAATTCAAGTGGGATGTGACGCACCCCCTCTCATGCCCACCCCTTTACAAAAGGGTGTGTGAGTCCCTTCTCCACTCAAAAACCTACCTTCCCACGTCCGTGGTAAATAGAGAGAGAAGGAGAGATAGATATCTAAGCTTACACATTCATCCATTCTCTTCCTTCTCTACATGTGTGTTGTCTCCGTCTTGCTCGAGCGAAGTCGTAGTTCATGTAAAATCTTTTATACATCGATATCTACCTAGGGTTTGCATCTAAGGCTAAGGTGAGGGATTCCTTTAAGATTACATTAATTTGAGTTGATTTATACATGATTTGTCTAATTTTCGCATACTTTCATTTTACTATGACTTTTCATGCAATTGATTGATGGACCGTTATGAATTATTTATTCTTGTGAGAATTATGGTTAAGACATGATTTGATCATACTTGATTTTTATGAATTCATTGGACTGACAGATACAAGCCTTTCCCTTCACCGATTTTGAGAGCGACGCATGTACCACTCTATATTGAGTTAGCTTTTGCTCCTCTCTTATTTTGTTTGCTCCTCTCTCATGTTTTTGAGTTAGCCTATTGCTACTTTTCTCTTTTGTTGAGTTAGTATATTGTAACTCTTCTCTTTCATTGAGTTAGCTTATCGCTATTTTTTCTCTTTTATTAGGTTAGTCTTGTGCTACCTCCTTTATTTTATGGCTTCGGCTCATGTATTGGAATTCCCAAATTCTCATGATTAGGCTTATTTTTCTATTGATGTAAGTGATGTGTTGAAGGTCTCGCAAATAGTGACTTATATGTACTTATTGTGGATGTAATGCACTCTGGATAGTGACCATCTTGGTCGATACATAAATCCATGGATTTGGGTAGTGGTACACAAATCGATATAAGTAATCTGTGATGCGTGTTACATCACCTTCCGGGATTGAATGTTCTAAATAGTCACTCCATTAAATCCACAATAGTGTCGAATACGTCGACGAATCTCCGTAGTTATGGGATGCAGAGTGAGCAAGATCTATATGCATTATATTCCACAATGTGATGGTCTCTATGTATGATGAGCTATAGACAATATACTAGGCATGCATTCATGTAGATTGATTGCGTATATTGATACCATTAGTAGTGGTGGAGTACAAGATGTATTAGAACCCTTACATTATTATTATGAATCACTTGAATTATTGTAAAACTTAAAGGATAACCATCACTATGAGTAGGGCATTGACCCTCTCCAACCATACAGATGGTGCAAGTGACGCACATATTAAAGAAACAAATGATGATCTCCCTATGGAAGATTACTCCGAGTAAAGAAGAAGGATAACATTGTCGTTTAACTTTATTTAGGTTTACTACAAATTTTGGATATTGTAAAAAGCTCTCATCTGAGAGGGCATTAAACAATTAGTTAAACCTTTATACTTTGATGAAATGAGAAGTATAGCTGATTTTATTCTCGTGAATGGTTACGTTCATGAATGTAACTAGATGTGAAAAAAATAAATCAGGGTACGATTATGAAGCATCCAATTGTTACTTTATCAACACCGAAAATTCTTAGGCACGAATATGTACTTAGGCCATGAAAACTCGGGGTGTTACATCCAGTCAATTTCAATAATCTCATGCAGTTAGGATTTCTTTGTAACCTCCTTTTCCAGTCCTAGTTCAACAAATCCTCTATAACGGGAGCAACCACTAGGTCCAACATCCTCTAAGTAGGAATCATAAAAGTGTTAAAAAGAATAACTATTATAAGAAGGATACAGGGCAGGCTTAAAAGGGGGGCAAAATTTCTCCCATCTAGTCCCTCCGAAATCGAGCAACTTCGAGAGCAATTGTGAGAGATGGAGAGAAAATTACAGAAGTAGCGTGGGGTGGATCTCCCATCCACTAAGTTCATGAACCTTTGTCCCTTTCTTGATGCAAAGATACCTCTAGGCTTTGAAGTACTAAAATTAAAAAGTATGATGGTATAAGATGTCTTGTAGACCACTTAAGAGCATTTTGTGGAGAGCTTAATATCGTGGCAGGCAATGATGGAGCATTGATCTGTTTGTTTTAGAAGTCCTTAAAAGGTAACGTTTTAGACTATTGCACATCATTGGACTACCATCGAATCAAAACTTTAGAACAACTTTTTCAAGCATTCATTGGTTGTTTCATGTATAATCTTAATATAATACCGAGAAGAGCAGATCTTGTTGCCTTACGATGAAGGGATGATGAGTCATTGCATGCTTACAATGGACGGTGTGGGCCATAGCTACCAGAATGAAGACACCCATTGACGACGAGGAGAAAATCTCCATGATCGTCCACTAGGCAAACCCGAGTATCCGTGGATATCATATCTAGCATCCATATGCCAACTTTACTCAACTCATCTGCATTAGGGAACAAGTCGAAGCCGTAGTAAGGGTTGGGACGATCTCCCCTTGGTGGCCTCATCAAGCCTCCCCGATACAGCCAATGGTAGAAGAAACCTGTACTAAATGCGAGAATGGTAATGGTAGTGTTCTCGTCCCCCATTCAATGGAAGAAGATGATCTTGTTGCTTCTACCGAAGTCGCACCCTTCGCCCCTCAGCAGAGACAACATTAACAACAACAACAGCTAAGATGGAACCCATAATACCCTAATCAGGGGTGGCAAATGGGCATGGTTTGGGATCCTAGGAAGTTCACACAGATGGACTGAACTTATAGTGAAATGCTAACTACGCTAGTCTAAGGGTAACTTCTTACCCCAATGCTACCTAAGCCCTGAGCAAATTCTTTACCTCCAACCTCCAATGAGAACGAGTATTACACGTACCATCAAGTCAGGGGTTACACAATAGATTGTTGTTTCACCTCAAAACACACAGTCCAAAACTTGATCAATCAAGGAAGAATTTCAATTAAGGCTATTGACGTGGTAATGAACAACATACTCTAAAATCCCTGCTACAACATCAAGTGGGTCCCAGTACATCGGGCACCCATACCATCAATATCATTAGAGAAGAATCTCCTCTCCATCCGACCCAATTTGACCATACCATTGACTCTCATTCAGAGTTTCAACCCCTCATCTTGCAAGGGGCAACCCTAACTAGTCCAATTTCATTGCCCCTAAATATATAAGGGGCATTTCCAGTCAGTCCAGTCTTCACACTCTCAATCAATCAAGGGGACAACTTCTTTATTCCAATAATCAACCAGGGGCACACCCTGCTTGTCTCAACTTCAATCAAGAAAGGGGACAACCTCCCCGTTCCATCTATCAAGTAGGGGCAAACCCTACTTTTCTCGTCTTCAATCAATTAATGGGACAACCTCCCCACTCCAGCAATTAACTAGGAGCACACCCTTCCTATCTCAGCTTCAATCAATCAATGAGACAACCTCCCCGCTCCAGCAATTAATAGGGGGCACACCCTGCCTATCTTAACATCAGTCAATCAAGGGGATAATCTCACCACTCCAGCAATCAACCAAGGGCACACCCTGCCTATCTCAGCATCAATTAATCAAGGGGACAACATCCCCACTCTAATAATCAATCAGGGGTATGCCTTACTGTTAAGTGTCAAATATTGCATATTTTTCCCTATTTATATCTTGGTTTTATGAACATGATAATGATATATTTTATACATGTTTATGTTGTAAGGTGAATCTGAGAGCTTGGATTGAAAAGAATGCTAAAAGCATGGATTTAATGCTCAAGAATCACTAAGGCAAAAGATGGACCTTTGGAGACCAAGAATAAAGAATTCATGTGCTAAAGATCCAAGGAAACCAAGTATAAAAGATGAAGAAAGGACTCGAAAGATTGCAAACTCTGGAGTAGAAAACAGAAAAGTTCAGTCCGACCGAACACAAGTTCGGTCCGACTGAACTTACACAAAATAGTCCAGCGACAAAGATAAAAGTCAGAAGCTAATTCGGTTCGACTGATAGACAATTTGTCCGACCGAAACCCAGATCGGTCCAACCGAAAGGAGGATTCGGTGTGACCGAAAGTGACAAAAAACTCCAGCGAAGAACAATGAATTTTGGAGTTAATTCGGTTCGACTGAAGATTAATTTGGTCTGATCGATGACTTAAGTTCGGTCCAACCAAACACATCTCGGTCTGACTGAAATCGGGCAACTGATGAAACAGAATTCTTTCTAAATTTAGACTCGACTTCATATTCGACTTCAGTCCGACCGAAGCTAACGCGGAAAAGTTACGGCTATGTAAATTGAGGCGGGGTTTTGCGATCGGATTGCGAAAACTCTAAGTCGGTGAGTAAGGTGGAGCTTCACAACTATAAATAGGAGCCCTTAGGGCATTCTTAAGGATCATCTAGGGTTTGAGGAGTGGAGCCAAAGGGTGGAGAGCCTCCACCAATAGTCTTTCTTTTTCTTCCTTAGTAGTTTTTATGTTTTTCTTAAGAGTTCTTAGTTTAATCATGTCTATGGTTGGCTAGCTAGGGATGAGAGGTAAAGCTTGTAGCGTGATTGGGATGTTTATTTGATTTGATTCATGTTTATGTTGAACTTCATTGATTTCTAGTTGATTTTAAGGAATACTTTCAGTTTTCAATTGTTTGTTGTGACTTAAATTACAGTAGATCTGCGATAGCTTTGAGTATCTTCTTTTCTTATTTGAGATTGGTGGATTGGTAAATCCTGTTGTTCGTCATCATCTCCAGGGCATGGTTAGGTGACAGTATCCCTTCCAAACTTCATAATTCTCTTCCTTTCAGACTGGATCAATGAGAAGTTTAGAGATTCGATCATCTCTTTCTTCAACTAGAGAAGATAGGACTCTGATTCCAGTTGGATCTTTTGAATCAAGCAAGGTGGCATCTCAATTGCTATAAGTGGATCCTTAGCACCCTAGTTCCCACATTTAAATTAATAGTTTAATCACAATATTCACAATTCCTTCCTTATTTCAGATAGTTTATATCTTTCTTTAGTTCTAGTTTTAGTTACTTTCAGAAACGTACAAGATTAGTCCCTGTGGATTTGACCTCGATCTCACTGAAATTATTACTACATTGCGACCCTACACTTGGGGTTGTGAACAAGTTTTTGGTGCCGTTGCCGAGGACTACGGCTACGCTTTTTTGAAATTAATTAGTATTAGAATTATGTTAAGATTAGGGCTTTTAGGATTCTTCAGTTTTTAGATTTTGTTTTAAAGATTTATCTTTTATTTTTCTTCTCTCTCTTCTTCTAACATTGCTAACATAATTTGATTGTTTTAATTTTGTAGGATTTTCAATTCTAGTTCTTCTCTTTTGGTAACTTCTTCCCTTTACTTACTTTCCATATTGCTGTAGAATTTTTTATTTTTTTTAGAATAAGATTCAGAATTAGGGTTTCACCATGTATATGCAAGAGTTAGAATGTCAGTACGCTCAGCTACTTCTATAAAATGAGAGATATTGTGAAGGGCTATCAGATGATTATGTTAGAAAACAACCTGTCTCAATTTTTTTTGAAACCATGATTGAGAATCGACTGGAATAAATGCTCCACCGATTAAGAAGTCTATATGCGATCATATGTGGGAGAATAATTACACCACACTGATTAAGAGAACAGTACGTGATTATTAGGTTCATTATGATTATTTGGGTGATAATGTGTACCAACAACCACCAAACTCTCCCACCTATGACCCATATGACTATGATCAGTGGAAGCATCAAGATTGGAGAGATGAACCAACAATGGATTATATTGACTATTCTCTTGGATCCCCTACCTTTGAAATCCAAATAGAAACAATCTAAGAGAATTCACTTTAGAATTCCGCACGAACTCTAGAGTTCGTCCAAGCATTACAAGAAGTTTTAAAAGCTATGCAAGAGATAAGTGCATGCTTTGCGAGTAGGGAGAATACTGAAATTGAGAATGAGAAGTTGGATCTTGTTAATGAGCATACGGTTCAATTTCCCGACGAGTCAATCTCGATGATTGTCTAAAGGAATGACCAAGAGACATGGATATCTTTCAAATATAATGATGCCGACACACTCCATTCACATGACACATTTAATCTTAATGAGGAGGAAGAGGTAAGTTTATTTGAGCCTCAACCCAACATAGAAACACAGTGTGAGGAAAGTGATCCCAACTCACTTGTGAACTGTATTGAATTACACAATGATGAGGAGTGGGATGACAACCATGAGTTTACAACCCAAATTTCCTAGGAATCAATCTCAATTATGGTCCAGGTAAATGATCAATGTTGGTGCACAAAAAAAAAGAGTATGAAGTCGCTATCATATGATGAAGAAAGGATTTTGAAGGATGTGGGAATATTAGAGACAGGGAAGAAAGAAGAAAGAAGGATAAAAGAGAAAAGAATAGAAGAAAAAAGGAAATCATGAAAAAGAGAGAGCAAAGGGTGAAGAAAATGAAGAATGAAGATATGGACCCATGGCATTATGCTGACCCACGCAAAGCACATTGTTTGCGCAGGTCCACGCAAATCCCCTATCTTGGTTGTGCACACTTGCACAAAGTCAGACTAATTATGCACGTTGAAGCCTTTGTTCCACGGACCCGTGCAAAAGGGGTTCAGTGTTGCACGGACAGGCTCAAGGGAGGATTCGGGTGTGCTGAGGTGGATGGCTGATATCTGAGGAAAGGTGGGCCCACGACACAGATATCGAGGGTTTGCACGTGTGGAGGCCTATACATACCCCACTCCCTCTCATTTGGGGAGGTTGAAGATTTCCAGGAAGATCAGAGCTCCGGGGAAGAAGAGAAGGTATTTAGGAGGAGGAAGGGAAGCAAACATTAATAGATTGCACTGGCCCATGCAAATAGTAGTGCAGTTGCGCGGACCCCGCGCAAACAGTAGTGTAGTTGCGTGGACCTGTGCCAACACTACTGTTTGTGCGGGCATCAATGAATTATCCGAAATGCTGCCGAAATGTGGTCTTTTCTGCAGTCCCAGGGTTTCTTCGGAAGGAAGACATGAGATCATTGTATTCCTCTTAATGAGATGACCGAATCGTAAGCTGAAATGCTATCGGATTTGATATCCAGATTTAACATTCAAACTCTCTCAATTCTTGTATTCTGAATAATCTATCTTAAAATCAAGGGAAATCAAAAGATGTAAATGAACTTAATATGAATGAATATGATGATTATTCTTCATACACTCTCTGTGATGTCTCGGAAAATTCCATCCAAAGACCCGAGTACTACCTCAGGCAGAAATCACTTAGGATTAAATCCTTTAGAAATTAGACAAAGTTAACTAAGTGTTAAACTAGATTAGCTATGAAATCCGCTTGATCCACTTTAAATACGATCTGCAAGACCCAAAACTTGTAGAATCATTGACGTTAGGTACCCTAAAATCTAGGATCAATCTCATTACTCAGTTGCTCTCGGGAGCACATTGAAATTCCGTATCGGATCTGGACCGCACGTCGAAAGTCCGATTACTATGAAATTATATAATTAGGACCGCATTGCTGGGCTTGACAACTATCTCGGAGATCAAATCCAGATAGTGTCCCACGACCATTCGCTTGAGCCCGGAGTGAAGAGTGTGAGAAAACGTAGATTTCTTTAGAAATTAAATCTAATTTAAGTAATCTGAGACCTGTCACTTGCGGGCCTGATATAAGCAATCAGACCGTCAGAATCTGACCCAAATACACCCTCGGATCAGGGGAAATTTCATGCACATGTCCGTGTATTTGTAACCCTGATCGAGTTTCGGTGACCATTGAACTGAAACTGGTCCGCCACGTGTGATCTGGGAACCCGATTGGAATGAAAACTTAACTCGACCTAGATCTATCATAAGTGAGCTTAAGTCCGACCTTTGGCTCAAGGGGGGGCTCCGGAAGTGCTCCATTGAGAAGGAACAGTCTCCCTTTGGACATAACCTAAGTATACCTTGGCCCTGGGCCTATTTCGGGCAATTCTGGGCTTATATAAGGACCTTAAACCCTCTCTCATTCACATCATACGAATTTGAGAAAACCCTAGGTGAGAGAAGAGAGTAAAGAGAGAGAAAGTGTGAGAGAAGTTGGTGTCCTTCCTGGGAATCGATCCCTGCTATCCTACGTGCCTATCCACCACAACTGTATCGTTTTTCCGGCGATTCTAATTCCATTTTCGGGTAAGAAATTCTAACCCTAATCAGTTCTAGAGATCTAACTAGAACAAGTGATGAAATAGCTAACCTATTTCATGCCATAGGTTGCCGTTCTACTGTTGTTAAAGCTTGGTGTTTAAACTGACTCCGTTACGCGTTTATCGGCGTAAGGTGCGGACTTTATACGCTTAGGTTATAGTTTTCAATGCTTTCAATGTCAGATAATGATAGATTCATGATCTGGGTGTTATTGTACATGCAAAATGCGATATTCGTTCTGCGATGCAGTTACGTATGTAAATTATGGCGTATAGTGTATTCTGTATATTTGTAGAAAATACCGTATATGTACAAATTATGAAAGTGTGTTTGCCATGATAAATTACTGTATGTATATGCTATATATGTGTATAATACTTACTCGGTCAAAGGATTCGCCCAAATACATGATTTGGCTAATATACGTTATGTATGTTAATAAGTGTATTCTAAGTGTTTGTGAAAATGCTTGTAAGAGTAAGTACTTAGATGTTTGTGCTTTAGGTAGGTGTTGAGATAGGATTCTCAACTACCTTAGAGATGTATATGATTTCCTCCATGTTTGTTGTTTAATTTAATCGCTTACTTATGAAATGTAGGTGTTTGTATTTCCTGTTTATATTGTGTTTTATGATATGCTTATTCACATGTTTGAATTTCTTGTTTAATTATACTTAGACTATTATACATGCTTTCTGGATAGGACTTGAATGTGATTGGGGCTATGTAATAGTCCAGGCAATCGGTAACAGGTTTGAAGTCGTAGCTGAGATTCATTCGCCACGAAAGACGTGTTTGACAAACCCGAGTCGTGTGTTGGTCGTCGGTAGTGGTTAGGCCACACAAAGTGCTTATGCACTTCATGTCGATCGATGCAATGTGCACGCGTGCTAGTCGCGCGCGTCAAGTAACCCGATACGCCATTGTATGTTCACCATGTATGGACGCTACTGCTTGAACCTAAGGTACCAAACTCACCAGTGAAATCCCGTTTAACCTTGGTACTTCGATCCGCTAAGACTCATGAGCCGGACATGGTGGTATGGGACACCATGGTCGAGCTGTCGGCCTACGCTGGGGCGACGAGCCTCCCCGTAGTAACCAGTGAGCAACCCAGACTCGTGAGCTGAATACGGTGGTATGGGACACTGTATTCGAGCTGTCAGCCTACACTGATTGGTGACGAACCCTTTGTAGTGACCTCGAGTATACCCTGAGTCTGCGTAGAGGCGACGATCCTTTCCGTAGCATCTAGAGTATAAACTAGGCCTGTACTGATTAGTGACGAGCCCTTTGCAGCGACCTAGAACCATAAGATCGTATGAGATTTCTTAGGACTGACGACCCTAGAATGGATCATTGTTTGGGAAATGAAATAAGGGAGGTACCTTAGTTTCGCAATCCTGCTGTATGAAAAGGACTAATAAGAACTTGGTAATCATATACATGCACTGCATTACGGGTGCAATCAGGCGTTGTAGGTCAAGCACTGAGGCAGTGTTGTCATTACGAACGTAAGATGAAGTCGTTGAGGGAGCGTAGGCGAGGGCATGCATCATACATCCATGCATTCTTGCATTAACAACGGTACTAGGAATGTGTGATTTATTGCTTTATCATTACTGCTTGACTGAATTGATAACATGTTAACCTATGCTCTATTGTTCCACTGAGTTGATCACTCACTCCCACGTTACGGGACGGTGTTTAAATACCAAACCAGACTCTGTCTTGATTGTAGATGATGGCATGACTCCAGAGGCGGAGCCTGATTATTACGACGATCAGGATGAGTACTCTTACATGCAGTTCTCTGATGGATTCGCTTAGGCTCTCCTGTTCGACGGGGCTACAGGGTTTACTTACAGTTGAACCATTTTGATATTTTGACTTTGGTAAGATTACATGTAATATTTCAAGAATACAGTGACTCAGTATTATGTTCATACTGTGGAGACCGATTGTGATCTTTGACTTATATATGTTTATTTATGTATTTCAGTCTTCCGCTTGTGTTTTACAACTGATCTGGAGTATGAATTACTGTTTTGGTATAATCCCACTCATGATTAATGTACTAACACAGACAACATTAAATCATAAGCATAAGTGTTGCATAAGTGATGTTTTGGAACTCGGGAGTTGAGTTGCTTCTCGACCCCCGATTTTTAGGGCGTTACACTCTCTGTTATATTTGAATAAGATAATCTCCCAAATCGAAATGCATTTGTTTCTTGTCGAAACAAAATGGCGACTCCACTAGGGAATTCTATTTTATTTAAGAATAACATTGAGAAGGTTATGGGAACTTTTGTCATAGTTTGATGTCTTTTCGACGCCAAAATGGCGACTCTCAATAGGAACATCCTCCCATTCATCTCTAAGATAGACTGTTTTATTACTAGGATACTAATTACAATCTTATGCTTTGTCAGAAGAAGGTTAGAAGATAAAATCGAAGATTACAATCAATGGTAGCAAGGTAGGTGAATTTCTGTTTCACTGCAACTAGATTTGTGGTGGAATACAAGACAACTGAGCTCGTGGATCGCAAACCTCAACCATCCGCAAGAAAAAGCCATGAACTGAAAGTTATGACCAGGGTTATATCTGCTTCACCAATAGCACAAGAGAAGGACAACGACTGGGTCGTCGTATCGTCACGAAGAACTAAAGCCTGAAATACAGCAATCGCCAGGGCAAACACATCACCAAGAAGGGTTAGGGGACCAATAACGCGAAATGCAGCTAGAAACAATCCTAAACTGGCACCTCCAGCTTTATACCCAGAGAGGTCTTTTCCCTCTCTGACAGCACAAGACTTCCCAGCATTGCCTATCGCAAAGGCCCGATGGACTAGAAATGTAACACCCTGACTTTTCAGGACCCGAGTATATGACTTGTTGCTCAAAAACCTGAGTGTTAACTTATATAGGGCCAATTTCCATACATATATTTTTTCTTTCATCAGAGTTAACAGATTAGCGTAGAATGGACAAATCATATATAATGGAAAATTTAGATTTACATTTAGAATGTGCAAAAGATTGCCCATAATGACTTATACAAACCAATGTCCCTATTCTTACAAAAATAAAATGACATAACATTACATGTAAAAGAAAGTAAACTGCAACAATATTGAGCTGTGAAATCCTATAGCAACCCTTAGTAAATACAATCATTCACCCTTATCAACTATAGCCTGCTCCTCACCAATATGAATGTGAATATCATCTGGGTCACCTGTGCTACCTGTACGATTATATATTTGATGGACGAGCGACCAACTCAGTATGAATTCCCCTCAAGATTACACACCGCCGCATTAGGTAAGTATAGTTATAAAACAAAACATACAAAACAATACATTATGCATGTCTTATTTGATACATGGATGCGTGAATGCAATCATCATCCCGGGGATGCTCATCCATGCAGACAGTAGGCTCGTCACCCATGCAATCATTGACCTAAGAATGATCATCCAGTCGGACAAAATACGTACATCACGTACGATAGCGATAGACGCTAGTCTGTGCCATATATGCATGATTAGCCAAACCATTATTAGTCCAGTTACAATCAGTCAATTTAAATAAGCTCAAGGTCACTACGGGGGCTCGTCACCAGTGTAGACGGACAGCTCGGACATAGGTCCCATATCACCATCCTCGGCTCATGAGACTACCATCTTAGGATGTTTAATGGAAACACATCGACTAGTAGCCAATCATATTACAGTATATGGGGCTTACATCGTAGGGTTACACAAATTAAAATGTTGAACCCATCTAGGGTAAGTACCAAAACAAAACCACGTAGGGCGAATATCAAAATAAAGCCACAAAGGGCGATTAGTAAAACTAAGCCACGTAGGGCCAATATCGAAACTATGTGATAAGAAACCATTCTTAAAACCATTGGACACAACAACCCTGGATGGTAGGCCCACATCATTGATCAATTTAAACCACTACTCAATAACCACTAAGCCGAAGGTCCATTACAATCACAACCGGTCGGGTTACATCCCAAGAATGGGTGTACATTTATAGGTGGGGGTTTTCCACTGATATACCAGTTTAAGTTCCATAAGCAATCCACAAATAATCCACAAGAATGAGATAATATGCAAGATAAATATCAGGCATGTAATCTAGCAATTCGATTCCAACAATTACATGTCTGATTATAAGATAAAAGATTCGATTCTAATAATTACATGTCTGATTATAAGATAAAAGATATCAATTATTAATTGAAATTTTAAATAAAAAATATCACTTAAGTTAATGGAAAAATGGAAAGCTCAAGGGGGAGAAATCATCACCTGGTGTATAAAATCACCTACTAGTGTTGTTAGGAGGTGCATGCGCCCTTAGAGTCAAAACCTACCATGAATCGTAAAATTTACACATGATATCAATGCTCTACCAAGTGTCTATGATCAAGATTTACACAACTTAGGGTTTGGATTACTTTTAGGGTTTTAATATAGAATTAGGGCTTCATCCTAGGGTTTAGTTATAGGCCTTAGGTTATAGGATTTGAATCCCAAATTATTATTAATATTGTTATTATTATTATTATTATTATTATCATTATTGTACAATGGATCAAATAATATCCATAATAGAAGTATTAATCCATCAATATTAATAATGATGGTTCATAAGTTCATATTTGAATGTACCGACAGTATCTAACATTTTTATAATGACTAATAATCTCTTAGATAATACAAGTAATAATAATAGGATATTTTCTAATGATAATACAATAAGGACTAACGCTAATAATTATATTAATAAGTATTTGACTAATCCCATAAGGGAAATGATAATATTTTCTAATGATTTTAAATCATAACTATCAATCCCAGTTATGATAATGGATACCATGATCTACCATGAATTAAGAAATTTTACGATTAGATCCAATCCTCATACCCTAGTCTTAGTATCGATTGTTACTGTCCATCACTCTCGTTACAGTACTGTAGGATTAGTTTAAATGTCTATAATCACAAGTTGCTGAATTCTGATCAATTGAGTTGTTAATTAGGCGATTACATATCTTTGGTCACATTCTGCTGACCATTCACCTCGATCGTCTGTTCTTATAAGTGGATCAAGTATTTATCTCTCGTTTTTTATTTCTCTAATTTATTTTGATACTTTGTCGATTGTAACGAGCCACATATTCAAATATTAATAAAATTTGGCATTGTTTAACCTTTTTTATTTACTTATTTATCTTCATTCATTTGAAAAATATTATTTGTGATTACTAGTGAAAGAAAAGTCATGAACTCATAAGGCAAAAAAAAAAAAAAAAAATCATTAGGAAGGACTAACCTCTACCCTTTTGCAAATCACTTGATCAGTGATCTCAACCAATTGCTAATTTGATAGTTGGATTTTTTAATCCAGTCCTACACGTTTGTTTCCTATGTGGGGGCACTAGCGTTCAATCAAACGTCGAGTCAAGTATGCCTCTGGCACACCCCCACATCATAATCGTACACAAAATCTAAATAGAGGCCATCGATAACACTTGTGACCTTGTGTTTAGTGGCCACACCAAGGGAAATAGGTGGGAGAGAGATGTCCACCCATAATTTCTACAGGGCTATTGTGATGATTATATTAAATTCACTCCAACCATTAGATGCCACACCAAACTTTAGGTATATAGCCCAAAAATCAAACCCATCCACGAATCAAGTGAGCCACGTAAAGGAAAACAATTTGCATTGTGAGCATTGCCCTGTATACTATTTGCAACCGTATGGTTCACCTGCATCCTGAATGGGGCTGATTTTTAGGCCTAACATGGGTGATGCACCAAGTTGTTGGGATGGATTTAATATAAACATCATGGGGCCACCTTAGCCTTTGACCCCTTGTGTGCGAACCCGGCCAACTTCCAATTAGAGATTTAAGGGAAAGTACTCCAACGATAATTGCTTAAATTGATGGATAGCTTATTAAAAGCCTTCTTGAAAAATCTCATTTAGTTTCATGGCAGGATCATCAAATGGACAATTGACGCGACTCATGAAGCTTGGTTCCACTTCGTACCTGTATAGTACTTTTCTAAGACTATAATTCAGTGCGAGTGGATGCACCATCAATTTAAATTGCAATTTCTGTCATCATGCAGTATCAAAATGTGATTTCACTCTCATTATTCTATCAACCACCTGACTATCTCCTTGTGCTTCGGCATACAAATACCCACAAAATCCACACCGTTCATACAATCCCAGCCATCCAATCGAAGAAACTTTGCTCAGAATGTGATCTCCATCCATCTTAACATTTGATCAAATTATCAAATATTATATGATAAATATAGATTGTTCGTGGCTTATCATCTCTCAGCTCACGCCTTCCACAAAACGCAATGCTTTCCTTAACATATAATATCTAAGGAAAAATGGATGCACGGCGTGGATAAAACAGATACATCATGGGTAGGAAGGCTGGATAAAACAGATACATCAAGACACATCATGGGGAGGGGCCACGGAGCTTTGACACCAGCTAGCTTTACCTCGGCCGAAACGGATTGGCTACTCCCATGCCACCAGCCTGGTGGCTGGTGGTTGGCGCTCTGTAAACCTACCATGACGTATATGTTTCATTCATTTTTACGGATCATTTTAAGGCTTGATCTAATACTTTAATGGCTCCCAAAAAGTTTTTAAGTTTTAACGGTGGACGTTCATTCAGTACTGTTTCCAGTAATGTAGTCCACTTGAGATTAATATATACCTCATTTTTTATCTCAATTCATAAAATGATATAGAAAATAAGATAGGTAGCATGGATGAAACACATACATCATGCCATAACCAGCCATTGGCTGGTGGCGGAGAGTAGCCAATCCATTTCCAACCGCGTCGGGGTACGCGGCAGCCCGAAGGTGATCAGCAGATGCCGATGGGGAGCGGATTGGATACTTAACGCTTCACTAGCCAAAACTGGAAGCGGATTGGCTACTTCCCTGACACCAGCCAATGGCTGGTGGTCGGTGCTATGTGGGCCCATGTTTCATCAATGCCGTCCATCTTATTTTACAGATTATTTTACAGAATTGAACTAAGAATGAGGTAAATAGAATCTCAAGTGGACCACATTACAGGAAACAGTGTTGAATGAGTATAGACCATTAATAACATTTTGGGGACTATAAAAGTTTTGGATCAAGCTGATTTTTGTTTTTTCTTTTTATCTGTATGACCTAATCAACAGATTGGATGTCAAATAAACAGTACTGTAGGCCTTAAGAGGATTTTAATGGTGGATATTCAATCACTATTGTTTTCATGTGGTGTGGTCCACTTGACATTTATATCCCTCTCATTTTTAGTATCAAGCCTTAACATGATATTTAAAAATGGATAAACGGAATGGATGTACATCATGGTGGGGCTCACAGAGCACCGACGACCAGCCACGGGGCTTGTGTCAGGGAAGTAGCCAATCCGTTTCCGCCAAAACTATTGAAGTGACGTGGCAAAGTGGCACTGGTGGATACGAATAAGCTGTTTCCTTTCAATAAATGCTCTTCCAACCAAGATCCGTTAGCATATGCTTTTCCGTTTAGTCCGTGAACGCACACGGCATAGTTGATCTTAAGAAAAAAAGACGCGGACTTCCTTCGGAAGACTTTCACAGGAAATTCCTACGCGGAATCAAGTGGGGGCCTGCTGTGATATTTTTGAGAAATCTTACCCGTCCATCTGTTTTTGAGTTCAATTCAGGACATGATACCAAAAATGAACCGTTTCTAGAGCTCAAGTGGGCCAAAAACATGATAATTGAAGGTCCACAGTTGAAATATTTGTGGGCCACAGAAGTTTTGAGTCATGCTAATATTTGTGATTTCAGTTCATCTCAGTAGGTATGAAGTTATTAACGTAATGGATGACTTGTAAACATCACTGTCCAACCCAGGTAAATTTTAACGGTAGAAATTTCCCAAACCACATTTTCCTTTAGTACAGCCCACTTGCGCTTTGGATACGGTTCATTTTTCGCATAAAGTCCTGAAATGAACTTTAAAAAATGGATGAAAGGGCAGGATTTCTCACAAACATGACAGTGCCCCCACCTGTTCCCAGCGCATGAACTTCCTGTCAAAGCCTTCCCCGGGAAATCCGCGTCCCGATAAAACTTACCTGGAGTATACCGGTACGTAGCCAAGGGAAGCGGATTGCGTACTGATTCATGTATTTTATCCCGTCTGTCCATCCATTTTATAAGATAATTTTAAGGCCTTATCTCAAAACCTAAGCATATAAAAGGCTAAAATCCACCACACCAAAGGAAACAGAGTGAACTGAATTTGTCCGTTGAAAAATTCTTAGGGCCACGGAAAGTTTGGATCAAGATTATATTTATTTATTTTTACATTCATCCATGGTTTTTTTATCCAGATTATATATTTTTTTTACATTCATCTATGTTTTTTGATCCTTTGAATAGTTTGGATGAAAAATAAACATCACTGTGGGGCCTGGAAAGGTTTCAACGGTGGAAATCATTATTTCCACGGTTTCCTATGGTATGGTCCACTTGAGATTTTTATAAGCTTCAATTTTGAGCTCAACGTCTAAAATTAGATGGAAAAACCGATGAAAGGCGTGGATAAATCACGTCAATTCACAGTGGGCCCAACTGAATTTTCTCGGTATGACAATCCGATTTCGTGGTGAGTAGGTGGACTGTGGAAACGGAGAAAGATCCGTTAACGGATCCAACGGAGTAGCACTTAAACCAAGGGAACGTACCATTGGTACGTAACCAATGGCGTTTTGCCACATCCCTTCAGTATCCTTATTACTGAAGCGTTCAGTATCCAATCCGCTCCCATGCCGATGTGAGAAATCCAACCCGTTCATTCATATTGTGAGATCATTTTAGTACATGAGGTAAAAATGAACAAGATCAAATACTCAAGTCGGCTTAAAGCATAGGATTGAATATCCGTGCGTTACAAACATCAGTGTTGACCCAGGGGAGGTTTCAACCTGCCTTTGCCTTTAGTTCGGCCCACTTGAGTCTCGGATCCTACTCAGCCGTGATATCAAGACCAAAAATGAGCTCAAAAACGGATGGATGCAGATTTCCATTAGTTCGGCCCAACGTGATTTCTTAAAAACATCACGTTGAACCCCAGCTTCCTGCAAAGGCTTTAGCGGGAAATCCGTGGCCTGTGGCAGGGAGTTCCGCGTCCGATGCAGAATGCCTGCGGACTGCGGTGGCCTGTGGCCGGGAGTTCCTGCGGTTGGAAGCTAGGTAGGGTCCACCTCTAAGCTTGTCCATCTGTCCATCCGTTTCAACGGATCATGTTAGGATACGAGCCTAAAAATGAGGCAAATGCAAAACTCAAATGAGCCACAAAACAGGAAAACTCGTCCGCACCGATTACGAGATTATTCTCAATGGGATGAACTCAAAACATACAAATATTAGCCTGATTCCAAACTAATTGCTCCCAATGGAATGAACTCAAAACATACAAATATTAGCCCGGTGCTAATATGATTTGGCAAGATGTTATTTGGACTCATGTGCTAATATTATTTGGCAAGGTGGATGGACCGGGTGTATTTCTCAAAAACATCAACGTGGCCCACCTAGCGTCTTCAGGAAGCTCCTGCAACATCCTGTCTCAGCTGGAATCGGATTGCGTAGTGAGTTACCCAGTAGGCTCTTATCGTACTGAGTAAACTCAGTTGGGCCTACAGTGAAAATAAGTGGCTTATCCACACCGTCCATACGTTTTTTCGGCTCATTTAAGGGGTTGAGCCCAAAGTTGAAGCATATCAAAATCTCAAGTGGATCATACCACAGGAAACAGTGGGAATAATGATTTCCACCGCTGAAACATTCCCAGGCCCTACAGTGATGTATATTTTTCATCCAAGCTCTTAATAAGATCACAAAAACATGGATGAAGGCAAAAAACAAATACAAGCTTAATACAAAAATTCCGTGACACTCAAGAATGATTCAACGGTATAACTTCCATTCATACTGTTTCACGTGGTGTGGTGCATTTGAGCTCTGGATATTCTTCACTTTTGGACCAATGCATAAAATTATCTAATAAAATAGATGGACGGAGTGGATAAAATACATAGATCATGGTGAACTCCACAGCGTACTGAGTTACTCAGTACGCAATCCGCTTCCGTCGCAGCTGATCAGTGGTCTTTACACGATACGAAAACTTAAAAATTAGACGATGATATCAAAAACGTTTTCTTCGAAGATATGAGTAATATAAAATAATTTTTTAAAAGTACAAAAAAAAATAATTCAAAAAATCGAAAAATCAGCCGTATTTGGAGGATGGCTCAAACAATCCACCCAAACGCTCTTACTCTTCTCCAACTTCTCCAACGAGCCGTCTTTCTCCACGTCATCAGTTACACCAAAAACGTTCTCTGCATACTTCTCCATGTCAATTTCCAAAATGCCCTCCGTCTCTTCCACATCTGCCCTCCATTCCGGAATATACGGCGGCCTCGATATTCGCGGAACCGTTTCCCAGTCTACCCCTCTGAAAAATTCATGCGCCTTTATGTCGTCGCTGGAAATCCTCTTCTCCGGCTCCTTCTCCAACAACCTCCGAATCAAATCCCTCAACGGCGTCTGTTCTCCGACCAACTCCGGCGCTTTTGTCAGAATCCGGTAAAACGTCTCCTTCCGATTACATCCACGGAATGGGGTCTGGCCGTACAGCATCTCGTAGAGTAATACGCCCAGGCTCCACCAATCCACGGCGAAATCGTGGCCGTTCCCTTGGATGATCTCCGGCGCCACGTAATCCTCCGTCCCCACGAACGAGTTCGACTTTCCCGAATTAGCTGACTCCACCGAGTTATTGCCTACTCTGACGGGGGCGACGGTCGAGTTCGCCTCCTGAATGCCGGAACTGCAGCAATAAAACAGCGGGAAGCGGTTCTTCTTGACGGGGACTGCTTTCTCGACGCGATTTTCCGATCTCTTCGAATGAATCGGGCGATTCTCCGGCGATTTTACAATTATTTTCGTGGAGAGATCGAAATCGATCAGCATCAAATGGCCGTTTTCTTGGATTAGAACGTTCTCTGGCTTCAAATCTCTGTAGACGATTCCCAATCCGTGCAAATACTCCAATGCGAGGACTAACTCGGCCGCGTAAAACCTGCAGAAAACGGAATCGCGTAAGGAGACGAAAGGATTTTCAAGATTCAATGGTTATTTTCTAATCTTACCGTATAATGTCGTCTGAGAACATCTTCTCGGTCTGTTTGCTCCTCAGTGCGCTGAGATTCCCGCCGGAACAGTACTGGATTGCGAACCCGACGATCTTCTCCGTCTCGAGGAAGCCATGGAGGTTGGGAAGGAGAGGGTGGTGGAGCGTCTTCAGTACGTCACGTTCGAACCAGATCCGACGGTAGGCGTCGTCGGATTTCTTCTTCTCGATTTTGGATTTGGAGATGGCTTTAAGGGCTAGGGTTTCGGTGGAGGGGGATCGCGTCTGGACGAGGAAGGCGACGCCTTTGGCTCCTCGGCCGAGGACGTTGAGGGCTTTGAGGTCGCGGAGATCTAAGGGTGGAGATTGCTCGGCGTCGTCCATTGGTGAAGGACTGGGATTGAACGTAGAGTGCGTTAGAGAGAGGAGAAATGGGAGGGGTTTATATAACCATGTTTGGACGTTTACTTGGCGAGGAAGGATCTTAAGAGAGAGAAATTCGAAGAAAACGTGAGAGGGTTTTGTTTTTCAAGTCTACAGAGGCGGCTTCGTCGTGGTTATAAAACGCGGACGCAGATTGCCTGTGTCCGGGAAGTTGTGTGGGGCCTCCATAGATGCCAATTACAAATCCCTTCTGTCCATCAGTTTTGAAAGACCACAATAATGTTGGGGCCTTGCACAAAACCTTAAGGCTTGTTTGATTTTCATGACATTGGTAAATACCTGCAGAAGCGAGTAATAATTATTTCTCAGCGCATTTACAACATTTCACTCATGTCTGATTTGACTACCTACTTTTTGAACACGGAAATCGAGAATATTACAAAATATCTGTGAATCCCACTGTGATGCATTTCGCTTATCCACACGGTTCATCTATTATGCCAGCTGAATTTATGGCATGAGTCAAAAAAATGAGGCATATCCAAAGCTCTAGTGGACCACGCCTCAGGAAAAACTAAATCATACACTTACTGTTAAAAACTATTAAGGGCTACTGTTTCTTTTGGTGTGGGCCATTTGAGTATTGGATTTACGTGAATTTTTTACTCATATATCAAAATGTTGTGGTAAAACGGATGGACAGAACAGATATGTCACCGTGAGGTTTAAAAATTTTAACTAACACTTTTGAACCAATTCCCAAGGCAAGAATTTCTAAAAATTTTCAAATGTATGAAACTGTCATAATTAGTCATTTACCAGGTATTTGCACTTGCACTGAAAAATCAAATAGACCCTTAGGATCTAGCCTCCCGAAACAAACCAGAATTATGGAATAATAAAGCAATGAAATAAATCAAAGCATAAACCACACAACACGAGATTTTTACGTGGAAAACCCTCAAAGAGGTAAAAACCTCGGGACCTCATCTAGATCAATAATCTACTATGAAGTAGAACGTTATAACCTTCTTCACTCATGCAGGAGTGGGTAAACAATAAGAGAAACAAAGAAAACGGAGAGATCTAACCGATTACGAGGACGTGGAAGCGTTGAGATATCAAGTGTACAGTAGATCACCTCTACGAGCAGAACCTCCCTTCCACAAGCTTCCTCTTTCTCTTTCTCACATTCTCTCACCCCTTTGATAGCCCTAAACCCTTTAGCAAGCTCTTGTAAAGCTTCAGAAAATCCTCTTGTATCTTTTCCATACCCTAGAAAATCCTAGGAACTTCCTATTTATAGTTTTAGGAAACTCCCTTCCGCATCCTTGTTGCGAAAGGACTCAAAAATTCGCAATCTGCACAAAATCGTGGAACGAATCTGCGTAACCTCGACTGGTCGAGTGGATCCCTCGACCAGTCGAGCGACACCTTCAACCGGTCGAGCACATCCCATGATCAGTCGAGTACCTCGAAAATCTAAAACCTCAACTCGCTAGACTTTTAGTCAAGCTCTGTTCGACTGGTCGTGCACTAGCTCTCGACTGGTCGAGCAAGGCTCACGACCGGTCGAACACGGGACAAAAAATCCATCAAATCTCCCCCTTTTTATCTCAGGGGGGATTCACATTTTTTAAGCCAGCCTGGTTTCTGCAAACCTCAAACTTGCCTTTGAGCAAAGCCTTGGTCATCATGTCTGACCCATTATCGTCCGTGTGGACCTTTTCAAACTGTAACACCTTATGTTCCAAAGTATCCCTGATCCAGTGATACCGAATCCTATGTGCTTGGACTTGGAATGCTGACTTAGATTCTTGCTCAAGTGTATAGCACTCTGACTATCACAATAGACCACGTGCTCCTCCTGCTTCAGGCTAACTTCCTGTAGGAACCTCTTCATCCAAAGCATCTCTTTACATGCCTCTGTGACTACAATGTACTCGGCTTCTGTCGTCGACAATGCTACGACCTTCTATAGCTTGCTCTGTCAAGAAACTGCTCCCCCTGCAAATGTGAACATGAACCCCGATGTAGACTTCCTGGAGTTTATGTCACCTGCCATATCTGCATCTGTGTAGCCCTCTAACACAGGTTTACCGTCACTATAGCATAGGCTCAACCTGGATGAGCCTCTCAGATACCGTAGTATCCACTTAACCGCTGCCCAATGTTCTTTGCCAGGATTGGCAAGATACCGGCTGACGACACCAACCGTATATGCTATGTCTGGGCGTGTACACACCATAGCATATATCAAACTTCCTACAGCTGACGCGTAAGGTATCTTCTGCATCTCTTCCACCACTGTCTCTATCTTGGGACACTGTCTGTCGCTCAATCTGAAGTGACCATCCAGTGGAGTACTGACCAGCTTCGCTAATTTCATATTGAATCGCTCTAGGACTTTCTCAATATATCGCTCTTGTGACAACCAAAGCTTCCTACTGCTTCTGTCACGGGTTATCTCCATTCCTAGGATCTATTTAGCCGGGCTCAAATCTTTTATCGCAAAAGACTTGCCCAACTCCTGTTTTAGCCTGTCAATCTTCTTGATGTCTTTTCCCATGATGAGAATGTCATCAACGTATAACAGCATGAGAACTTGCGCATGAACACACAGTGGTCCGACTCCGTTCTGTCATATCCATGCTTTAATATAAACGAGTCGAACTTCTTGTACCATTGTCGTGGAGCTTATTTCAGCCCGTACAAGCTCTTCCTCAGCCTACACACCATATGCTCTTTGCCCTTGACTTCGAACCCCTCTGGTTGGTGCATGTAGATCTCTTCTTCTAGGTCACCATGGAGGAAGACAGTTTTAACATCTAACTACTCTATCTCCAGATCCATGTTAGCCGCCAACCCAAGCAACACCCGTATGGATGTCATCTTCACCACTGGTGAGAATATCTTCTCGAAGTCTATACCTTTCCTCTGACCAAACCCTTTCACCACAAGTCTGGCCTTAAACCTCGCCTGTGAATTCTTCTGCTCAATCTTCTTTCTGAACACCCACTTGTTGCTCAAAGCTTTCTTGCCCTTAGGCAATTTCACCATATCTGTAACGCCCTGAAAATCGGGGGTCGAGCATAAACTCAACTCCTGAGTTCCAACGCATCACTTATGCAACAAAATGAATGATGATTGAATGTTGTCTGCATTAGTGTAGTGAACATGAGTGAGATTAAGCCAAAACAACATATCATACTCTAGAGACAAGTGAATTAGCAAGCGGAAGACTGTGATAAATAAATAAAATATATAAACTGTGGTGAGTTTCTAGAGTGTGATAATGTTACCAGGTTAATGAATTATAAGTACAAGTCCAATTTATAAGAAAAGTGTAAAGTCATCTACACAACATCCCTATACCCCGTCGATCAAGACACGACTCGCATGAAGCCGCCAGAAATACGGCATAGACAAGAAAGCATCCACATCGTCGCAGAGGTCTGGCTCCGCCTCACAAGCATCGTCATCTGCAATCAGACAAAGTCTGGTTGGTGTGTACAACACCGTCCCGTAACGTGGGAGTGAGTGATCAACTTAGTGGAACAGTAAAGCATAGGTTAACATGTTATCAATTCAGTCAAGCAGTAATGATAAAGCAGTAAAGTCAAACACTCCTAAATACTCTTATTAATGCAAGTATGAAAATGCAGTCATGATGTATGCCCTCACCACACACTCCCTCATGCGACACCATCTTACGTTCGCGACATGCTTTCATCCCTTAGTGCTCTACATCTTCCAGACACATGTAATGCGATGATGAGTATGATTACCGAGTTATTATTAGTCCATTTCAAACAGCAGTATTGGGAAACTAAGGTACCTCCCTTGTATCATTCCCAAACATGATCCATTCTAGGGTCGTCGGTCCTAGTTAATCTCATACGATGGTGTGTTTTTAGGTCGCTGCAAAGGCTGCCAGGGCTGTTACACACATTCGTTACACCACTCCCCCATCACCCTTTTAACGGTTCATCACTAAATTCATACAGGCCTAGTTCATACTCTATTCACTGCGGCAAAACTCGTCGCATCACCGCAAATTTAGAGTATGCTCGAGGTCACTACAAAGGGCTGCCAGGGCTATTACACGCATTCGTTGCACCACTCCCCCATCACCTTATCAATGTAGGCCGACAGCATGAATATAGTGTCCCATACCACCATAATCGGCTCATGAGTCTGGTTGCTCACTAGTCACTACGGGGAGGCACATGGCCCCAGCGTAGGCCGACAGCTCGACTACGGTGTCCCATACCACCATGCCCGGCTCATGAGTCTTAGCGGATCGAGGTACATGGTTAACGGGATTTCACTAGTAAGTTTGGTACCCTAGGTTCAAGCAGAGGCGTCCAAACATGGTGAACATACATAAGACAGATCAGGTTGCTTGACGAGCTCGGCTAGCTCGAGCGCACAACAAGTTGAACGATATGAAGCGCATAAGCACTTCGTGTGGCCAACCACTATCGCCAACCGAAGTACGACTCGGGTTCGTTGAACACATCTCATGTGGCGAATGAATCACAACCACGAATTCAATCCCATTACCCATTGCCTGGACTATAATCATAGCCCCAAACACAATCAATCCTTATTCTGAAGCATATAGAGTAAAGCAGAATATACAAAGTAATTCAAGCATGTTATAAAGCATAATATAAACAAGAAATACAAACACATAAATTTCATGAGTAAGCGGTTAAACTAAACAAACAACATAGAGGAAATCACATACATCTCTAAGGTAGTTGAGAATCCTATCTCAACACCCTATTAAACTTAGTTCGTCACACAATTTCTCACACAGCATTTTAGCAAACACTTAAACTACACCACTCCAACATACATGACGTATGTTGATCACATAGGTATAAGGCCAAATCCTTTCACCAGGGAGTTGCCCCAATTATAACACACATACACCCACGACGGATAGTCATGGCAAGCAGGAATCCAAGTTCCATGTTCATTTAGTCATTTCCACAAACACTTGGGCTACACGTGTTAGCATATATAGTGTATATTGGTCGTGGCGTGATTTAGGGCAAATCCTTTCGTTAAAGGGGTGTCGCCTATACAACAATCATGTATCCATGACAATCAGTAATGGTGAGTACGAATGCGAATTCTATATTCATTCGGTCATTTTCACAAACACTTAGAATACACTATTTTAACATACATAGTGTATATTAGTAAAAACATGTATTAGGGCGAGCCCTTTCGCCAAATAAGTATTTTATTCATATATAATATATTCATACAGCAAATAATCATGACAAACACATTTCTAAAATTTATACGTATACGGTACTTTCTACAAATACCTAGAATATGTAAAAGTCCATATTCTTCATCTTTAATCGAAACGGAAAACAGATAGCACTTTGTACATGTGCAATTGCATGCAAATCATGAATCTATCATTATTTGACATTGAAAGCGCTGAAAACCATAACCTATACACCTAAAGTCCGCACCTTTTGTCGTAGAATCGTAACGAATCCGATAGGTTTGCTAAGCTTTCGTATTCGGCAGTTTGGTAACCTATAGAATGAAATAGGTTAGCTATTTCATAACCTACAACTATCAAAACCCCAAAACAGGTTAGGGTTAGGGTTTCTTACCTAGAAACAGAGCCGAAATCACCGGGAAAGCGATTAGAAGGAAGTGGTTGAACTCGTGTAGCGGCAGGGAAGCATGGCAGGGAGATGTTCCCACTTCTCTCTCACTTTATCTCTCTTTTCTCTCTCTTTTTCTAGAGTTTTTCTCAAATTCGTATGGCAGAAATGAGAGAGGGTTTAAGGTCCTTATATAGCCTAAAATCTCACTAAAATAGAGTCCAGGTCAAGGTAGACTTAGGTTATAACCAAAGCGGGCCTGTTCTAGCTCAACGGAGCACTTCTGGCGGCCCCTTTTCTGTGTGCGGTCGGACTTAAGCTCCCTAACACTGGATCTAGGTATGACTACATTTTCGTTTCAGTCGGCTTCTCAGATCACGCGTGGCGGACCAGTTTCAATTCAACGGTCAGTGGATCTCGATCGGAGATTCCGAGTACATGGATATGTTTGGGGAAATATCCCTGATCCGAGGGTGTAATTTGGTCTGATTCTGACGGTCTGGTTGCTTAATACTGATCCGCAAGCGAGAGGTGCCAGATTTGATAAATTTCTATTTTATTTTGAATTAATTTCACATTTCTCACACTCCCCGCTCCAAGCTCAAGCGAATAGCGCTGGGACACTATCTGGATTTGATTTTTGAGATGGTTGTCAAGCCCAGCAAGGCGGTCCTAATTCCTTAACTTTGTGTTAATCGGGCTTCCGACGTGCGGTCCAGATCTGATACGGAGTTTCGAGATGCTCCCGAGAGCAACCAGGTAATGAGATTGATCCTAGATTTTAGGGTAACCTAGCATCAATGATTCTACAACTTTTGAGTCTTGCAGATCGTATTTAAAGCGATTAGTGCTAATTTCACAGGTACTCTAGTTTAACACTAGCTAATTCTCGCCTAATTTCTAAAGGATTTAGTCCTGTATGATTTCTGTCTGAGGTGGTACTTAGTCCTTTGTAGTAATGTTTAGTTTAAGTATTGTTCTTCATCACCTAAACTTTAAGATAGTGTTTAATGTGAAAGTACTTAGAAGGATTTAAAGAACGAGGTGGTGAAAGGTGAAATTTGTGAAGAAAAAGGGTTAACAAGCGATTTTAGACTGTGAGATTGAATTCTGACAAGGTAATAAGGTGTTAGGAGCAACCCATTGCCTAAGGACGTCTAATTCCAGGTTGGCAAAAATCCAGGATGTTACAATATCATAGGTGTGGTTCTTATACAAGGATTCTATCTCCTCTTGCATAGCTTTTAACCACTCCCCCTTATGCTCGTCGGCTAGGGCCTAAGAATAATTTTCTGGCTCTCCTCCATCAGTCAGCATAATATACTCATGTGGCGAGTACCTCTTAGACGGCTGTCTATCCCTAGATGACCTCCTCACCTGTGGCTCAACAGGTGGATCAAGTGGGGGCTACTCTCTTGGTCCATTTTCTGAAGAAACTCCCTCGTCCTCTGCACCTTACTGTACTCCTCTGTCATTAGGCACCACGGGAGAAATAATCAGATCCATGTCCTCTAGCTCACCTGAACTAGGCTGATTCTTCTCTGGCTTACCAATGTCTTTTATACACTGATCTTCAAAGAAAACCACATCTCTGTTCCTGACGAGCTTCCTCTCGGTTGGATCCCACAATCTGTAACTGAACTTTTCATCACCGTACCCTAAGAACACACACTGCCTGAACTTCATATCGAGCTTGGACCTCTCGTCCTTTGGTACGTGAACGGATGCCCGACATCTAAACACCCTGAGATGATTGTACGATGGATCCTTTCCAGTCCACACCTTCTCATGTACTTCTCCATTCAACGGGGTTGATGGAGACCTGTTTATTAAATACACTGTCGTGTGCATTGCTTCTCCCCATAACATTTTGGGCAACTTCGCATGGGATAACATGCATCTGATTCTCTCAACAATGGTGTGATTCATTCGCTCAGCTACACCATTATGCTGGGGGGTCTTGGGAATCGTCTGTTCATGCCGTATACCCAGGGACTTACAATACTCATGAAAGTTGTCAATGTATTCACCACCATTGTCAGTGCGGATGCACTTCAATGATCTACCTGTCTCTCTCTTGACCATAGCATGAAACAATTTAAATACACCAAAGACCTCGTCCTTGGATTTGAAAACATAAACCCAAACCCTCCTAGATGCATCATCTATAAAAGTAGCAAAATACAATGCCCCACCTAAGGTTTTTGTCCTCATAGGACCACAAACATCAGAATAAACCAAATCTAATGCATGCACTTTATTAACATGAGAAACAGATTTAATAAATGAAACTCTATGTTGTTTCCCTGATAAACAATGAAGACAGATTTTTAGAGGTGTACCAGTCACGTCTGGAAGGAGCCGCTTCCTTGCTAGTACCTGAAGCCCTTTTTCACTCATGTGGCCTAGACGCCTGTGCCACATGTCAATAGCTGAATCTTCCGTTGCGTTCAACCCACCTTTGCACACACTGACACTTGCCTTGTAAAGGGTGTAACACTTCTTTCCTTTGGCCGCGATCAACGAACCGTTGATGAACTTCCAGCGCCCACCAGCAAACCGACTTTCATAGCCATCATCATCCAACCTTCCCATCGACATCAAGTTGAGGCGATGGGATATGCCTCACATTCCTGAGAACCAATGTGCAGCCTACATCGCTCTTCACACAAATATCACCGACTCCTACGATCTTCGATACACCAGAATTTCCCATCTTCACGGTCCCATAGTCACCTGACTTGTAGCTTGTAAAAAAGTCTCTGCGTGGAGTCGCATGAAAAGGTGCTCCCGAGTCTATCACCCAGTCGGTGTCCTGACTCGTAGCCGTGAGACATACATTGTGATCTGCTGAAAGAATAATTACAACATCACCATCTGAGGCGACCGCAGTGGAATCTGATTTATCTTCCTTCTCCTTTCCTTTTCCTTTCTTGTCGTTCTTAGCCTTACGACATTCATGCTTATAGTGGCCCTTCTTCCCACAATTTCAGCATTCAATATCTTTCCTGTTACTTGACTTGTCTCTTGATTTATCTCGGACCTTCCCGTCCTTCCTTTTCTTTCCTCTCCCCCGTTCCTATGTCACAAGTGCCTCTTGTTGAATGGACCCCTGAGACTTCCTCCTTGTCCCCTCATTGAAGAGACAACTGGTTACCTGTTCCATGGATATCTTTCCGTCTGGCGCGGAGTTACTTAGAGACACCACCAATGTCTCCCAATTGTCAGGCAATGAACTAAGAAATAGCAAAGCCTGCAATTCATCATCAAGGACCATCTTCATAGCGGATAGTTGGTTCACTATATTGCTAACCTCATTCATGTGTTCGGTCACAGAACCACTATCTTTGAACTTGAGATTCACAAGTCGCCTTATCAAAAAAATCTTATTACCGACTGTCTTCCTCTCATACAACCCTTCTAATTTCAGCAATAGGCTAAAAACTGAGGTTTCCGTAGACACATGGTGGAATACGGAATCGTCTAACCATTGTCTAATAAACCCCACCGCCTTTCAGTCCATCTTTTTCCAATCATCATCAAACATATCCTTTGATTTTGCTAATATGCCTAAAATTGGAGAATATAGGTCCTTGCAATAAAGCAAGTTCTCCATCTTAGCCTTCCATATGGTCCAATTAGAACCATTGAGGCTGATCATCCTTGATGAGCCACCTTCCATAATTCAAAACTGATCCTACCCGTTCAATGAACTTAGCTTTGATACCACTTTGTTGGGGGCCTTGCACAAAACCTTAGGATTTAGCCTCCTGAAACAAACCAGAATTATGGAATAATAAAGCAATGAAATAAATCAAAGCATAAACCACACAACATAAGAGATTTTTACGTGGAAAACCCTCAAAGAGGTAAAAAGCACTGGACCTCGTCCAAATCAACAATCCACTATGAAGTAGAACGTTACAACCTTCTTCACTCACGCAGGAGTGGGTAAATAATAAAAGAAACAAAGAAAACGGAGAGATCTAACCGATTACGAGGACGTGGAGGCGCTGAGATATCAAGTGCACAGTAGATCACCTCTACGGGCAGAACCTCACTTCCACAAGCTTCCTCTTTTTCTTTCTCTCTTTCTCTCACCCCTTTGATAGCCCTAAACCCTTTAGCAAACCCTTTAAAGCTTTAGGAAACCCTCTTGTATATTTTCCATACCCTAGAAAACCCTAGGGACTTCTTATTTATAGTTTTAGGAAACTCCCTTCCGCATCCTTGTTGCGAAAGGACTAAAAAATCTGCAATCCACACAAAATCGTGGAACGAATCTACGTAACCTCGACTGGTCGAGTGGATCCCTCGACCGGTCGAGCGGCACCATTGACCGGTCAAGCACATCCCATGACCGGTCGAGTACCTCGAAAATCCAAAACCTCGACTCGCTGGACTTTGAGTCGAGCCCTTTTCGACTGGTCGTGCACCAGCCCTCGACCGGTCGAGCAAGGCTCATGACCGGTGGATCACGGGACAAAAAATCCCATTAAATAATACTGTAATATAAAAATCAGACATATCATAAACGTATGTGGGCCACACTACAAGAAATAGTGAAATCATCCATTGTTGAAACCTTACTGGAGCTTACCATGATGTTTATATGATATCCAAGATGTTCATAGGGTTATTACCAGTCAGAGAAGCTATAGGCATAAATATCATCCTGATATAAAACTTCTGTGGTCCCCCCAGTTTCCAATGGTGGGCGTTCAATTCCTGCTGCTTCTATGGTATGGCCACCATGAGTTTTGGATCTCTGATTTTAGACTCTTGTCCCATATTTCTCTTAAAAAATGATGGACAGAGTGGATTTGTGACAGCCATCTCAGTGAACCCCACACAACTTCGGACCACAGAACTTCCTCTGGCCGGGGGCACTCCCGTTTATAAAACGGCGGGGAATTTTTTCTTTATATGGGTTTTGCATAGTTCCCCACGTCTACGTTGACCCAACCTTCTGAATGACACGTGTCATGTCTAATCATTGATCTGGATTGTTAATTTCAATCTTATTGATGGGAGTAAAACATAAAGGAAAATATTACGCAAATTTGGTAATCCTAACCCTTTAAATTGTCACGCAGCACGCCAACAACGCAGTGAACCGAGATCCAATCTCAAGTCTCACCCACAAACAATAAACAAGAAGAAATATAAACTAGAAAAAGAATCAAAGCATTCCAAATAAACCACAAGACAAGATATACGTGGAAAAACCCCAACAAGGGTAAAAAACCACGGATGCAAACTTCCACTATGAAAAATGAAGATTACAAGGCAATATACTAACCTCTCCCTTGGAAGCACATAGAAAGCCCTTTGCCCACACCTTAGAATTACTTCCCATGCCTTAGAAAAGCCCTAGGGACACCTATTTATAGTTTAGGCAACTTCCCTTTCGCACCCTTGCAAAAACCAACTCAAATTTCCGCAGTCTGCATTAAATCTGGAAATGAATCTGTGTAACCTCGACTGGTCGAGCAGACTGCTCGACTGATCGAGCGGACCCCTCGACCGGTCGAGCATGGCCCACGACCGGTCGAGCACCTCGGACCCCAAAAAATTGATGCTCACTGGACTTTGAGTCGAGCCAATCCACGACTACTCACGACCGGTCGAGCAGACCCCACGGCCGGTCGAGCAGGGGCCACGACCGGTCGCCCCAGATGTGGCTCCACATCTCAACAATCTCCCACTTGAAGACACATCGCCGTAAACCTTCGTCTTCTACCTCCAGAGTGCATCGCGTCCTCGTCTTCAAGCCTGAAGACCAATCAAAGCTGAACAAAGCTTCAACTTCTCCCGTGTGACCGCCTTGGTCAGCATATCCGCAGTATTCTCACTTGTATGAATCTTCTCCAGAGCAATCGATCCATCTTCCAGTAACGAACGTATGAAGTGATATCTGATGGCAATATGCTTGGTCCTTGAATGAAAGGCTGAATTCTTAGCCAAGTGTATTGCACTCTGACTATCACTGTATAGCTTATAATATGCTTGCTTCTTACCCAACTCTTCCATGAAACCTTGCATCCACACCATCTCCTTGCACGCTTTTGTAGCCGCAACATATTTTGCTTCTATCGTACTGATAGATACTATCTTCTGTAACTGAGAGACCCAACTGACTGCAGTACACCCAGAGAAGAAACATAACTTTTAGTGTTTCTTCTACTGTCGATATCTCCTGCAAAATCTGAATCCACATAGCCTTTTAACTTAATTTTCGATCCACCATAACACAGCCCTACACCCTTAGTACATACCAGGTATCTAAGGATCCACTTCACAGCTTCCCAGTGTTCGTTCTCGAGGTTGTTCATGAACCTGCTAACAACTCCCATTGCTTGAGCAATGTCTGGTCTCGTGCTCACCATAGCATATATGAGACTCCCTATAGCTGACGCGTATGAGACTTTAGTCATGTAGTCCAGTTCCTCCTGCGTCTTTGCACCTTGCTCCTTAGATAACTTGAAGTGGTTGGCTAATGGAGTGTTAACTGGCTTAACACCTCCCATATTGAATCGATCAAGTACCTTGGCTATATATTCTGTCTGTGACAAAATCAGTTTCTTGTTTTCCCTGTCACGCTTTATCCTCATACCTAGGATTTGTTTTGCTGCTCTTAAATCCCTCATGGTAAATTCTCTAGACAGTTGTCTTTTGAGATCTGAAATGTCTTTCATGCTTGAATCAGCCACAAGCATATCATCAACGTACAAAGAAGGATGATGTACGACGTATTAAACTTCTTCAAATAACAACAGTGGTCTGCATGACATCTCCTAAAACCGTTTTCTGACATGAAACTGTCGAACTTCTTGTACCATTGCCTTGGAGCCTGCTTCAGGCCATATAGACTCATTTTCAGTCTACACACTGTAATGCCCTGAAAATCGGGGGTCGAACAAAGCTCAGCTCCCGAGTTCCAACACTTCACTTATGCAACATAGATAATGATGATTATGATGAGTGCATTGAAACATGAATGGGATTATACCAAAATAGTATATCATACTCCAGAGATAGTTAAATTACGTAAGCAGAAGACTGTGATAGATATATAAAATTTATAAACTGTTGTAAGTCTCCAGAGTATGAACATATTACCAGGTTAAATATAGACATGTATACACCAAAAATGAACAAAATGAATATACATGGGTGTTCCAAAAGTTCAAACTAAAGTGTAATGGCATCTAATCAGCAACCCTGTAATCCTGTCGATCAGAAGATGGTCTATATAGACTCGCCTGATAGCTGCACACCGGAGAAACCCTCATCATCATAAAAGTCCGGCTCGGCTTCGCAAGCATCGCCATCATCTTAAACTAAGACAGGGTCTGGTTGGTGTGTACAACACCGTCCCGTAACGTGGGAGTGAGTGATCAACTCAGTGGAACTATAAAGCAGAGGTTAACATGTTATCAACTCAGTCAAGCAGTAATGATAAAGCAGTACAATCAAACATTCCTAGATACTCTTATTAATGCAATGATGAAATGTATTCATGATGTATGCCCTCGCCTACACTATCGTTCGACACCATCTTACGGTCACGGCATGCTTTCTTCCCTCTGTGCTCTTCAACCCGGGGCACATGCAGTGTGATGTTATGAGCATGATTACCAAGTTTTTTTTATTAGTCCTTTTCATACAGCAGGATTGGGAAACTAAGGTACCTCCCTTATATCAATACCCAATAATGATCCATTCTAGGGTCGTCAGTCCTAGTAAATCTCATACGATGTTGCGGTTCTAGGTCGCTGCAAAGGGCTCGTTACCTGATCAGTGCAGGCCTAGTTTATACTCTTGTTGCTACGAAAAGGTTGTCGCCTCCACGTAGACTCAGAGTATGCTCGAGGTCACTACAAAGGACTCGCCACCTTATCAGTGTAGGCCGACAGCTTGAATACAGTGTCCCATATCACCGTATTCGGCTCACGAGCTTTTGTTGCTCACTGGTCACTACGGGGAGGCTTGTCGCCTCGGCGTAGGCGACAGCTTGACCACGGTGTCCCGTACCACCATGTCCGGCTCATGAGTCTTAGCGGATCGAGGTACCATGGTTTAACGGGGCTTCACTGGTGAGTTTGGTACCTTAGGTTAGGGGTGCACACGGGTCAGTTTGGTCCGGTTCTGGGGTGAAACCGGAACCGAATCGTTCCTAACGGTTCTAGGATATTTGGAACCGGAACCGGAGCGTTGGCACCCTAGAACCGAACCGGAACCGAACTGTTAAAACCGGTTCGGTTCCGAATCGATTCCACGGTTCTGGGCTTTTTATAATTCAACCCAATTGCAAGCCCATGTCCATCCATGTTATGGTTGATTTGATGAATAGTTTAGATATTATATAAGGTGTGCAAAAATATATTTACGAAAATAATTAAATGGTGCATTATAAACCATAAATCATGAGTCAAATATGGAAACAATCAAAGGGTTCTTGATTCGGTTCTAAGTTTGGTTCTAGGTTCGGTTCCACATTTCGGTTCTATAGATCGGATCCACAGTTTGGTTCTACGGATCGGTTCACGGTTCAGTTCGGTTCTACATACCCTTAAACCGAGAACCGAACCAATGTAACCGGTTCTTTGATTTTTAAAACCGGAAACGGAACCGATGCACTCTAGAACCAGACCAAACCAGACCATTTGGTCGGTTCCAGTCCGGTTTCACGGTTCTACCGGTTAAATGTGCACCCCTACCTTAGGTTCAAACATTAGCGTCCATACATGGTGAACATACAATAGGCAAATCGGGTTACTTAGCGAGCTCAACTAATACGAGCACACATCGTATCGATCGATATGAAGTGCGTAAGCACTTCGTGTGGCCTAACCACTGCCGACGACCAACGCACGACTCTGGTTCGTCAAACACGTCCTACGTGGAGAATGAATCTCAGCCACGAACTCAGGGCCGATTATCGATTACCTGGACTATATCCTAGTCCAATTTCATTTAGTTTCATCCAGTAATCATATGAGACAGTCAAAGCAATAAAGAACAACGAATTCACTTCGTACAATAATATGAGCATGTAGTGAAATGTAATATAGACATGATTGCACACACATTCATTTTATGAACAAAACAAATATCATGATGTAACATACATGTAGGAAATCATACACATAATTAAGGTAGCCCAGAGTCATATCTCAACCCTCATATAAAGTACTCTTTAGTAATACTTAGCACACTCAGACATTTCTACAAACACTTAGACTACATACATCGTCATATATGATGTATGTTGTTTACACATATATTAGGTCAAATCCTTTCACTAGGGAGTTGCCCGGCATACCACGAGTATATACCCACGACGGATAATTATGGCATGCATGAATCAGGGTTCCATATTCATTTACGCATTTCCACAAATACTTGGGCTACACACTGTATCACATATATCGTATTTTTGCCATGACGTGATTTAGGGCAAGTCCTTTCGTTAAGGAGTTGTCGCATATGTAACAAGCATATATTCATGACAGATAATCATGTTAGGCACAAATCCAAAATCCATACGTATCCAAATATCTCAACATGTACATAGAATGCACTATATGCCACATAGTTCATATATAACTGTAACATGAAACAGACGACGTATTTTGCATGTGAAATAGCACCCACATCAAGCATAAATCATTAACTGACATTGAAAGCCTTGAAAACCATAACCTATACGTCTATAATCCGCACCTTACGCCATAGAAGCGTAACGAAATCGCTAGAAACTCTAAGGCTTCGTCAACGATGGTACATTAACCTATAGCAGGAGTTAAGTCAGCTATCTTGCCACTTGTAATAATTGAAACCCTAGAACAGATTAGGGTTAGGTTTCCTTACCTAAGAACAAAGTCAGAATCGTCGGAATAACGATTAGATAGGGATGGTTATGTGCGTAGAACGGCAGGATAGAGTACCAGGAATCTTCTCCCACTTCTCTCACACTTTCTCTCTCTTTACTCTCTTCTCTCTCATAGGTTTTCTCAAATTCGTATGGAGTGAATGAGAGAGGGTTTAAGGTCCTTATATAGGCCCAAAACTAACAAAAATAGCCCCAGGGCCATGGTATACTTAGGTTATAACCAAAGGACGCTTGTTTCAGCTCAACGGAGCACTTCCGGAGCCCCCCCCTTTAGCCAAAGGTTGGACTTAAGCTCCCTGACCATGGATCTAGGTTGAGTTAAGTTTTCAGTTTGATCGGATTTATAGATCGCCTGTGGCGGACCAGTTTCAATTCAACGGTCTACGATCATCGATCAGGGCCACAAGTACACTGGCCTGTGTAAGAAATTTCCTCTGATCCGAGGGTGTATTTGGGTCAGATTATGACGGTCTGAATCCTTATATTTGGCCCGCAAGCGACAAGTCTCAGATTACTTAAATTTAGATATTTATTTCTAAAATATCCACGTTTCTCACACACTTCACTCCGGGCTCAAGCGAATAGCTTCGAGACACTATCTGGACTTAATTTCCGATGTGGTGGTCAAGTCCAGCAAGGCGGTCTTAATTATATAATTTCGTAGTAATCGAACTTTCGACGTGCGGTCCAGATCCGATATGGAGTTTCAATGTGCTCCCGAGAGCAACTGGGTAATGAGATTAACCCTAGATTTTAGGGTAACCTAGCGTCAATGATTCTACAAGTTTTGGGTCTTGCAGATCGTATTTAAAGTGATTCAAGCGAATTTCACAAGTAAACTAGTTTAGCACTAGCTAATACTCGCCTAATTTCCAAAGGATTTAGTTCTGTATGATTTCTGCCTGAGGTGGTACTCGGGCCTTTGAAATTTGTATAGAAGGTGATTCAAGCTATTAATACTTGATTAAATTACTCCATAATCACGGCAGAATAAGGTCATAGGGCAGTTCTACGTCCAAGGACGTCCATTGCCAAGTTAGGAAAAATTCGGGGTGTTACACACACCTTGTTCTCCTTTCCTGGTGCCGCATATCCTGTCAGCTGATGCATATATATATCTCTTCTTCAAGGTCCCCATGAAGAAAGGCTGTCTTAACATCTAGCTGCTCTAGATGTAAGTCCTCTGTAGCCACTATACTCAAGACCATGCGAATCGTAGACATTTCCACTACCGGTGAAAATATTTCAGTGAAATCGATACCTGCCTTTTGTTGAAATCCTTTCATAACCAATCTGGCCTTGTACTGTTTCGAACCATCGTACTGCTCCTTCAGTCTGTAAACCCACATGTTATGAAGAGCTTTCTTACGCTTGGGTAGAGTGACTAGCTCCCATGTACGATTAGATTCAAGAGAGTCCATCTCATCATCCATGGCCTGCTCTCACTTAACCCGTGTATCTGACTGTAATGCCTCTTCAAAACACTCTGGTTCACCATTATCTGTCAGCAGTAGATAATGTAAGGAGGGTGAGTATCGGACCGTGGGTCTCCTCTCCCGAGTAGATCTCCTCACAACCGATGTCTGCGGCTCTGCCTCATAATGCTCCTGTGCATGATCTTCCTGTGGCGCTGTAACACCCGTGTCCAGTAACTCTTCCAACTCTACGAATTCTTTCTCCTTGGCCGTAGTTTCTTACATACTGTCCTTATGCATCACTTTTTCATTGAAGACTACATCCTTGCTTATGATGATTTTCCTGTTTTTTGCATTCTAAAACCTGTAGCCAAAATCATGCTGCCCGTATCCTATAAACGTGCACCTCCTGGACTTCACATCCAGCTTGTTTCTGTGTTCTGCATCAATGTGAACATTTAAAGTGCAACCGAACACTTTGAGATATGCAAGGTTCACTTCTTTCTCAATCCACGTTTCTTCTGATAGCCCACCATCTAATGGTGTTGAGGGACTTCTATTGATGAGATATGCGGCAGTATTCATAGCATCTGCCCAAAAGGTCTTCGGCAACCCTTTATGTAACCTCATGCTCCTGGTGCGCTCAAGGATGGTCCTGTTAATGCGCTCAGCTACACCATTCTGCTTCGGTGTCTCTGGAATCGTTTTCTGATGTTTGATTCTATTCGCTGCACAATACTCCTCAAATATCTTATCACAATACTCTTTCCCATTATTAGATCTGAGATATTTTACTGTTTTACCTGTCTCGTTTTCTACCATAATTTTTCACTTATGTGCCGGTCCCCACACATCAGTGTGTACAAGCTCCAATAGATGCGTCTTTGGAGCGCGTCCCGTCTTCTTGAAGCTTACCCTCTTCTGTTTTCCATACATACAGTCCTCGTAGAATTCCAAGTCAATAGACTTCAGTCCTGGTAGCTTCCTTTTTGATAGCATTTTCATCCCTTTCTCACTCGTATGTCCCAACCTTTGATGCCATTATTGCCCATTCACTCCAGTTGATGTGACTGCGAGTGAACTATACGATCCTAAAGTCACGTATAAAGTACCTTCCTATTTGCCTCAAGATATCACCAAGGCACCTTTTGTGATCTTCCGGGAATCACTGGTGAATGTCGTCAAATAATTGGTATCGGTCAACTGCCCCACTAAGATCAAGTTACGTTTCAAACTCGGTACATGTTTGACATCCTTCAATTTCAAAGTCATTCCGTCTTTCTGATTTACATGAACGTCCCCCTTTCCAACAATATTGCACGACTCATCATCACCCAGGTAGACTCTCTCGAAGTCACCTGATACATAATTACGCAGAACTTCCTTACATGAAGTGACATGAAACGAATCACCCGTGTCTATAACCCAAGACTCATTCCTTGCATCAAGAGACAAAATCAATGCCTATGTGTCGCTTTCCTCAGATAGATTCACTGAATCCTTCCCGCCTTGAGAGCTTCCTTCTTATTTCTTGAGCACCCTGCAATCACGTTTCATGTGCCCCTTCTTGCCGCAATGCCAACACCTGTCTTTTTCTTTCGGTCCCTTGGACTTCTTCCTCGACTTAGAACGCCCGTGTTTATTACTTCCTTTATTCAGCGATCTTCCTCTTCCTTCAACATTTAGATAATTCCCTAAATCCCCTGAAACTCCGGATGCATTTCTTCTAGATTCTTCGCTGAGAATTAGACCGGCCACATCATCAAATTTCAGCTTTGACGATCGTGAAGAATTGGTCACAGCAATCACCAAACCATCCCAACTGTCTGACAAACTGGACAAGATCAATAACGCCCTGACCTCAACCTAAAAAATAATGCCAACGGATTCCAACTGGCACGTGACTGTATTGAACTCGTTTAGATGTTTAACCACGCTCCAACCATCTGACATCTTCATGTTGAATAACTGTTTCATAAGATGAACCTTGTTGGACGCTGAGGGTTTTTCATACATGGTGGCTAGGGCTTTCATTAATTCTTTTGTGGTTTTCATCTTTAGATATATTGAAGGCGACGCTCTTAGACAAAGAGAGTCGAATTGTTCCTAAAGCCTTCCTATCCAGTAAAAACCATTCGTCACTGTCATCTTTTCTTCTCTTTTCCTCCTAGAGGAATATAGAGGTTCTTCTGATACAGATAATCCTCTATCTGCATCTTCCAGAAGGCAAAGTTTGAACCATTAAACTTCTCAATTACAGTCTTCCCTTCTTCTGTCATCGCTCCCAATAGAACTAAACCAATAGCTTTGATACCTGTTGTTGCGCAGCACGCCAACAACGTAGTGAACCGAGATCCAATCTGAAGTCTCACCCATAAATGATAAACAAGAAGAAATATAAACTAGAAAAAGAATCAAAGCATTCCAAACAAACCACAAGAAAAGATATACGTGGAAAAACCCTAACAAGGGTAAAAAACCACGGATGCAAACTTCCACTATGAAGAAAAATGAAGATTACAAGGTAATATATTAACCTCTCCCTTGGAAGCACATAGAAAACCCTTTGCTCACACCTTAGAATTATTTCCCATGCCCTAGGGACACCTATTTATAGTTTAGGCAACTCCCCTTTCGCACCCTTGCGAAAACTAACTCAAATTTCCGCAGTCCTCATCAAATCTGGAAACGAATTTGTATAACCTCGACTGGTCGAGCAGAATAATCGACCGGTCGAGCATGGCCCACAACTGGTCGAGCACCTCGAACCCTAAAAAATTGATGTTCGTTGGACTTTGAGTTGAGCTAGTCCACGACTGCTCACGACTGGTCGAGTGGACCCCACAACCGATCGAGCAGGGGCCATGACCGGTCATGCGACTCCCAAATGTGGCTCAACATAAATGGGTCAATTTACTACAACCATACGTTACATATGAGCCATAGATCACATATACAGCTAGAGTCATCGAACCAAAGTGCTGCGGGGACCATAAGCAATGAGATTAATCTAGTAGATGCTTGAAGATGATGATTGGAGGCTTTTAGGTATTAATTATCCATGAAGTGGCCCACCTATGTGTTAAATCAACCTGAATTTTAGGATTAGGGACAAACAAGAGGGGCTGGACCTGATGGACGGGGTAGATCTCAAGTAAACAAGTCCCTTAAAAGTAGGAGTGTGGACGCTCCCGGCGGACCCAAGTGACGCCAGAGTTTTCGAAAAGACAAGTGATTCCTTACCAAACCCACAAAAGTGCTTCAGGGCACGTGATATGTGCGGATCCACCTGCCTACCGTCTCCTGCAAAATGACAAACGCAATGCAAATGACATTTATGCTCTCAATACTTTATAAATAGCGAATACGCGGCCCTCGATTTGAGTGGTGTTGTGGTCATTTTAAGAAACTCAATGTTCCCGGAACAACCAAATCATCTGCGCAACTCATGTAAACATGCAACGGGTGTATACAAACTTCTACATACAGACGTTTGTTTGTTGTTAACTTGCAGAATCTATACAATATTCCTCCGTGAAAAAGATGAGCAACACGGTGATGGTCACTTGCATGGCATGAAAATCAGGTCAATCCACTAGTTGAGATGCGGATTAGCTGCAACCCCCTTTCCAGCCACGTGGGAGAGACATGGCTATGGGGCCCACCTTGATGTATCCGTTGTATATCAACGTATATCAACGGCGCCGTTTATCCGTTTTGCCAGATTATTTTAATGCACGTTGCCAGATTATTTTAATGCATGTCCCAAAAATGGACTGGGTACAAGTCTCAAGTGGACCATAACCCTGGAAATAGTTGTCATTGAACGCCTCAATAAAAACTTCCTTGGCCCACCATAACTTTGGATTAGATACTGCCCCCGCCTGTTCCCAGCTCAGGACAGGCGGACGCCCCACAGGCCACCGAGGGGCCATTGTGATGTATGACTTCTATCCACACTGTTAATCCATTTTTTTCATATTATTTTAGAATAATGGACCAAAAATAAGGCAGATTAAAGGATTAAATGGACTACACAGTGGGGATTAAATTCCCACCATTGAAGAATTCTCAGGGACCACGGAAGTTATGGATCAAGGATGATATTTATTTTTTCACTTCATCCAGGTGTATATGACCATATCAACAGGTTGAATGGAAAATAAATGACACTGTAGACCTAATGAAGGTTTCAATGGTGGGCATCCTTAGCATTGCTACTTCCTGTGTGGTGTGGCCCACTTGAGACTTTAATCTGCCTTATTTTTGGTCCATTATTCTAAAATAATACGAAAAAAAATGGATTAACAGTGTGAATAGAAGTCATACACAACAATGGCCCCTTGATGGCCATGGGGCGTCCGACTGCCCTGAGCTCGGAACTGGCGAGGGTAGTACCTAATCTGCGCCCTTTATTTTCAATCCGACTTGTCGATAAGTTCATGCAGACATAGAAAGGGAAAAATACAGACAAAATACTGTTGCTGCTCTGTTTTTAGCTGCATTTATGTCGGCGGCCTGCCATAATTGGATTTATGGCTCAATTTAAACGGAACAACCATGACTCCAAACGTGGAGATAGGCGGACACGTAGTGTATGACCAAGATCTTAAGAGATCGACTGCCTATTCACCTACTCGCTCAACGTGTAAAAAGGATTAGATGATATTCAGAGAGTAAGGTTGGTCCTCTAATGATGGGTTACACCTTTGTCGTCCGTATAGAAGGATTTTTCAATACAAATAAAGAGAAACGAAAAAGGAATTCTTACAGTCAATCATGAAAGACAGCTGCAAAACACCTCCTGAAGCACAACTGAATCTAGCGTGCGAGCATAGACTCAAATTATAGTTAAGATTATTAGCTACTTGATTAATGCTACGAATTACACTATGAAATGTAAATAGCAAAATGAAAGTAAATGATTATACTAAGAAATGTAATTTACTTGGTAAAAAAAAGAAAGAAAGTGTTATACTAAGAAATGAAATTGACTGATAATTGAAAGGATAATTAAAAGATAATGTTTGGGTTTGATTGGATTGGTATGAGATGCCTTCTTCCCGTTGAATTTCTCTTCTATTTATAGCTTTATCCTGGGCATTTAGATTCTTCCCACGTTTCGATGGTTGCTATAACTGTTTAGCACTACAACCTTCTACTCCTCTTTCTGCCATCTGCCCTGTAATCGCTTCTTCACGATCGACCATCTTTACAATAACGTGACATTACTCAATGCATTCTAGTTATGTTATTAAGAAATCTTCTTCATACATCTTTGTAGATATTCAAAAACACCATGCGGATCTGTACAGATCACACGTAACGTACTCTAATTTTGTTCTCATGAAGAATGGCGACTATGGGGATGAACATTACCCCCACGTCGTATTGCTTTTGGAAAAAGGTGAAGGTGACGTGTGACCCTTCATTTATGCGACATTAATTATTTACATGTGTTGCCACCCTACTAACCATCTCCTGCCGACTTATCACAACACAACAGCAACAATGACCATTTATCAAAACAATGGTCAAATCCCGTCTTAACATGTGTTTTCACATCATTTCCCACAAAATCATTATGATGCCCTAATAAATGTTCTATCACTTCAGCCGATATAAGTGTCACGTCCTGAAATCCGGCACCTGGGTGTATCCGACCCTAATTCTGTACCTGCAGGCATGACTTATGTTTTGTATCTTTGCATTTCATAATCCACACATATATTGACAAAATGATCTTCTTCATAAAATATAACAATCCAAAAATTTAATAATCAAACATTTATTTAAAGAAGAATAAAATGTCTATGTTCTGACTATTCAAGATTACCATCAAACACATGTCATTGTCATGCTATCATACTATACTTAATGTTCATTACACTTATTTAGAAAATGGTAAGGTAACAAAAATAAATAAAAGAAAATCTCTTTAAGCTCCTCCATGAGATCCCGATCCTGAAATTTTAAAATCCCAACAGGGTAAGCTGCGAAGCCTAGTGAGTAATCTCAACACAGGTTTCAAAATAACCTCATATAACATGAATAAAAATGTATTAAAAAATACAATACCTATTTAGGTAAAACAACAATTGAGGAGATTTAATAAACAATATGTTTCAATGTAAATTCAAAGAAAAATGAATGAATGAAATCAACATATGCTATACTCCATAATAACATGCACGATTTATTCTTTTTAACACCAGAGCCAGTTTACACCGGTTGGCCAACACCCACGCCAATACAACACCTAACCTGACAATGGGAACCTTTCGCATAACATGCTCACCCATCCAAAGGGCACTTGGTGAGGGACGCATTCGTACGTTAGCTAGTCAGACTACTACCCTACCGTACCTGACAGTGGGAACCTTTTGCAATCGTGACATGCTCACCCACTCAAATGGTACGATAGAGGTTCCAAAAGGTACCAGTTGGTTTCTAGGACTTTCAACCCAAGGGTCTTGATTGCCCCACCTATTTACGCTTTAGGGATTTTCAACCCAGAGGACTTGATCGCCCCACCTATATTCTAGTGTTCCAAAAACTGTTCGAAGGATATATAATTTTAATATTTCATGAACAAAATATTTCTAAGGACAAATTGTTTCTAATCATTGTAGACTGTTCGTACATGATTTAAAGTTCTACGTAAAAATATATTTATGCAATGTAATGCAATCCGTCAAATCCGATCCAATGGTCTGGAAAAGTATACTGAACTTGAAGTTTTTTTTAAAAAGATGCTCTAAATTCCGACTTTCTTAAAATTTAAAAAATAAAAATAATAATAAAAGAATTATTAATGCATGGGTAAACACTAATCTAAATTTAAACTTGATTCACAGCTTGCTAATTAAAATAAAGAGAACTACAAAAAAAAAAATCATGTTAAATAAACACAACAAAGTATGAATCAAATAAATAAATCAATAAGAGAAAAATGCACAATTATTGAATTATTTGCATAATAATAAAAAATAAAAGGAAACCAAGTGGAATTTATTATAAGAAAAATAAATAAATAAAGAAAAAATATCAAGTGAGAGAAAACTCACCTTAAAAAAAAATTATTTTCATTCTTTTTATTTTTCTTTTCTTTTCTTCCTCTCCCTTCCTTTTTCTCTCTCCACTTTTCTTTCTTCCTTTTTCTCTCTCTTCTCTCTCTCCCTTTTTTCCAACGTGAATGTCCAGCAATACTTTTTTTATTTTCTCTCTCTCTCTCTCTCTCTCTCTCTCTCTCTCTCTCTCTCTCTCTCTCTCTCCTCACTTCCTCACCTCACCTTACATAACAACGCACTCTACTTCACGTTTCACAATTTCACGATGCATGATCTCTCTCATGCCTCCCTTTTCATAAGCTCCTATCACACATGTGGCATGTGTGAAAGAGAGCCTTTAATCTCTTAACGTTTTTAAGTTTTGCTTTTGTTTTGCCATTCAAAGCACGTGTTCCACATTGCTTTCATTCAATGTACATGTTATGCACTAAACGTGTGCCATATGTGTACCACATGTCTGCATGTGATGCATGTGATGTATTTTATGTATGTATGCCACGTGTGAAAGGTATGTGTGCATGATGTGTTTGGTGCATGTGTGTGGTTGGGATGTGTTTGATGGTACATGGATGATGTAGATGGATGGATGGATCAATGTATAATAGATGGACGGATGGATGTATGGATAGATGAATGGATGTGCATGATGTGTTTGGTGCATGTGTGTGGTTGTGATGTACTCAACAGTGCATAAATGGATGGATGGATTGATGTATACATAGATGGACAGATGGATGGATAAATGTACGTTTGGATGAGTTCATGTGTGATCGGGTGGATAGACTTTGTGATGTACCCGTGGATTAGTGTTGATATGGACGGTCAATTTAGATGGATGGACAAGTCTTCTGATGATTTCAGCATATGAACGGTTTTATGGTTGTATTGTTGGATGGATGGTTAAACATATAGTTGAATTTATTAGTTAATGAATAGTTGGATTGGATATGTTCAAATCAATGGTTAAGAGTGAACCAATTGATCTTGTAGATCGACGGTCATATCAGACTAATTGGGTACATCGATCAATGGTTAAAATTGGACGGTCAAGATTTATTTGGGTTATTACAATAAGTGTCGTTTTAGCTCTCCTTCATTGCCACGCTCTCTTATCCCTTTCCAAACATCCAGATTTCAAACTTCAAACTCATCTCCAACTATTTGCTGCCTCATCATCTTCTTCCCCTCATTTCCCTCAAGGCGATCTCATTAACATGATAGATGCTCTGTTGAGAAATGTCTCAATAAAACAGTATTTCAAACACCTAATAGAGAATATTAATGCCTGGGTCTAACATTTGTTTTGACAACAGTTATCGATAAAGTTAGCATGATGATCCCTTGTTCCCCATCTATACTGGTGAAACTTTGCTGATTTAATCTAAATCCATCCCTGATTCTGCCAATGTTTTGAAGAATCCTTGGTCATGACCGAAACCACTACTAGAATGGGATATTTGGTTTGCCCATGTTAACATTCAAATATAGTCTAAATTTCACGTGTGTGTGTGTGTATTTCTTTATATATTTTTTTTTTCAAAGTTAGGAGTTTAGCGGAAGAGGAACAAATCAAACATAAAGAAAATTCTATATACATGTTCAAATATACGAGCAACTGCCCATATGACTTATACAAACCAAAGTCTCAATACTAACAAATACAATAATTAAACAATTTAACATATGAAACAAAATAAAATGCAGTCATGTAACACCCCGAACTTTTCCATACCCGAGTATTAAAGATTCTAGAGTGTCACCATGAAGTTTAACTTAGTATGTACATGTGTACGATACCAATTTAGCTATCCTAACCTTACATCTATTCTCCAACATGAATCTAATCATTGAGAATGATCTTCATCCATAGATCAAGTCATCCAACTGTTGATGACAAGATCATCATATGTCCAAGTATTCTCACTTATCCATCTTAACCAACCATTCAGTCAACTATCCACTGATAGGTAAATATATCTGACTGTCCACTTTGAGTTTGGACAACTTTATCATATTAAAATAACTACTTGATATCTGCATCTGCTTGTACACATATCAAATTGAAATCCTGATCCATTCATCTTGTTCACCACCTATGAATATGCTTAATCCACCATCAAAACTACAATCCAAGAAACTTATACATGTAAACAAGTTACTTGAATCTAACGGTATACATGTTCTACCTTTGGATCACTTTAAAACCTCACTTGTGATCATCCGTTTACAAAACTGACCGTACACCCAGTTACATACATGATCAGAGTACTAACTATCAAGTTTTTCTATTTTTAACATGTCATCTAACCATCCATTATTTTGGTTGATATATGTACATTCTCTTAATTAATTTGGTGAATAATTTTTTATTCATAATGATTTAGATATAAGTTTTTTTGTAAGAAGCACTTAGAAACGTGCCTATAACCATGTAGAATCATTAGATTTCCCAAAACTCTCATATTAGTAATAATTACGAAAATGTCATTAACCTATACCCTTAAATTCTAGATCACAAGGTTCTCACGATCCGTTTGATGTGAAATTTACCATGCCTATATATCATAAATTAACCATATACGTCAAATTTCAGCCATTAGATCATTATAAAAGAGACCAAATTGACAAATCAGCCCCTTAACCATTGATTTTTGGTGTCCATCGAGTGACGAAACCCTGTGGGTAGTCGTAATAAGATATTTTTCTTCATATGAATGACTTGAATTGCCCATAATATGAACTAAGTGTGAAATATGAAGACCCCACTTTGGTAGGCTTTTCCTTAGGCGCGAAGTTATCCTTTTGAGGCTTTTTTTCTGGGTTAGCTTGTTAATACACACCCTTGTCAGTACACACACCCCATGTTAGCCACCCCCACTAGGGATCGATACTAAGACCTCAAGTGTTGAAATAAGGTATCTCTACTCAGTTTGCCAATTGAGCTATGGATGTGGGTGTTGCTAAACCATAAAAATACTGAATCTGAATCTTCCGATTTAACCACTTCCTGCTGTCCATCGCAATTCAAATTTGGACCACACTTTGGTCTCATATGACTACGAGGTTTTACAAAATTTAGACCTCGATTTATGATCCTACACCATTAAATGTTGAAGCCAACTCATTCGTTTTGGTATAAAAGGTGAAATTTTATATTTAGGCTTTTTCCACCATCGATCAATCACCAAATTTTGTCCAACCGTTTTCTTATCCTGACTACACATTTTTCCCAAAATTGGGCACTGATCATTAAGTATGGATCGTTAATTAAGATCAAGTTCGTTTTAGCACCCGTTAGGAGAATTTCAAGATAGGCCGATCTAAATTTCGATCACCAAGAAAATCATAAACCCTGGCTCTATTCGATGACCCCGATACACTGAACAAATTAGATTTAAAGAAAGATCGTCAGAAAAGGTCAAATTGGAGAAACCCAATCCAAGTGGGATGTGAAATGCACCCCTCCTATACGCCCACTCCTTTATAAAAAAGAGTCTGCGTGCCCTTCTCCACTCACATGCTAACACCCCCAACGTCTAAGGAGGAGAGAGAGAAAGAGAAAGAGAAGGTGTCACGCCCCAAACTCAGAAAATGGGCTCATAAAATTTTCGATTGCCAAATCCGGTGCCGACAGCCTCCGTAGTACCCCATTCTCGACTCCCAACGCCCATACGCTAGATTCCAATCCTGGGATCCTACAAGGAGGATTTTCAGTATGATTTTTTTTTTTTGTAATGGAGCATAACCACAAGTATACCCAAATCATAAAGGCAACATCATTATCACATATCCACTAATATAATCATTTGAATACACTGCTGAAAGGAAAATACATATATCGAAATCAAAGCTCCAGAGGACATCTGCACAATCCAAGCTCAACGCTGCTGCAACCTAACGCCACCTGCACGCATCTATCGTGCATAAGCTTACAAAAGCTTAGAGGGTGGTGAAAGTGTGTGCACAAGATAAGTGCCAAGTATACCATAAAGCCCATAAATCATACATTATCGGAATAAGCGAAAATACTGACAAGATCATGAATCATACGATATCAGAGTAAATAGAAATATAATGGTAAGTCCATGAGTATTATTAGTCATACCAAGGCTATGTGACGCAAAACATAATAAGATAATAACAGATACTGAGGATGCAATGCAATATGCAAATCCTGACGAACCATGAATACCATCAATCTCATCTAGGCCGTATAAGTGCAATAATATAGTAACCCAAAATGCTAAGTACTGCGGATGCAATGTGATATGCGGTGTGAATGAAATGATCATGCTGGAATATGAAGTCGGGATGATAGAACGAAGTATCACAGGTTATGGGGTCCATCACAAGGGACTTCTATCCAAACCAGTCTCATACCTAAATTTGGATAGTCAGACACAATGTGGTAAACTCCTGATCTCAGATTTGTTACGAGCCCAACCGAAATCCTAGCCATGCGATGGTACACGTAACAAATAGTTACGCACCACCAGCCCGATTGAATAGTGAATGAATGAATGAATGGATATACAATTCCTGCTCAATAAGTCCACATATCAGTACGGTTGCTCTCTGAGAAATCACCGGGGTCTATTACACTCGACACCGACTGCCTCATCCCTAGATGCACAGCCCAGCGAGCGGAATAGACCTCACTATCCGCCTGACCAGTAGTCTGCCAATACTTACCTGGATCGTCGATAGCGGACCTATTTACAAGCTGGTCATACTCAACCTTGCTTATAGCCCTCTCACTCGGGCGGATAAGGCCACACCCCCTGCCAACCGACCACGACATAGTGGGAGACGCGACCTACTAGTATTCGGCACTTGGGTGCTCATGTTCCACTCGGTCTAGATGTTGGGGCACCTTCTGGCCTCAGAGATTCTGGGGTTTTCACCCAAGGACATCCTAAGTGCCCATAGTGCTAGAACTAAGTATTTTCAGTGTCCCATTTAGCCATCTACGATGTGCCTGTGGAGGCCACGACCCTGATGTCGCTAGGGCGTACAATGATCAAGTCACATATATGCGAGATGCTTGAGTCACACTATCCAGTCATGCAACAATCTTGTGCGTACGACGCGATAATATGGGCACTCCGTCTCATAAGGAGTCCCGTAAATAGTCTGCCCAATGGCGATGCTATGATCAAACATTCTTCATATCAGACATACATAAGATGCGTATGAGCATGAATCATGGAGTTATACTAAGCGTTTTATATGGTGATGAACTATCCTTACAGTGAAGATGGGCCATGATGGCCTACACACAACAAGTATTGGGCATATTAATGGGCCCTAAGGAGAGTTACAATGCGGACATTTAACCAACATTGTACTTACAATGTGGATGTCAAACTAACATTGCTCCCAAGGGATGGCCCGCTATAAATATCATTACATAACCCATGGTAGAATCACACAATATAATAGATCCTGTATACATCCCATTGGGCCTCGACCCATGGGCCTTAGAATACATCAAAATGGGCCTCAACCCATGGGCCCCAAATATATCACGATGGGCCTCAAACCACGGGCCCTAATACATCACAATGGGCCTTACCAAATTGGCCGAAAATATATCACAATGGCCTCTACCCATGGGCTCCAAATACATCATAATGGGCCTTAACCCATGGGCCCTAATACATCATAATGCGCCTTAACCCACGGGCCCCAAATACATCACAATGGGCCTTAGCCCAAGGGCCTAATGCACATCACGATGGGCCGCTGACTCGGGCCTAGTATACATCACAATGGGCCGCTCACTCAGGCCTAATATACATAACAGGTGGGCCCCGCACATAGGTCATTAATACATCTCAATGGGCCATGACGCATAGATCGAAAATATATTACAATGGGCCTCAAATACGGGCCGCATCAATGGGCTTAATTACATCATATTGGGTGGGCCCTGTACGCCCAGCAGGTGGGCCTGTACCTTCTAAATGGCCCACCAAATGAACAGCATGGATGCACAACACATATATCATGGTGTCCAACGAGGCTGGGCAGCATGAATATACAACACATACACCATCTTGGGCCTCACAATAAAGTCCATGGTGAGACGCCCCAAGTGAATAATCTAATCCGTTCACCGTCTTGGCCACCTCGAATGAGGTTAAATAGACTCTGATTAGGACTATTTTGGATGACAAGGGACTCCAAAGAGGGCCCTAGAGTGTTTCAACAGATGGGCATTAATACCCTTAGTACGACCCACTCGAGACTCATATTTGCATCAAAATTTGGCACATGGCCTAAAATTATAAGGAGAAGATGGTGGATGGTATGGATTAAATAAATTCATCATGGTGGGATCCACGTGTGGTGGTAGCTCAGTAAGGCTTCTACCCCCACCGTCACTGGACAATAACGTCCAGGGACTTACTTTTTTTTTCTTCTTCTCTTTCTTCCTTTATTTTTATTTTATTCTACAATGTGGGGCCCACTAGTGGATAATCCATTCCGTCTATTATATCGACCAGCTCTTTATGGACCAAAGGAGTCTAATGATGGATAGGTCCACCACTTATACGCACAACAGTAGGTATTAGAAGGTTCCAATAGTGGGACTTTGTTTCCCTCTGTGCGGTCCACTAAGAACTAAGATTTGTCTTATTTTTCGATTCATAGCCTAAAACTAGATGGGTAAGGTGGTGGACGACATGGATTAAATAAATACATTAAGGTGGGGTCCATGGTTGGGACACCCCCACCCCATGTCCGCATGGTTGACGTGAGGGGGTGCTCCCACTACCACCATCGGTTGTGGTGTGGTCCACATGATGGTTGGATCAAGTAGATTTTTGGGCTCCACGACTAAAATGTGCCAGAAAATGGACGTATGGTGTGGATCTAAGAAATACATCAATATGGGTCCCATGAGTGAAAACTCACTCTAAACCTCCCATGCAAAAAGTAAGAATGACATGGGTAGCCCAACCCCTTAGCATTTGTGGTATGGCCCACCTGGGATTCGGATTAGCTTCATTTTTCGGCTCAACGCCTAAAATGAGCTGGGAAATTGGATGGATGGTGTGGATTTAATTTATACATCAAGGTGGAGCCTACATGAGCGGCCCACCCCAAGTTTGGAATCAAGCTGACATCTATTCTTAGTTGCTGGACGGTACACCTCACTGTCAGTTCACACTTCACTATCTAGTCACATTTAGCGTCCCTGGATGCTGGATAGTTTGGGTAACACGTATATATAAGGTGGGCCCCACCTACAGATTGCTACAGGTGGGCCACCAAATGGCTGGATGGTGTAGATAAGACACACATCAAGGTGGGGTCCATCCGGGTGGGCCACACGGCCACATCATCACACCAAAAATATAAGAGAGAGAGAGAGAGAGAGACCGAGTGATGGAGGGACCCCGGCACTATGGGCCCTCCCTTCCATACATCACAACATATATCAAGTGGGTCCCATTACATGTGGGCCCACCGATCAAAATCAACAGTGGAGATCCTTTCTCCACCAAAATGCAAGGTCTAGATGACCCTATACATGCAAGGAAAATAAACATCATGATGGGGTCCATGGAGAATGGCCTCATCATGGAATGATCATGAGAATCAAGGTGGGCCATCGGCCATACCTAGGGTCCAAAGTGAGATCCATACCATCAATCGGTATGCCTCACTTGGTCCATCATCAAAATATGAAAAATCTAACCTATAAAGCACCCACCGTTCAATCATCTTGGTCCGTTGTAAAGCCGATCTCCTTGTGCTTCACTTTGATGGAAGGCGATGAGAGTTGAATGGCTAGGATGAAAGTTTCTGGGATGGGAAAGTGGGCCACACAAAACACACTTTCTCACATGGAATGCTTGGACGTGTACATTTTTTGTTACTTGGAATTGTGTTTGTGAAATGAGAGAGAGAGGGGGTTGTAAGGAGAGAGAGTGATGGATGTGAGTGATGGGTGAGGTGAGAGATGGGTTGACTTGGTGGTTGCTTAACTTGTGGAGAAAGAAAGCATGGGTGTGTGTACTTGACATGAGGTGATTGTTTAATTGATTTGAGTGATTGATTGATGAGACATGTTGTAGAGATTTTCTTGGGATTGTAAACGCACAACATTTTCTTCGAAATAAATGCCAACCACATCTCCCTGCCAGGGTATCAGATCGGTATACGAGATGCGGCGTTAGAATCGTGGTAACGGTGCGGTCGCAATGGTATAAATCTGGGATTAAGCCGACTCAAATTTACGGGATACGACTTAGGGTTGTGCGCAAACATTGATTATAGCCTGCGGGTTGCCGAAAATCGTCGGGAAGGATCGCAAAAGTTGTCGGAATAGTACGGACTAGGATATGGGTCTTACAGAAGGTGTCATGCCCCAAACTCGAAAATCGGGCTCACAAAATTTTCGATCATCGAATCTGGTGCCGACAGCCTCCGTAGTACCCCATTCTCGTGTCCCAGCGTCCATACGCCAGATTTTGATCCTGGGATCCAACAAGGAGGATTTTCCAATGTACATTTAACTCGTAATAATTATAACCACAAGTTTACTCAAATCACAAGGCAACTTCACCATCACATTTCCATTAATATAATCATTTGAATATAATGCTGAAAGGGAAATACATATGTCAAAATCAAATCAAAGCTCTAGAAGACCGCTGCATGCTCCATGCTTAACGCTGCTACAACCTAACGCCACCTACACGCATCTATCGTGTACAAGCTTATAGAAAGCTTAGAGGGTGGTGTAAGTGTGTTCATAAGGTAAGTGCCAAGTATTCAATACAATGTCATAATCATACAATATCGGAATTACTGGCAAGATCATGAATCATACGATATCAGAGTAAGCGGAAATACTGACAAGTCTATAAATCATACAATATTAGAGTACGCGATACAGATCCTCTATGCAAATGAGGAGTCATAGAGAGCCAAATATCAGATGTCGAGGATACAATGTAATATGTAAATCCTACTAAGTCCGTCTAGGCCATATAAGTGCAGAAACATAGCAACCCAAAATGCCATATGTTTGCGGATGTAATGCAATATGCGATGCGAATGAAATGACCAAGTTGGAGTGTGAAGTCGGGATGATAGTACGTAGTATCATAGGCTACGGGATCCACCAAAAGGGACTTTTATCCAAACCAGTCCCATACCTAAATTTGGACAGTCAGACTCAATGTGGTAAACTCCTGATCTCAGGTTAGTCACGTGCCCCAACTGAAATCCTGGCCATTACGAAGGCGCATGTAACAAATAGTTATGCACCACCAGCCCGAGTGGATGGTGGAGGAATGAATGAATGAATATGCAACTCCTACTCAATAAGCCCACATAATAATACCGTATATCTTTGGGATCATCACCGGGGTCTATTACACTCTACGCCAGCTTGCCGCCTCTATCCGAGCGTACAACTGGGTAAGTGGAAGAAATCTCACTATCGGCTTACCAATATCAGGCCCGACTCATCGATAGTGGACCCATTCCTCAAGCTGGTCAAACTCAACCGAGATATTGTCCCCTCACTCAGGTGGGTAAGGTCACACCCCCTCCCAATCGACCACAACACAGTGGGAGACGTGACCTACTGGTATACAACCCTCATGCGCTCATATATATCCACTCGGTCTAGACGTTGGGGCATCATCTGGTACCAAGAGGGTTTAGGGATTTTCACCCAGGACCATTTATGACGACCCTGTAAGGCCCATCCCCATAGCACATGATATTGTCCGCTTTGCCGAAGCTCACGGCTTTAAAACGTCATGTTTGTTAAGGGAGAAACCCAACATATAACCACCACAACTCCAGACAACTCTTCCGATGTGGGACAAGTTACGCTACAGTCAACTGCAACAGTAGCTCGCCCAGCATAGTAGCCTGCCAGCCACACCTGGGGGCCCGCCCACATGTGTGCCCGCCCACATGAAGCAGTGACCGGGGTGTCACAGACCCGATGCTAGTAAAAGATTTCTAGTGTCCCATCTGGCCATCCACAATATGCCTGTGGAGGCTATGACCCTGATGTCGCTAGGGCGTACAGTAATCATGACATACAATGCAATATGCATGAGTCATACAATCTAGTTATGCATCAATCCTACGCATACCGTGTGCTCATGTGAGACAATCTCCACCTATCAGAGAGTCTCATAACAGCATGCCCAATGACATATGCAATGGTCAACCACATCTCATAACAAACATACAGATGATGCGTATGGGCATGTATCATGATGCTATGTTGTACATACTCATAATCGGCATCGATAATCAGCCTCGACAATCGGAATCAACCTCAATAAATGGAATCGGATTTGACAATCGAAATCGGCCTTGACAATTGGCCTCGACAATCGGAATTGGCCTCAACAATCGGTTTCGACAATCGGAATCGGCCTCGATGATCAGAATTGGCCTCGATAAACAATTGGCCTCGACAATCGGAATCGGCCTCGATAATCGAAATTGGCCTTGATAATCAGAATCGGCCTCGATAAGGGAAGGTCACAATGTGGACATTTAACCATCATTGCCATCAATGTGGACATTCAACCAACATTGCTCCTAAGGAGTGACCCTCATAGGGTCAAACGTATATAGTGAGCTCATGGCCTCACACAAGGGCCATATAAACATCAAGTACGCTTCATCAACGGGCCGCACCGATGGGCCTCATAAACATCAAGTGGACCGCATCAACGAGCCGCACCAATGGGCCGATAAACATCAAGTGGGCCGCACTAATGGGCTGATAAACATCAAGTGGGCCTCGTCCTATGTGCCTCATGTACATCACATTGGGCCTCACACATGACCATATATGCATTGCATTGGGCCTCACTCAAATGGGCCGCAATACATAATGTTGGACCTTAACGAATGGGCCGCAAATACAACAAGTTGGGCCTCATACAAGGGCCTCATATATCACATCGGGCCTTATCAAATTGGCCCTAAGTACATCACATTGGACCTTACTAAATGGTCCCCAAATACATCACATTGGGCCTAATCAAATGGGCCCCAAGTACATCACATTGAGCCTAATCAAATGGGCCCTAAGTACATCACACTGGGCCTAATCAAATGGGCTGAATCAAATGGGCCAAGTCGAATGGGCCGAGTTGAATGGGCCAATTCAAATGGGCCGAACACAATTCATCTATTTTTAGAGATCAATATAAAGTATTATATAAAAATGAATCATATCAAAAGATCAACTGGACCATACCATATCTAACAGTGGTGATAATGATTTCCACGGTTAAATTCCAGTGGGTCCCACCATAGGGTTTATTTCTCATCCAGCCTATTCATAAGGTCACAAAGACCTGGATTTAGAGGAAAAACGAATATCATATTGGTCCAAACTCTGTAGCCCAAGGGTTTTAATGGTGGACGTTCAAACCCACTGTTTTCTATAATGTGGTCCACCTGATAACTGGATCTGTCTCATTTTTAGTCTCAAGGCTTAAAGCGAGCTCACCAAATGAATGGGCAATTTGGATGGAACACGTCCATCATGGTGAGGCTACTGGCCGTCCAGTAGATGTACGGCCTAGATAAAACACTATATCAGCTAGGTCCTACAGACCCTACTAACGTCACAGCAGTGGGACCCACGGAGCTGATGGCGTGCAGTTGCTACTGTCCAGGCCTTTGGATGGCCTGGATATAAAATGCATATATCAAGGTGGTCCCCACCGTCCTGACCTCTGGACGGTGTGGATGTAAACCATACATCATGGTAGCTACTCAAAGCTCCTACCCGTCCCAGCAAGATGGATGGACGGTTTGGATGGAAAACATCCATCATGAAGGTCCACGTGGTGCACTCAGCACGTCACCAGGGTGGGCCCCACGTCCCCTTTCAAAATGGATGGATGGTGCGAATTAAACTTGCCAGAAGTGGGGGTCCCACGTCCAGTTCACACGGACAGAGGGTGTGGATTACGACACATCCATCAAGGTGAGGCCCCACGTGGTGGTGGTGGGCCACCCCACATCTCTCATCATATATATAAATATTATATTATATTATTTATTATATATATCATCATGTATTTAACGTCCAGACGTCATTTTGACGGACGGTCTGGATATGGATTGCATACATCAATGTGGACCCATCTCCACACGTGCAACACGTGTGGAGTGGGTCCCACGAAGGTCGACGACATGGGTAAGACATGCATTCTCAGGTGGGCCACACATCAAGAGAGAGAGATAAATGTGAGAATGGGAAGGACCCCGCTACTATGGGCCCTCCCTATACAATGCATACATCATGACGGGTCCCACCATATGTGGGCCCTCAAATCATCAAAATCAATAAATAAAATCACCCACTGTTAGATCTCTTCTTCCTTCTTCCACCAATGCATGCTAGAGATCCAATGGATGAACTTCAATGGTTGAGATCGATCATGGAGGGTGGGATTGGATGGTAGGAAGGTGGGCCATTACCTAGCTCTTTCTCATGGAGAGCTTGGACGTCCACCTCCCATGGTTGCTTGGGAGAATGAGTTTGAAATGAGAGAGAGGATGAGATGTAAGAGAGAGAGAGAGAGGGATGGGTGAGTGAGTGATGGGTGATGGAGAGAGTTGACTTTAGGGTACTTGTGTAAGAGAGAGGTAAGGGTTGCTTGTACTTGAGGATGGGATGTAGTACTTGACATTAATTGATGGATTGATGTGATGTGTTGTAAAGATTCTCTCGATATTTGTAACACGTGGCATTTTTCTCGAACTGAACGTGGGCCCACATCTCCTGGCTCGGATATCGCCTCGGCGCGCGAGATGCGGCCTCGGAACCGCGGCAACAGTGCGGTCGCTAGGGTACAAGTTTCGAGTCGAGCCGACTCTGATATACGGAACACGACTCAGGATCTCGCGCAAACACTGATAACAGATCGCGGGTCATCGAAATTCGACCAGGAGGACCGCGGAGGCCTATGGAATGGTACGGGCTAGGATATGGGTCTTATAGAAGGAGAAGCCTAGACGTCCTCTTCCTTCTCCATATGTATGGTTTCTTCCTCTTGTTCAAGCGTTGTGGTGATTCATGTGGAAGCTTTTCATGTAAAAGCTTTCCTGCATGGATACATACCTAGGGTTTAAATCTAAGGTTAAGGTGAGGGATTCCTTTAAGCTTATATTAATTTGAGTTGATATGATTTATCTTGCCCTTTTACATGCTTCCATGTTGCTGTGAATCCTTCCTGTAATTATTTAATTTATCATCATCAATTATTTATCCTTTGGAAATTATGGTTAATATATGATTTTAATTATGCGTGATCTTTATGAATTTATGTGAGGCTATGAATACAAGCCTTGCCCTTGCCCTTTACCAATTTTGTTGAGTTAGTCATTGTTACTCTTCTCTTTTATTGAGTTAATCATTGCTACACTTCTTTTTTATTGAGTTAGCCATTGCTACTCTCCTCTTTTATTAAGTCTATCGCTACTCTTCTATTTTATTGAGTTAGCTTATTGCTACTCTTCTCTTTTATTATGTTAGCCTTGTGTTGCCTTCCTTTAGGGCTTAGGCATTTGTCTTGGAATTCCAAAACTCCCATGATTCAGTTTATTTTTTCTTTGGTGCAACTGATGTGTTAGACGTCTCACAACTAATGATTCAAATATTTAATCGTGGATGTAATGCGCTCTGGGTAGAGACCCTCTTGGTCGACGCGTAATTTCATGAGTTTGGGTAGTGGTGCACAAATTGATGTAAGTAATTCACAATGTGTAACACTCGGCCCAACCATAACAGTGTCCTGAGGCGTCCATGTGTGAATTGCCGCAGGACCACATGATTCGATTACTCGTGTGAGGCTTACCACCAACAAATTAACTCGGGTTATGCCACTCATGCAGTCGAGTTTAATTATGTTTGGACTGAACGCGGGTCGTGGAGCCGGTCTGCCTGTCTGTACGGGCGGTGCGACGCACAAGGAAGGGCAGAAAAATCTAAAACTTTGGGAGGTCGTGGGCCTCACTGGGCTTGTGGTCCATCACGGACTACGGACTCGGACGACGCTTGGAAATAGATAATTCTCTCCCTCTAGTTGGCACTTGCCAAGTGCGACTAGCCCTAACCTTGGCCTAAAGTTTAAATTTTAAATCAAATGACCCTCTGCTTAGAACAGTGAATTGGGGCATTTTAGCTGTCGAATTTCTTCCAAATTTACACCGAAGGCTGAAGATATTTCCCTGCACTCGTTCATAAAATCTGAACCCCGATCGAGGAATGGTGATCGTTGATCGCAAATCGGACCATTATGATAAAACCCCGCGTCCATTTGCCGTCAAACTTTACACAGCCCTTCATTGGGCCATGGGGCACCTATCCCATAAATTAGATGGGCCAGGGGGCCATCAGGGCAGCCCTAATAGCCAGAACGTGGGTCTCATAGGACCATTTGAAGAATTAATAGAACCCAGGGCCATCTGGCCAAAATCTAGGGTATAAAACCCTTAAACTCTCTCTCTCTCTCTCTCACTCCCACAGAAAATCCCAGCAGCGAGAGAGAGAGAAGAGAGAGAAAGAGAGTGTAGAAGGAGGAGGGGCCCAAGGGAGTCGAAACCTTGAGGAATCTCCTTCCCTTTTCCCACAACCACTCGTTTGGGACTGCGCCTCCACCGCCATAGAACCGATTTGTCGCTGATTGAGAGGTAATCACCTAAATTTCCCCCAGATTTTTATAAGCTAGGCCCATGCATGTGTCCTAACATGTAGATTCAATTGACTCAGGACCTCGGCGCATCAACCCGCGAGTTTGATACCCTTAGGACAACTCCACTAGCCCTCAACAACCCCTAGGTGCGGACCATTATCTTTAGGTGGCCAATTATCAATCCTAAGATGAAGTTAATGATTGTGGTTGCTGAAATTACTGTACATGTGTTTTGTAGGAATTTCGTTATTGAATTCTCGTTATAGTTTGCCTGAACATGCATAGGGAAATCAATGCTCGAATTCAAGTCAAATAGACTAGGCTGAATTGAACATTGCCTTCCTCCCTTAATTTTCCTTCTTTTCATGAATGATTGAAGTTGGATCATCCCCAAATTTGATTGAACTTGGAAATTGTGTTGCATGTTTGTTTATGCATCAAATTTTCCTCAAATGTTCCTTGTTTGTTGCATGCATGACAGAATTTCCTGCAAGTAAGAGTAACATGTGATCCTTTCTTTATTATTATGAAATCTAACCCTGTCTGCATGCATGTCTAGTTACTGTCATTAGGAGTAGTTCACATTCCCTTATTGGTACCTTGCAATCTATGCCATGATTAAACGCATGCTTCAAATTCTTCTGTAACTGAGAATAGTCCTTAATTGTCTTTAAATGTTAAGAAACATAGCCCATTCTTTGGGTTGACCAGTGAACTACAAGACCGCATGGGCGACCCTGCGGGTTGGGCCATCCCTTGGCCAAACTGACCAATTTGGGGCGATCACAAATGAACGACAGTAGTGGGACTACGTGGGATGCTTGCACCTGATGTCAGGCGTTCCGTGCTCGCCTGAATTTGGACAGATTGGTCCACTAACTGACCAACCATATTCGGTAACCATGTTTAGTCATGCCTGTTTGGAACCTGAATCACCCCACGCCCTTGGATGCCCACTGACAACAGTTGGAAAATGATCCACAAGTCTCGTGAGCCGGGCATGGTGGAATGAGACACTATGCCCGAGTTGTCAGCCTACGCTGGGGTGACGAGCCTCCCCGTAGTGACTGCGAGTGAACCCACCTTCCTAGCACTCCTCGTGTGCATTCATTTGGAGTGAGGAACCCGATGGGATCAAGGAGCGCAGGGCCTAGGCCTCGCAAATGGATAAGGCCATTTACTTCGTCGGGGTGTTCCAGTTTCCCCAATTTGCTGGACGAATGAACATAACTAAACACTCGACTAACACGTTCATGATTACATTGCATTAGTTAGGTTAGCAACGCGGCAGTTGAGGTCATTATGAGGGAGTGTTTGTCATATGCGAACGTCAGACGAAGTTGCTCGAGGGAGTGTTGTTGGTGAGGGCATGCATCATTTCATAATACATAAATATGAACTAACAAGAGTAGTTAGGTATTGGCGTTTGTATGCTTTTCATTAATTTTGCCTTTGGAATTGATATTTTGTGTAACTCATTGCTAATGACACCCACTGAGTTGATCACTCACTCCCACTCTGGGATGGTGTTTTAAAACACCAACTAGACCCTTCTTTAGATGTTGGTGTCACAGAGCTCGATGCGCTAGACGGGGGAAGCATAGATGAGGAAGAGGAGCTTTCCTACTTCCAACTTTTGGGCGGATCTCCATATACCGCGCATGATTAGCGATGGGCCATTGGGCTAGGGGATAGTTGTCATGCCCCAAACTCGAAAACTGGGCTTCAAAATTCTCGATCGCCGAATCTGGAGCCGGCAGCCTCCGTAGTACCCCATTCTCAGCTCCCAGCACCCATACACCAAGTTCCGATCCTGGGATTCTACAAGGAAGATTTCGACCATGATTTTGATTAGTAATAAGCATAATTATAAGCATAACCCACGAACAATAACCATAAGAACACCATCGCAAAATCCACTATAATAAAAAACTTTGAGTATAAGGTGTTTGAAAGGGAACCGAGAATGGGGTACTACGGAGGCCGTCGGTGCCAGATTCAGCGATCTGGAATTTGTGAGCCCAGTTTCCAAGTTTGGGGTGTGACAATAGTTGCATACCATTTTGGACTTTACATTTTATATATTTTGTCTAGCATCGTCTCGTGCATCCCGTATGATATTTTCTTGTTGGATCTGCACTTACTTAGCTGTGTTTTATTTCAGTAGCTTATCTGTGGTTTGTGGTTTATGATCCATTTGATCTCTCTATTGCTCATTTCGTTTGATTTATATATGAAATTACTAACTTTTAAGATAAGTGACACCTAGGAACTTGGGAGTCAAGTATTACTCGACCCTCCAAATTTCAAGGCGTTATAAGTTGGTCTCAAAGCAATGGTTTGGAATTAAATTGGGCCATGGACCGTAAACTCACTATAACACATCCGTTGACGTAAGAGGGAGCATGGAAACTCAGTGACGATGAAACATTAGGACCCACCCTCAGTCATTCCAAATAGTCGAGTCTTAGAAAGAAAATCAAACTTTCGAGAGGCTTAGACTAAGGTACAGGGTTTGAAGATCCTAAGTTTACTGATCATGTATACCGTCTTAAAAAAGCTCTCTATGGTCTAAAACAAGCTCCCAGAGCATGGTATGAGAAATTGAGTAAGTTTTTACTTTGTCATCCATTTGAAAAATTTTAAACTTTTTAAAGCATGCCATGGATATAAAAAGTATGATTGATTCAAGACGAGCAACTGGGGCAAAGGTTTCATCATAATCAATACCTTCAATTTGAGTGTACCCTTGTACAACTAATCTTGCCTTGTTTCGAATAATATTCCTAAGCTCGTCAGTCTTATTTTTAAAAATCCATTTTGTTCCAATAATATGTTTATCTTTAGGTCTAGGAACAAGATACCAGACATCATTTCGAACAAATTGATTAAGTTCTTCTTGCATTGCAACAATCCAGTTTTCATTAGCAAGAGTTTCTTTTACGTTAGAAGGTTCTATCTGAGATGTAAAACATACGTAATTATATATATCCTCAAGTTGTCTACAGGTATGAACACCAGTGAGAGGGTTTCCAAGAATCTGTGTGGTTGGATGATCTTTAACAGTCCTCATATCAGAATCAGTCTGATTAGATGAAGTATCAGATTTATCAATTACAAGAACTTCATCATTATCTGGACTTGAGACTGGTGTGTTCAAGTGATCATCAATGACTACATTGATGGACTCTTGAATCACACCAGTCCTTTTGTTCAGAACCCTATAAGCTCGACTATTTAAAGAGTATCCTAAAAAGATCCCTTCTTCACTCTTTGTATCAAACTTTCCCAAACTTTCACGATCTCGTAAAATATAGCACTTGCTACCGAAAACTCGAAAGTATTTGACAGTAAGTTTTTTATCAAACTACATTTCGTAAGCCGTTTTATCATTACCTTTACTAGTGTAAACCCTGTTAATGATGTA